>JAAGEH010000076.1:6824823-6937546 GCA_011751065.1 Lasiurus cinereus | reverse complement strand
CAGCCAGCTCTGCACCTCCACCTCTGCCCCGTTGATGCTCGCAGCCGTCCGGAGCGTGAAAGGCAAGGTCTTCTCGGCAAACACTGTCCTGAACCGCATCAGCTCGAAGCGGCACGCGTCCAGAGGGTTGAACAGGATCACCCGGGAGCTGTTGAACACATCCTCGTCCACACACCCGTGGAAACGGCACTCGTGGAGCCTGATCCACTTGGTGGTGGTGGTGGGCATGATGTCTTGCCGGGAAACGACTTCGTTCCCTTTGACCAGGATGTCGTTGAGGCCCAAGCGGCACTCGGCCAGCCCCGAGAGGAAACTCAGGATATGGATCCGTGTCAAGACGTGGTGCTGGAGAATCTGGTGGTCCCCTTTGCCCACGAGGGCAGAGAATTCGTCTCTGACATCCACGGTAATCTCCTCTTCCAGGTAGTTCAAGCCGACTGTGCTCAAGTCCATGGACAACACGGGCAGGTTCATGAGGTGGTCCTGAACCGCGTGGATGAAGCTCAGGAAGTCATCGTAATTGGTGGTGCCCAGCTTAATCACTTGTTCCCTCTCGGCTGTGTGGGCGACGGCAGGTTTGGGCTGGTATTTCTTCTTTTCCTTGTATGTGACGCGGTCTATCCGCAGGCTGTGGATCCTGCCATTCTCATCATAGTTTTGGAGCCGGGGCTCTGAAATCTCATGGCAGATCTCCAGCTTGAACTCTCGGAACGGTTTCTCTAGGCCCTGCTCGTAATACAGCTGCAGGTAACCGGCAGCCGTCAGTCTGATGTAGATGGGGCCCCAGTGTCTGGAGGACATGATGTTTTTCTTCTCGGGGATCCGTAGCATCATTGGCCACCCATCCCTGGGCTGGGAAGGTGCTGAGCCGGGCAGGTGGTCGAGCTCGAGCCAGGCGACTGGGTCATCATCAGGCAGCGTCGCACTGCCTAAGTGATCGGGGTCGTCAATTTGGAGCTGCTTGAGTTTTTCCACGGCATCGGAGTGTGACTGGTTTTGGCTTGAGTCATCAAAACTGATGGCATCCTGGTAGATGACAATGAGAGAATCCCTCTGGCTTTTGCCTGTGGTGCCAGATGTGGAATTGGTTTGGGAGCGCCTCTCCTGCTCCTCAAAAAAAGCACTGAAAGGGTTGATTGGGGAGGGTTGTACATCCTGGAGAGTCTCATTCAGGAAAGGGTTGGTGGCCCTCCACGGTGGAGCCTCGGCTATGGGAGGCGGATGGTTTAAGGAGGAAACGTCCAGCTTCTGAATTTTGGAGTTCATCAACGTGCTCTTGGGACGTTCCCTCTTCTTAAATGAGCCGGATGAGTAATAAGATGCATCTGGGGTCACAGATGCAATAGGTGGTGTGTTTGACTTCAGAGGAGAGGTGACGGGCGGCAAAGGGCAGCTGACTTCATTGTCATCAAAAGTGACCCAGCTGGGGAAACGAGCAGAGGTCACCGGCGTGGCAGCGTGCCCATTCATGACAGGACTGCTGGCCTGCCAGTGGATGGCCTCCATATCTACTTCTTCGTCTTCCTGGAGTGAGGAAGAGTTGTCTAAAAGGAAAAGGAAAACACATGAAGGCTGCTATCCAGGGCCCCTAGAAGTATGGGAAACTGAGGTATGAGAATGAAGGATGACTAGAATTTTATCTGGCATTCAATAAATTCCAAAGCAACTCATTACCTGTCTCAAGTGCTTAGTTTGGGCACAGATCTCATCATTTTGCAATAAGTACCCAAGAGGGGCCTTATGTCTAATACAGTAGGAATACAAATGAGTCTATTGATACAGAACACTGGTAGGATCAAGTTCCCTTGCAATTGAACTCTTACACATTCTCACTTTTATATGAGTTTCTAGGACAAATGTTTCCTTTGCTCTAAAGTTTGTATTCTTTTTAAAAAATAAATTTTTATTGATTTCAGAGAGGAAGGGAGAAGAAAGAGATAGAAACATCAATGATGAGAGAGAAACATTGATTGGCTACCTCCTGCACGCTTCCTAGTGGGGACTGATCCCGCAACCCAGGCACATGCCCTTGACTGGAATTGAACCTGGGACCCCTCAGTCTGCAGACTGACACTCAATCCATTGAGCCAAACCAACTAGGACAAAAGTTTGTATTCGTACTTTTTAAACATTGAAAACCATCTCCCACATAAAATGTTATAAAGCTGATCTCATTGAATAAAATATGTTATCTGCTCTAAGTGGTAATGATTGGAAATAATAAAATTGGAGGGATTTCTGACCAAATGTGATCAATAAGCATTAAAGACAAAATGTTAATATCCTTAATATGAAAAAAGTTCACACAAGTGAATGAGAAAAATACAAAAAGCCCAATAGAAATATAGGCAAAGGACATACATAGACAACTCAGGAAAGAGAAACTAAAAATGTCTAATAAGCATGTAAAAAGTATCCAATGTCACTAGTAATAATAAAAATGCAAATTCAAATTTAAGAAAAAAAGTGAAGATTTAAAGTGTTTAGTATTCAGTAAAGGGGATATGATATGAGCAATAACAGACCTTTAGTGAGACTATAAGATGCTACAACTCTGTGGAAGTGGATTAGCCCTTGGACGGGCCATACAAATGTTCATAAACAATGCCTTACAGAGACAAACCCAAATCTCGAACCACATGTTGGATGAATGTTAAGAAACTGAGGCACACAATGGAATAATGTCATTAAAATGTTTACAAATATGTAGTCACACAAGCAAACGCTTATGATATAATCTCTTCTTTTTTCTCTAAAATACTTTTTTAGCTTAGGGTTTTATTTTAAGAAAAGGGGGAAAAAGTATTGGCAAATAAAGCTCTACTCTAGCAGGGCATGCAAGGGAGATGTAGGACTTGAGTTTCCATGAAGGGACAAGCCAACCCTTCAAAGTAGCCTATACCCTTTGTCTGCTGTGGGAAGGGAGGGGGAAATGACACTTTTAGCAAGAAGGAGCGGATTCGGATGAAGGAATGACACAGAAAACAAATCTGTGTGGTTGGCATAGAGTAGATACTCAGTTAAGGTTTGCTAATTCAATGAATGAGAACAGCAACTCTGCTCTGGAGCAGTTCTATCCTCTCTGTCCTTTAGAGCAGGGATGAGGAATGAATGTCCAGCCCTCTGGCCATATAAGGCCTGCGAAATCATTTGGTCTGGTCCTGCCAAGGCTTTAGGGGTGAGTTAATTAAATGTGTGACCAAATAGAACAGGCGAATTTTTAAGGTGATAATTTTGTATGGCTCGAGAATCCTATACGGTGGTACCTTCATATATGAGTGTCCTAACATACGAGATTTTTGAGATACGAGCCGTCAGGCGAGCGATTTTTGCTTTGAAATACGAGCAACATTTGAGATAGGAATAATCGCGTGGATCGGCCGGCTGCACACGACCCACCAGTTTACCTCGACTCGAGCATCTCATAGTTTCCCATACCTCAAGGTTACGGAACGAATTAAACTCGAGGTACCACTGTATATTGAAATCCTCTATAATATGCAAATCGACTGAAACAGCGGAAAGACAGGTCGCTATGCCGAGCACTGACCACCAGGGGGCAGACACTCAATGCAGGAGCTGCCCCCTGGTGCTCAGAGCGCTTCCACAGGGGGAGCACTGCCCAGCCAGAAGCCAGCTCATGCTGGCCAACCCAGCGGGAGTAGCGGGAGCCTCTTTCACCTCTGCAGCAGCACAAAGGATGTCTGACTGATTGCTTAGGCTGCTCCTGCAGGTGGACATCCCCCAAGGGCTCCTGGACTGTGAGAGGGCGCAGGCAGGGCTGACGGAACCCTCAAGTGCAGAAATTTTCACGCACCGGGCCTCTAGTATGTTATAAATACCCAAATGGCCCTTAGCAGAAGAAAGGTTCCCCACCCCTGCTCCAGAGGAATGTGTACAGGGGTCTCTGCCACTATTCCACCTAGTGTTTCTCCTGCCAGCAATTGGGAATCAGAGAGAAATGGATACTCAAGTGCTCCAGTCAAACAGGTGATTTTTCTAACTGCTTCTCTCAACCTTTATGAATATCATATCCAACCACAATAAATCAGAAATGCCACCCACAATTGCAAATGTAATTACACGTGGATGGGAAGGCTGGCTTGCCATCCATCTTTCCAAGGATACTTATTCAAACAAATAGCAATTCCCTGTACTGAAAACATCAGTTTGAAAATGTAGGCTATATACATGAGCCTGCATAGGAACACATCCACATTCACCCTAGCAATATACAGATCAAAAAGTATTTTATGTACAGCACCACAAAAGGGTTTCAAAGCATTTTAAAATTAAAGACACTATCCAGCAAATTAATCATTAGCCTACTTTTATAGATGCCTATGTGATTTATTTTCTGAAAAATAAAAAGAAAGGGGCCAGGAAACAACCCAGGTTTTAGAATTTATATTTTATGTATTACTATTACTAAGGGAACAATGTGGCCCTGAGTAAAATACAATCACTTCCTTGGAGCTATAACTGATCCTCCCTACAGAGCTGGGGAGGGAGTGAACCTCGAAACCCATCATAAATTGGCCCTAAGGAGTCTCTGTAATGCTGAGTTCCCACGCACCCTGTCTGATACTGACCCACCCTTGTATCAGGGACATCCTTGGAGCTCATCACCACTCCCTGATTTAAAACAAGCTAAAGTCCCTTTTCTTTGGAGGCTGGCTTTCTGCCCAAATTGCCAAAGGATTTCCGCCTATTGGGAATCTTGTCCCCAGAATAGTATTTCTGATCTTCCTTTCCCAAGCCAAAAAAGAAGGCGGGCGGGAAAGGCCTTTGTTTCCAGTGAAGATAATTTTCTTACAAAAAATTTCTTTATTTTTTAAAATATGTTTTCATTGATTTTAGAGAAAGGAGGGAAGGGGGGGTGGACGGGAAGAAGAGGAAAGAAAGAGAGAAAGAAAGATACACATGAAAGAGAAACATCAATGGGTTACTTCCCATAGGCACCCGACTAGGGTTTGAACCCACAACCTGGTGTGGCTGATACTGGAAACAGTGGTAGAGGAGGCAAGCAAATTTCTCCAGTAAGAAATCAGCAAAAACTAATTGTTTTAAGAACTAAATTAACTATCACCTACAACTGTATTTTATTGACTCGTTAAAATAAAACCAAAAATCCGGCATTATTTTAATTACTATCTCTCCCGCTTGCTACTTCCAAATTGCTCTTATGACGAACTGGGCTGCGGCCAAACAAAAGCCACAGATGAAGGTAAGGTTCTTGTTTTACACCGCAGTGGGAGTTTGCAGGACCTAAGAGCTTTCTGGTTAGTGTCTTCACTAATGCAAACCAAAAAATAAAAAATAAAAAATGGTGGATTCTTTTCATGTTAGATCACAGTCTATTTTCAGTTTGCAGAAGATTAAATGAAATGATTACAATGGTAATCAAAGCCACCAAAATGAAAAAAAAATGTAAAAACTATGGGGAGAAAAAAATAACTATTTTTATGAGATTTTAAATACAGCAGACACTCTGCCATCTTTTCCCCCTAATTGGATAGCATAATTTGTTCATGCAATGGTAAATGCAAAAATCTTATTGAGGGCTGTTCACTGGAATTCATTAGCAGTGGCAAGAAGAAATATTCTTAGATTATCACAGTTTTCTCAACAGGAGATAGCAGTCACTGTTATACAAGACCATATAGTTAAAACTGTATAACTAGCCTCAGACTCACAGCGGGCACCTAAATATTTGTGACTTATTTAAAGCAAAGGGAGGAACACAAATCATGGAATTGGAGGGCTTGAGAGATTTTAGAAACAGAAATTGACCTGTTCATTGACCTGGGCCTCTGAGTTTAAAGAAACTGCCCAAGGTGAGATTAAAAAGCAAGTCCTACATTTAATCATTAACTATTTTCTTAATGCTTGTTTGTTAAGCTAAAATCCAGTTAATTCTTTCCCATTACCTTTTAGATTGGAAAGAGTTATCTTGATACAACTTTTTAGGAGCGTTCTTCAGGAAGGAAAAGAACTCAGCTAAACAAGGATTAACATCCACGTATACAGAGAAGCTTTGGGCATAGGGTCAGAAATGTCACCCCCTGACATATGAATGTGTGTGGGTGAGAGAAAAGAGTTGGTCATCTAACCTTATCAAGGCAGCATCTAACCTGGGTAAAATAAGCTGGAACTTAGTTATCATCACAAACACACTGGTAAAAAGAACCAGAGGGTCGGAGTCTATTCTTCTATTCTAGCATTGTCATGGAGAGAGGATGCTTTGATGCTCGTAAAGTTATGTTGTGGAGTGAACAGCCACTGGAGTCCAGACAAAATTAAAATTTAGGGAGCCTTTATTAGCTGGCCGGCGACTGCTCTGCCTTTTTCCACGCAAGGAGTTCAGAGAGCAGCAGGAACACTTTGTGTAGGACCACTTTTAAGCACATTTACCACATCCTGTTTTTGCAGAGCAAGCAACCCAAGACAAAACAGTTTTTCCCAAGCAACATCAGAGTCATGCCATTGACGACCATGTTATTCACAGAGTCATCTTGTTCTTCAGAAAGCTGAGAGTGTTCTATGAAAGAAGGCCTACGTGGTGGGAAGGGGTATGAGATCGTATCTCAAGGCTTGGCCTGATGTCAGCACTGACAACTCTATCTGGGAGATAGTCCACGGCCTCTCTGGAATGGGGCATGCTCAGAAATTCCCACTCTCTAACAGTTATATGGTCAGAGATACCCCCAAGTGAAGAAGCCAATTCACTGAACTACCACTTATCACTACTTGACAGAATACCTATCAAGAACATTTGGCACTACATTCTGGTTTGTATTTGCTAGGAGGACCTTCAGAACAGTACTCAGCACCTTCTTCAAATGACTGGTCCAGTTTGCTAATCGCTCCCCGCTAATCAAAATGGGCTGGGGATGAACCAATATTTTCATTTCTCTTTTCTCTCTTCTCTCTCTAAAGCAAGCACTAGACTTTAAGTTGGATGAATGGCCCAGGAACATTCCCAATATGTTGTGTATTCCTGACCAATCTGTTCTCTCTGGTTCTGATTTACCCTTGCTCACCTCCCCATGCCTTCCCCAATACTCAACCGTTGGGTCCCTACTTTTGGCTTCTTCCTCTAACAACTACACTTCCACTCATCTGCCTTACTGGTTACCTGGCTTACATTGTCTTTCTGATATCAGCTCCTCATGCTGTATTAATGAAGGTTCTGTTCTCCAGCTCACCAGGGCAGAGATGCCACTCTAACGTCTCGCTGTTGTTTAATGGGGCTAAGCACAGCTTCCCAACAGAGGTCATAGGCAGGGTCAGGGCCAGACTGCAATTCTATAGTAAATTGAAAAGTCAGCATTCCACTTAATAAATTAATCTCTTAACATTTTATATAACAGGGTGCATCAAAGACTTAATAATGAGGCCAATTGAGAACTTAAGCTGTGTTTTATTGATTTGTTATTGCCATAGCAAAAGTCCCCTTTATTTCCTTCCTAACCTCACCCATTTCTGAGTCCAAAGAAGAGGAAACAAAGAGGACTTTTTAGAATCTGGGCATGATGGGATAGGCTGTGAAGCTCTGCTTGATGAACCATCGAATTCTTCTGTGACAAGAAGCGGAAAGGGCTCTCTTGGTTTAAGAACTTAGGAGTAGCATCCAGAAGTTACTGTGAAGAAAACATATAGTAGTGGCAAGAGATCTCCATCCTGACTCTGACTCAGGCATAATTTTTATGTGCCAGGCCTGGGGACCAGGAAAAGGACCACCTGGAGGAACACTGGGTAAGGTCTCAGAAACAGTGGCAGGTCTCCAGGGCCCATGCTCTTACTGTGACCAGGACAGGGAAAGTCTCACTCGTGTGTAACACTACATCAGTGATTCCCAACCTTTTTTTGGCTACACCCCACTTAAGCATCTCTGAAATCCTGATGGCCCCCATCCTCATTCCTAATAATAGACAAACATGTAAATTGACTGTACCTCCGCTATGCTCATAGCCAATCAGAGTATGCAAATTAACCCAATAAAGATGGCCTAATTTGCATACAGAGGCACCGAGCAGCCTGGGTCTCAGGAACTTTCTCAGCACCCAGGTCACTCCAAGATAGGCCCTGCTGGGTCCTGAGAAACCTGGGAAGGGCCTGAATCAGGGGACTCCTGGTCAGGGGCAGAGTCGGTGACTGGAAGGAGCTGGGGGGCCCAACCAGAGACTTTGGTCCTGGGCAGGGGCAGAGCCGGTGATCAGAGGGAGCTGGGGGGAGAGGGGGGTTTTGGCCTGGGCAGGGGCAGAGCCAGTGACTGGAGGGAGGTTGGGGTCCCCTAGCCAGGCCCTGAGGCTTTAAGCCTTGGCTAGGGTGAAGCCAGTGATTGGAAGGAGCTGGGGATTCCCTGCCTCAGCCTGAAGCTTTGGCCCTGGGCAGGGGCAGAGCTGGTGATGGGAAGGAGCTGGGGAGGTGGCGGGGAGAGAGAGAGAGCCTGCTCAGGCCCCACGCCTCGGCCAGAGGCTTTGGGTCTGGGCAGGGGTGGAGCCAGTTATGGGAAAGAGCTGGAGGTCCCCTGCCCAGACCCCAAGCCTCAGCCAGAAACTTGGGGCCTGGACTGGGGCGGAGCCGGCTATTGGAGGGAGCTGGAGGGCCCCTACCCAGGCCCAAGGCTTTAGGCGTGGGCAGGGGTGGAGCTGGCGATCCGAGGCAGCTGGCTCTCTGTGATCCATGTGAACTACAGAGGAAATATTTTTTCTGACCACTCGTTGGCTAAGCTCCCTGTATGCCACTGGTAATATTCTTAGTAACTTGGATATAAGAATCCAAAAAAGGTGGTCTAGTGTTTTTCCACCGCACTCCTGGAGAAAAAAATGAAGGTCCGATGCTGGAGGGCTAAGAAATGTCATCCTGCCCTAGCCGGTTTGGCTCAGTAGATAGAGTGTTGGCCTTCAGACTGAAGGGTCCCAGGTTCGATTCCGGTCAGGAGCATGTACCTAGGTTGCAGGCTCCTCCCTGGCTGGGGCTCAGGACAGGGCTCATGCAGGAGGCAACCAATCAAAGTGTTCCTCTCATTTTGATGTTTCTCTCTGTCTTTGCCTTTCTCTTCCACATTCTCTAAAAATCAATGGAAACATATCCTCAGGTGAGGATTAAAAAAAAAGGAAAGAAAGAAAGAAAGAAAGAAAGAAATGGCATATCCTATGAAAGATACATCCTGAAAATGCCTAAAGAAACTTGTCATTTTTTCCTGGTGAAGGGACTGGAGTCTGTGTTGATAAAAACATCTTGGTGGCTGCAGTGACTGGCAGTGGCTATAGCAGCGGGGTGATCGGGCTGGTGCCTTCCCCTGATCAGCCTGGTCACCTCCAACAAAGGGAGGCCGATTGTCTTAGGCACGGGGAGCAGGCCTCAGCCGTCAGTAGGAGATCCCCTGAGGGCTCCCAGTATGTGAAAGGGGGCAGGCTGGGCTGAGGGACCCCCTAGTGACAATAATTCTTATTATTTAAAAAGTGAACTCCTCTTCATGTGGGGGAAGCCTAAAAGGCCATTAACTTGGTCTAAAGAAGCTTCCAAAGAACATGGCTCCCATGAAAGAGAAAAATAAGCCCTAACTGGTTTGGCCCAGAGGATAGTGTCAGTCTGCAGACTGAAGGGTTCCAGGTTCAATTTCAGTCAGGGGCATGTACCTTGGTTGAGGGCACATCTCCAGTGGGGGTGTGCAGGAAGCAGCTGATCGATTTTTCTCTCTCATCAATGTTTCTGACTCTCTAGCCCTCTCCCTTCCTCTCTGTAGAAAATCAATAAAATATATTTTTAAAAAAGAAAGAAAAATAAAAGAACGAAAGGACAGTTGAAGTACTGTGGAAGAAATCACTAAGAAATTGTTAAAAATAATATGAAAAAAATAGCAAATGACATTTTAAAACATATAATAGAGAACTGAAATGCATAAATATGTCATAATATATATTTATATACTGTATATGAGGCCCCCTAGAACCATAAGACATGCAAAAAATTCACTGTTAATAACTCATTCTCAAATTCCACCCCTCCCCTTAAAAACCAAATTGTCCTCCTGTGGGGGGTGTGCCCCACATTGGGAATCACTGCTCTACATCCTTACTCACTATTCACCTGGTCACCATACACCCCAGATGCTTGTAAGACCCAAGGAACCCCTGCACTCCTAAGGGGGGATAGTCAAGATCCTGAACTTGAGTGAAGGGTGACAGTGAATAAGTACACTCCAAAGTAGGATAAGAAGGGGCAAAACTGGCTGTTATATTTGGTCAGAGATCTCAATTGCTAAGAGCTTCAGGGCACAGACTGGGCTGAGGGACCACGTGCCCCCCCACCCCCAGTGCATGAATGTCATGCATCGGGCCTCTAGTAAGAAATATTAATCATGCTCTACGAACCATGATCGTTCTGTTCTGATTAGAGAAAGCACCTTCTAACCTGGCTGGGAGCCAACATCAGAATGCAGTCCATCGTCCTTTCCTGAGAACTGCCTATCTTTATGGAGAGATTAACAACTTGTTGCTGAAACAATCTATTCCCCAGAGGTGCTTGCCCTTTGCCTACCCTCTGCAACCGCTATGGCCTGTAATCGGTAACTATTATACCTTGCCTACTTTCCTCTGCCTGTGGTTCTAACTTCCCATGTAATCTTTGTCTTTCTATCCAATATAAGCAGCTGGCTTATGCAGGGGGAGGGGGACACCGCAGATTTTTTTAAAAATATATTTTGTTGATTTTTTACAGAGAGGAAGGGAGAGAGCTAGAAAGTCAGAAACATCGATGAGAGACAGACATTCATCAGCCGCCTCCTGCACACCCCACAGTGGAGATGTGCCCGCAAGCAAGGTACATGCCCCCGACCGGAATCGAACCTGGGACTTTTCAGTCCACAAGCTGACACTCTATCCACTGAGCCAAACCGGTCTCGGCAACACAGCAGATTTTTGTGGGTGACCTGCTGTCTCCCATATTGCTGGCATTACTGGAATAAACGTTCATATGTGATTTAACCCTGTCTCTGCTTAATTGGTTCAAGTAGTGAAATTGGTTGTCTCGTTTCAGAAAGGTTAGGGTAGTTCCTGCAAGCTAAAAAGGATCTCTTTGAATGATTCCCTTTCACCTATATTATCCCCAATGCATTGTTCTTTCTGTGGACTTTCCAGCAATGACACCGATAAAATAACCAAATAGCCCCAGCTCGCAGTAAGCCACTTCTTCCCAATTCAATTAGGAGTGGGTAATTTGATTTCATTTCAGTACTTGTCCAGCTCCCTGTTAGTTACCAAGATCAAAGCAGACATTCTTACAGATTACTGGTGGGTGCAATTTTATAAACCATAATCATATCAAGCTAAAGTAATCTCTTAGAAAAATAGGAAAACTAATTTCTAGCACAACAATAAATTTATTCTAGCAAGCCGAGCTCTATCTGTACTCTGAATCTCTCCAATTTTTCAGGAACCTCATAAAAGAGGGAATCTAGAGGCAAACAGACTAGAAAGCTATTTGCAGATAATTCACATACTCAGTATTTTCCCTGACCTGCTAGAGCATCCACAGTGTCCAACCTATATACACTAGTGTCTCCTGGGGGGACACAAATCCCATGAGGGAAAGGCTAGCCTAAGAGTGGTTTGTACTAATGCTGGATAGAGTTCCTGTCCCCAGCTGGTTTCCACCGCCTGTTTTGTGCCACCTCAGGCAGCAGAAGGTAAAGCTTGGGCTCTGGAGTTCAGGATGACCTGGCCCTGCCCTTAGAAAATTGTGAGCTCTTGGGCACGTTACTTAACCCTCTCTAAACCTTAGTATTTCTCAGTTCTTAAGGTGGTTAATAACAGTACCCACATCATAGGGTTGTGGTGAGGATAAATGAGACCATGAATGGACATTGAATTTAACTGGTCCACTGCTTAATATCCTTAAAATTAGAATTTTCATGGGGCCACATTCAAAACAGGCAGTACGAAGACAGGAAGCATCAGTAGAGGTTGGCTGGCAGGACCTGGTTGGAGCATTGAGGATGCTAATAGGTTCTGGAGGGCTGAGCATGAACGGGTTAATTTCAGTCACATGAGCAATGTCTGGCCGCCTCAGTGGAGCTCTGCAGGATGTGTGAAAAGTAGTAAGAAAGCGTGTCACTGGGTAAAGGATGGCCAGGGCTGACGATTTGTTTCATTAAGTAAATTTGACTCGTGTGGACACTTAAAGTCAGGGATTTCATTACACAGATATAAGGGGTTCAGAACTTCTATTTTCAAATCTAAACTTTCTTGTCCGGCTGTAACGCACTGAAAGGTTGACAAAGATGCTGTCTTCCAGTCTTGAAAAATAGTGTCCTACATTGAAGGCATTTCCTAGGGGTCACGCTGAGTGTGTCCTCTGCAGCTGGCCACACAGCTCATTTTAATGTGTGGTTACTCGTGGCCTCCTCTTTGCATACATGAGAGAAGTCAAGCAAAGGCCACAAAGGCGGAATCGTCTGCCACCTCTAAGCAAGAACCTCAGTTACACTGCTGGGCAGGCTGCACATTAAATACAGAGGTTTGCTTCCTCAAAAGACTTTTCAAGAGCATGCGCTATAGGAACACCATCCTCTCTTCCAGAGCACACTGTCAAATACACTCGTCAGCATGAATTTGATAAAAGTTGTTAGCCAATGAAGAACAAATAGCCCCAAAAATATTTTGAGAGGAAGAATGTACCTACTCTGTCTAAAAGCTTAATATTTCTGGTTATGATGAAAAGGGGTAAAGGATATGTACGAGAAATAACCACACAATCTTCAGAATCAGGGCAAAATTCAGCCGGGAAAAGCTATCTTTAAAGTATTTAATTTGGGATTGGATTCTCTAAGCCCACAGAGCCCTTGGTGACTTTTGGAGTACTCTTGTGACTTCAGGAGCAGGCTTCAGGTTTTAGAGCAGGAGGGGCAGGTGGAGGAGGGATAATGACCCACACCACCTCCATGTCCTTTGGAGACAACAGCTGCGCTCACCATGGTGATCTTAGGCCAGGTGTTCTACCTAGAGCTGCTCTGAAACCATCTCATTTGATCCTGGGGACACTTGCATGGGTAAGTACTACTATTAAAACCCTTTTACCGCTGGGGACACTGAGGCATAGAGGAAAGGTGACTTGACCAAAGTCACAGACTAGTGAGTGGTAGAACTAGAATGTGAACCCAGGAGGTCACAATTCCCCACCCTCAGTTGGACCGCTCTGGTATACGCAGCATTGAGACTGCAGCTGGATGTCTTTAGGACTATCTACTCTTGAGCTGGTCACCTGATTTCTAAGCCTCGGTTTCCTCATTTCTGATATGGATAATAGCATTAATCTGGTCTATCCACCACAGGGCTGTGAGGACCAAATGAGACACATGAATGCCATTTGTAAAAGATGGCATGCTATACAGTTTAAATAATTTTAATTATTACTGATGAAGAGAAAGAGGGCACTTATTTCTTCATTTTGAAGGTTTTTCTTTCCTTAGCATTAAAGTTTTGATTTTAATAGTCAACATGGGCAATGAAAATAACTGATATTTACTGGTAGGCAGATAAAGTATTGAGAAAAAGCAGAAAACATTCCCTGGATCAGGAACCTGTGATTAGAAAGAGGGGGGCCAGGAGGGGAGCGATTATTTTGATAAGACAGTGGCTTGGAATGGCTCCTTAGAGGGTTCTACAGCTCCAGTGATAAAGCCGACCTAACTTCTGGCAGGCAAGTGACACTTCTCTTTCCTGAAGTGTTAATGGACTCTCAAGGATTTGTGGCTCTCCGGATAATAACTTCCTGTTCCAACAAAGCAAAGCACAGCCCCTGGAAATAATAACAGCCTACCTCTGGTCCCTATTCCACATCCTAGCGCTCCCAGTCTCAAGCTAGTCTGAAGAAGGCTTCTCCAGCTCCAGGCCTTGAAGGCTTCAACTGTTTCAGATGGGCAACAATGCCAGAAATTCAAAGCCAAGATTAGAAAGAATTACCTGTGAGCAAAGTCTTCCTGAACTCAGACCAAATTGGTTGGGAGTCATTAAACTCCCAAGCAGGGCTGAAGTCCCTCATCTATGCCTCTAGATCAGCTCACGTAGGAAACGATCTCTTGGTGTTTATTTTTTCATTCTGGGCAGTAAGTTGCTAGAGAAGAGAAGCTATCTAAAGGCCTCTTAAACTGAACTGTGCTGAGAACTTTATTTAGGAACCCAAACTTGTGAGAGAGGGAAAAATGAGCATCTTCTGAAATTAAATGACAGAAGGATCAACAAAGAAGAGTTTAACCAGTTAAATGGTTTATGAATGTGTTACTTTAAGACATTTAGGAAATACCCAAATGGAGTCAAAAGTGACTTGAATATAATTTCAAAAAGAAATTATAGGAATGGGCCTAAAGTCTACTAATCTATAATGTAATTATATAGAAGTTTAAGAACTGTTTTAATGTAAGTAATTCATTTACTGAAAAAAAATGTAGAAAATACAGACAAGTGAAAGAAATAATAAAAAGCACACAAAATTCCTCAATTAAAACAAAAGGTTTTATGCTGTTATGAAGGTTGATGATAGAGAAACTAAAGAGAAAAACAGCTGAAAGTATTCACATGTTGACCTTAGTAATCAAATGGGTGTCATGTGACATTAAACTGTACATGCTCCAAGGGTCTGGTGGTCACTTTAAATACATGCTGGACTTCTTCCTCTCAGGCAACTCCTCTCCACCTACCAGGAATATTATGTAAGTCATCCAAATATACAAAGAATAATGAGTTTTATAAGAATACACTGTGAGATCATCCCAATAAATGAAGAGAATTTATCTGGTAAAATTCAACATCCATTAGTGATAAAAACCTCTCAAAATACTAGTGTAACCCACTGCTCCATTCTTTTGACATTGTTTCTGTAAATGCTGACTCTGACTATCATGCAACTTGTAGATCAACGGCACATTTGTATAAGAATTCTAGTAACTAATTTCAAAAGATTCAGACTCTACCCATCAGTCATTCCAGCCCTGGGAGATTTGCTGGCCATCAACCTGACATACATCAGAGCAATTTTGAGGTCCTTATCAGAATGAATAGACGTGATGTTCTGCCCATAGAGAACTTTTCAACTCGCTTCCCTTGATCTCTTTGCTGTTTTCCATCTCCCTCCTTATAAAAACCTCTGCCTGTACTGAGATGTGAAGAATGTCTTTGAAACATGAGTCACCATCTTCTCAATCTGCCAGCTCTTGAAAAAACTGATTTCCCTTCCACCAGTCCCTGTCTCTTGGTTATTGGTTTCTGAGTGGCAGGCAGCAGAACCTGGGTTTGGTATCACCAAGAATGGAAGAGAACTTACTCAATCTGATAAAGGCCATGTATAAAATAAAAACTCAGCTAACATCACAATGGTGAAATATTGAACACTTTCCCTCAATCTTACCACTCTATTCAATATCATACTGGAGTCGTTAGGCACTGCATCAAGGTAAGAATAGAATATGAAAAGAAAACAAAACAGGTAAAATTCCCTTTATTCATATGTGGCATGATTGAGTGCTGAGCAAATTCAGAGATATCAACAAAAACATAGTACTAATGAGTGAAGGCTCAAGGTCTCAAGATGCAAAGTCATTATTTGAAATCCTAGATACTTAAATACTTGTAAAAATAATTTGAAAAATAAAAATTATTATTTACAATAGCACAACAATATCAAATACACAGACATAAATTTGATAAAAATATGTAAGACTTCTTCATTGTAAACTACATAACATCGCTAAGAGAAATTAAAGAAGGTATAAATAATGGAGAGGTTTCACATTCATGGATTTGAAAACTCAAAATGGTAAGATGAAAATTTTTATGACACTGATTTATAGAGTCAATATAATTTCAATCAAAATTACCAGACTTTTATAAAACATATTTTTGTTGATTTTTTAGAGAGAGAGGAAAAGAGAGGGAGAGAAATGTCCATCAGCTGGCCTGGGGAATCAAGCCTGAAACCCAGTCATGTGCTCTGACATGACTTCTGGGTGCATGGGATGATGCTCAACCAACTGAGCCACACTGGCCAGGTCAATGCTCAGACTTTTTATGTAGAAATTGATAAGTTGTCAATTTCTATCAAAGACTGTCAATAGTCAAGACAATCTTGAAGAAGAAAAATGTTGTAGTACTTATACTGCTAAATTTCAAGATTTATTATATAGACTGCTATAAAGATTCAGTATTTAAGACAGTATACTAGGAGAGACAAATAGTTTAATGGTACAGAATGTAGAGTCTAGAAGTAGACTCATACATATGCAGTCATTTCAGTTTTGACAAAGGAGCCATGGAATTCAATGAGAGAGGAAAGTTCTTCTCAATAAAATGTGCTGGAAGACTGGCTGGCATGGCTTGGTAGTTAAGCATCAACCCATGACCCAGGAAATCATGATTCGATTCCCAATCAGAGCACATGCCCAGGTTGTGAGCTTACACACACACTAGAGGCCCAGTGCATGAAATTTGTGCATGGGGGGTGTGTGTCCCTCAGCCCAGGCTGCACTCTCTTCAATCTGGGACCCCTCAACGAATGTCTGATTGCCTGTTTGGGCCTGATCCAGGTAGGATCAGGCCTAAAAGGGCAGTCAACATCCCTCTCACAATCCAGGACTGCTGGCTCCCAACTACTTGCCTGCTTGCCTTCCTGATTGCCCCTAACTGCTTCTGCCTGCCAGCCTAATCACCCCCTAACTGCTCCCCTGCCAGCCTGATTGCCCCTAACTGCCCTCCCTTGTAGGCCTAGTTACCCCTAACTGCCCTCTCCTACAGGCCTGGTCCCCCCAACTGCTCTCCCCTGCAGGCCTGGGTCCCCCACAACTGCCCTTCCCTGCAGGCCCAGTTGCCTCCAACTTCCCTCCTCTGCTGGCCTGGTCACCCCTAACTGCCCTCCCTTGCAGGCCTGGTCCCTCCCAATTGCCCTTCCCTGCTGGCCATCTTGTGTGTTGGAATGATGGTCAATCTGCATATTACTCTTTTATTAGATAGAATAGAGGCCTGTTGCATGGGTGGGGACCAGCTGGTATGCCCTGAAAAGTGTCTCAGATTAGGGTGGGGGTTCCCTTGGGGCATGGGGTGGCCTGGGCGAGGGGCCTGTGGTGGTTTGCAGGCCAGCCATGTCCCCCAGTGACCCAAGCAGAGGCCCTGGTATCTGGGATTTATTTATCTTCTACAATTGAAACTCTGTAGCCTGAAGCGGAGACAAGCAGCCTGCTCGCTCCATGGCAGCAGCCATTTTTGTTGGGATTTATTTATCTTCTACAATTGAAACTTTGTAGCCTTAAGCAGAGGCCAAGATAGGCCAGGGCTGCAGAAGCTTGGCTTCCTCCATCAACGGGGGCAACCCTAGCCTCCTGCTCTTTCCAGCTCCGTGACTGCTGCCATTTTTGTTGGGATTTATTTATCTTCTATAATTGAAACTTTGTAGCCTTGAGTGGAGGCCTGGGCCCACCAGGGTGTGTGGAAAGCTTGGCTTCCTCCATCACCAGGGAAACCCAAGCCTCCTTTCTGCTTGCTCCATGGCCGTAGCCATCTTGGTTGGGGTTAATTTGTATACTTGCTCCTGACTGGCTGGTGGGTGTGGCTTGTGGGTGTAGTGGAGTGATGGTTAATTTGCATAATAGTCTTTTATTAGATAGGATATATACATATACATATATATACACACACATATATATACATATATACATACAT
This sequence comes from Lasiurus cinereus, assembly GCA_011751065.1. Lineage (NCBI taxonomy): Eukaryota > Metazoa > Chordata > Mammalia > Chiroptera > Vespertilionidae > Lasiurus > Lasiurus cinereus. The sequence goes on along the minus strand of JAAGEH010000076.1, from coordinate 6,919,832 downwards.
ACATATATGTACATATATATATATAGTGCTGGAGCAACTGTACATTAAAAATTATTTTAAAAGATCTTAACCTTTCTCTCCACATATATAAGTGGAAATTAACCAAAGAGGGCTCATATGAAGGCCAAAACTATTAAACTACTAGAAGAAAACACAGAAAAATTTCTTCATGACCTGGGGGTAGACAATAATTTCTTGGTACGCTAAAAGCACAATCATGATAGACAAAATATATAATAAATTGCACATATTCAAAAGATTTATGGAGACATAATTTAAAAAGTTAAAAGGGACACTACTGATAAAAGACTTGTGTCCAGAATATATAAAAATTTCCCACAAATCAATAATTAAAAGGAGAACTCAATAAATAAAAACAAGCAATTCACAAAAGTAGCTATGTCAATGGCCATGTAGCACATGAAAAGGTATTCAACATCATTATACACCAGGGAAGTATATAAATTAAGCTACAGTGAAATACTATACTCCCACTAGAAGAGCTAAAATTAGAAAGTGTAATAAAATATCAGGTGTCACAGGACGTAGACAAATTGGAACTCTATATTGTTGATCAAGTCACTTTGCAAAATGGTTTGGCAGCCTCTAATAAATTTAAGCACTCACCTACCTTATGACCCAGCAATTCTACTCATATGTCCGTGTTCAAAAGAAATGAAAAATACATCCACAAATAGACTTGTTGAAGAATATTCATAGCACCTTTACTCACAAAAATAAAGAACTGGAAACATCCCAAATATCCATCAATGGGAGAACAGATAAGCATATTGTGTCATATGCATATAAGAGAGCACTACTATAGAGATAAACACAAGTGAACCAGCTAGACATGCAGCAACATGATGAGCCTTAACTAATATCTGAATCTCAGAAGTCACTATCACACCATTGCTCACCTGGTTTCATTTCATTTATTTAACCTCATACCAACACTCTAAAGTAGATACTAGTATTCCTCAGTTTTAGTAATGAAAAAGATTTGAAGAGAAGAAATAACATCTAAGATTATTTTCATTCATTCATTCATTCATTCATTCAGTAGTTACTGAGCATATACTGTTTACCAACAGGCAGTATCCTATGTGTTGAAGATATGACAGCAACAAAACTAGACACGAGTTTTAAATCCAGTTCTTTCACTACACAACACTGCCAGGTACTGTAACAGACCTAACATATAAAAAGAATGAATAAGTCACTGTCACCTCCTTTAAGCTCAGAGTCTAGCAGGAGAAACAAGCAGCTAAGCAACCAATTACAATGCAGTAAAAGCTATGAGGATACAACAGAAAGAGCTCTTGCAGGTACGTACAAAGTGAAATGGCTGAAAATCCTGGCTGAGTTGAATGAAGTTCAAGTAGCATCTCAATCGGTAATGTCACAGCAGACAGAATGCCTTCAGGCACTGAGGGAGAACACCCTGTTTCCCCGAAAGTAAGACACCCCCCGAAAATAAGACCTACTTCCAGTTTTGCCTCTCGCTGTAATATAAGGCATCCTCCTGAAAATAAGACCTCCCCGATAATAAGGCCTCCCCAGAATATAAGGCCCCCAAAGCTACCTTAAGGCCTCTGACTCCTGATTTAAAGAGACCTCACACTGCCTGAACAGCTCTGGCTGCACTGCGGCCAATCAGTGAGCTGGTTTGTGATGACAACGACTACTGTACCATATACAGGTAATAAATTTCCTTTTTTTCGCTCAACAATAAATGTGTACCAAATTCTTCTTCATGGAGAAATAAGACATCCCCTGAAAATAAGATCTAGCACATCTTTGGGAGCAAAGATTAATATAAGACACTGTCTTATTTTCAGAGAAACGGGGTAGGAGGAGTTCAAGATCTGAAACTAAATACAGTTGGTAGGAGGCAGGCTCAGTATTCACATTTGTGGAAAGTGAATAACTCTCCAACGACATGAAGGATTGCTGTGAGAAAAGGAAATAGTACCTGTAAAGACTGACGCAGCTGCAGAAGAAACTCTCGATTTATAGTAGTTTTTAGTTTTTGAACAAATAACTGGCCTTCCTTAGTCTTATTGCCAACATACATCTCCTATTGTAAATTTGTGTCTGTCTCCACAAAGACAAGAATATGATTAACTTCCTGAGGCTGGGAAGCTTAAGACTAGACCTAAAGCCATTATGATTTGCCAGCTTTTGACAGCCCTCCTCACTTGAACTTGACTTGAGCCCCAATCTAAACCATGAGGCTGTGGATTAAGTAGCGTCCGCTGTCTCCGTCCAAGTGGCTTATAGAAGCTTGGAGGCCAGGACCTAAAGGCATTTGGACTCATGGGAACCACACCCCTCTACACTGGGCCTCCTTGTACAAACCACTCAGACCATGCATTTCAGCAGCAGCCTCCTCCGTGCACAGATCACAGCAACGCTCACATGAATCTTCATCAGATTCCACTATCGGCCTACAGATTTCCAGGACAGAGGCTAGCGTCCAGTATCAAATTCATCGGAGAGACCGTCCAGGCGGGTAGGAGCAAAGTGGTAGAATTTTCTCCACGAAGAGACTCTTCCCGAGGCTCCTGCATCCAAGATTTTAATATAGATCATATGAAACAGGCTCAGTATCCCTTCTGATGGCACAGTTATTGGGGCTGACTACTGGAGCCTTTACAAAACAAGAGCCCAGGAGTTTTGCAAGGCTGACTGGCTCTTTGCTGAGATTTCCAGTCAAATTAGAATAATTACAGCAAAGGTGAGCATGGTGCCAACCTCTCGTAACCACAGAGTTTTTGTGTGCACAGTTGACTGACAAACAGATGCAGGAGGATGTTTACATTATCTAATCATCAGTGCAAACAGCTCTACAAGGAGAACGGAACACGGAGAGACTCCCGGCTTGCACCATGCCACAGGCAGACTGTGGGTGATGTGGGCAAATGACATAAGCTCTCCAGGCCTCGGGTCCCCCACCTCTGAAATGGAACAATGATGCCCTGTAGGGATGTTGTGAGAGTTACACATAATGTAGACAATTGCCTGGCGTGGTGCCTCGCATGTAACAGACACCTAATAAATGGATATTTCTGTTATCATAATTAACATGAGGCATAGTCATCTGTAGTTTTAGCAGAGCCAAGGAGAAGATATATGTTATGAGTTGATTGCTTTTGTTGGCTACAGGCCATGCGAAATGGCTTTTAGCCTGCTTCCATGAAGTGGAGTTCAGTGAAGGGTGAGAGAGGGAGAGAATGAGAACATGAAAGAATATGTACTGGCTGGGTAGAGGCTATCAGAAGAGAGAAAGAGGGAAGAAAAAGTGGAAAAGTAGCTTTCAGAAGAAATATATATACCTTGTTGACTATAAGCTTTGTATAGGCAAGGCCTGTGTTTCACTTCTTACCCTGCTTTTAGTCATTATGCTGTGTCCATCAGAGTCTAACATAACACCTGGCACCTGGCAGACACCCAGTAAACATGTACTGAGTGCACAACTGGCTTTGGCGTTGCACTCTGGTGTGGCTATGACTAAACACAGGAAAAGGAAACCCACAGTGGTGCTGGGGCAATGGCTCTGATAAGCAGAAGTGCCCTTTGTCCTAAGGGTTGAGTCACTGAGCCATTACACTGAAACAGTGTGACAGGTCCCATTCACAACACCAGTCATGACAGGAGGTCAGTCCCCCAACAAAGCAACCAACCTCAGATGGAAGCTCCAAGACTTAACGCAGGAAAGGTCTGTCCCAATGTTTTACCTTTCATCCCAGGGCGCAGATCAGGTGCATGAAATATTCTAGTGTCTCATCCTGGACTAGTTGTTCTGCATACATTGTTCTCATTAATCCTCATGACAACACTATGGGAGGGATCAGTTTTCTAGCCTATCTAATAAAGAGGGAATATGCTAATTGACCATCATGCCCTCACAAAGATGGCAGCACCCACAGCTAATAAGGAGGGAATATGCTAATTGACAACCACACCCTCAAAGATGGTGGCACCCATAGCCAAATGATGGTGGCGCCCAGTCCCCTAAGCCCTGCCGGGGTGGCGGCCGCATGGCCGGGCTGAGGGACCACCCCCACTTCAGCGCATGAATTTTCATGCACTGGGCCTTTAGTAAATTAATAAAATTCACCAAGGTTAAATAATTTGCCTAAGGTCAGATATCAACCACACTTCAAACCAATGCCCCTTTTATCTACTTGAAGCAGAATTCACCTTCAGAGCAGTGTGCATACCATCAGAGTACAGCTCCATACATCTTCACAAATCGAGCACATTTAGTAACCAGCACCCAGATTGGGAAACAAGTCCCCTTGTGTTCCTTTCTCATCAGTCACACTCCTTTCTCATAAGTCACTCTCTCATCCTTGGGCAGCCACTATTCTGACTTCTCACTACTCTGTGAGTTGTGCCCAGAACACTCTATAGTAATCTCTCCTTTCATTGAATTCATAGGTTTTTCTTCTCTGTACCACCTATTTAGAAATTTCCAACTTTCTTATAGGGTCAACGTTGTGTATGTGTGTGTGTTTTTTCATATCTTATCTTTCTAATCCATATATATATATATATATACAGACACACACATATAAAAGCCTAAGCAACTTTTCAACCGTTCAACTGGTAGTTATGATGTGCACTGGCCACCAGGGGGCAGACGCTCAATGCACAGGCATGGGAACATGGAACAGACTGATGAATCTCAGAGGAATTCGTGCACAGGTTGGGTCCCTCGGCCTGGCCTGTGGGGATTGGGCCGAATCGATGCACCAAGCCTCCGACATACCCCAAGTGGTCCAGGATTGCGAGAGAATGCAGGCCAGGCCAAGGGACCCCAATGGTGCATGAATCCATGCAACCGGCCTCTAGTTATGAATATAAATTCCTTGGGGTCAGGGTATTCTTTACATTCCCCTAGTACAGTGGTTGGCAAACTCATTAGTCAACAGAGTGGCAAACTGTGGCTCGCAAGCTGCAGTTTGTCAACCACTGCCCTAGTACATCTACTATGGAGCAATTACTCCAAAATATATGTGCCTAAACACTTATTTTTTCTCTCTCTCTCTCTCTGTATTTTTTTTTTGTTTGCTAATCTTTTTTTAAAAATATATTTTATTGATTTTTTTACAGAGAGGAAGGAAGAGGGATAGAAAGTCAGAAACATCGATGAGAGAGACACCGATCAGCTGCCTCCTGCACGCCCCCTACTGAGGACGTGCCCGCAACCAAGGTACATGCCCTTGACCGGGACCTCTCAGTCCGCAGACCGACACTCTATCCACTGAGCCAAACCGATTTCGGCTGTTTGCTAATCTTCACTTGTGCATAGTTTTTCCATTGATTTTCTTTTTTCAGAGGGACTGAAGAAGAGAAAAACATAGATGTGAGAAAGATACATTGATTGGGTGCCTCCTGTACACGCCCCATCTGGGCCAGGGATCAAATCTGCAACCCAGGTGGGTGCTCTTGACCAGGAATCCAGCCCCAAACCCTTCAGTGCATGGGCCAACGCTCTAACCATTGGTCATACCAGCCAGGGCTAAGCATTTATTTTTTCCTTTCTGTGTATCTGACACTGTTTTGAGCACTTAATCTGGATTATATTGTTTAAACTTTCAACAACCCAATGAGATAGATATTACTATTATCTCTTTATAGATGACAAAACTGAGGCACAGAGATGTTAAGTCACTTGCCCAAGGTCACGCTGTGAGGAAGGGATGGGGTCAGAATTCAAACCCAGGCATTGTTACTCTAGGACCTGCGTGATCAGTCACACTGTACAGACCAGAAACTCCACCTTCTCAAAACTCAATCCTCTTCCTTTCATGATTCCACTATAGCTTTAAAAAACTATGAGCTTCCTGACATCCCAGAGCACACTCTGCCTTGACACCCATCACATTAGTAAAAACAACTCATTGACTCATTTTTAACTCATTGACTTTTAGGGAAATGAAGGAGGGGAAATCTAGTCAAAAGTGGGCGTTCTGCAATAAAGCAGACAATCAAAAGGTACAATACGGCATGAACCCCATAGCAATTTACCAAGTGAAGGCAAGTCTGCTGCTGTGCCTAAGCATGGTAACTCCTCTCTCCTTTAGCTGGCAGGGACAACAATGAGCACCAATCATTTAAACAGAGAAGCAAACGATACTTTGGGTGGAATATAATTTAAATAAGGAATATCTCTAAAAATCAAATGTATCCTAAATAGTCAGCATGGAGGGAGGAGGTGCCAATCTATAGAAACACTGAGTATTTTAACTGGAATGGTGTCTGAAGGTTCATCTCAACAATCACTCTTTCAGACTCTTCATACTTCACAAAATATGAGTGCAGGCCAACACTACCAAGAGAGACTTAAAAAACAACAATAGAAGTTAAACCTCCAAAGGTTGCACTGCTGCAGTTATTGTCATGTTAGGTATCTGGATCACATCTTTTGGAAATGTTTTCAGAAACTGCAGTGTTGTCTTGACCTAAGTAGTGGCAAATCTTCATTCCTGAGGTTGACTGGTTTTATGTTTCAAGTCAAAACTCACCTGTAGTCGACGATGGTGAGTAAATTTCTATAAGTTTATTTTCTCTTTTTCTAAAAGGGACAATATAACATAGCTGTTCAGAGCATGGACTTTGGAGTTAGAGAAATCTGGATTCTGACACTTGCAATTTAACACAAGACAGCCAATTTGAGCCTCGATGTCTTTAAGCAGAAAAAGGGATTAACTGTCTGATTGGTGTGGTTGGTCGATGTATTTGAAGCTTTCTATCTTCAGTTTTCATTACTATTACTAAGGAAGGAGAATCGCTTTAGACTGGAATGTAGGTTCTTTAAGCACATCACAAACACAAGTTTATAAGCTTTAGGCACTGTCATAGTCATTAGTGAGTGTCATGACTTACACTGTCTCACGATTGAGCCAATCCAGCTCAATCAGGAATTATTTTTTAAAGGCCTCTCACCACACAAAACAAAATCACAGAGTCTATGAACTGAGTTCGGGCATTTATTCACAGGTATGCCTCTTGGTGTTGGACAAAGCCCTGCCAATTATGCTATTCTGAGTCCATCTCTAGCAACTTGTGGGAGGTGGAATGAGCCTTGAAGAGAGAGGTAGCTTTTGGTGTAATGAAAAATGAAGGAACTGAAGGAGGAAAAATAAATTCTCAAGGACATGTTTCACCCATAGACTCTACAAGGAGGGACTGTGGGTGGATTAGGGACAGACAGGTTGCTTCAATAGGCAAAATCTGGAATTTCAAAACTCAGAAGGGCTGGTTTCTGGAGCAGTTCCAGCTAGGTACAACAGGCTAGTCTTCTGATAGGAAAGCTTTATTTGGGTCAGCAATTGGATTAACAAATTTTCCTTGGTGTTTGCCTAAAACTGCACATCTTGAAATGGGTCATCAAATACCCAAAAATCTGAATCCTGAGCCTAACTGTCCTTATCAATAAAATTAAATGAGATGTCATGAAAAGCATTCACTATAGTGTCTGGCACACAGCAGGTGCTTAATAAATAAGTTATTATAAGTGGCTTCAAGGAAAAAAGAAGATGTCAAATATTAGTTCTGAACTATTAATTTCTAGATTGAGAGAAAAATTTAATCATGCCTGGCTAAGTCTAAAATTTGTTGAATCTTGATTAGACCAACTGCACATCTTGAATGTATATTTTCTCGAAATACATTATACATTCTTCTTGACCTACATATATCTCACAATTTCATTTGGTTAATAGAATAAAAAAATCACTTAATCAATTGTCCTTGAGAAAATATGTTCATAAATATCCAGCTTCTTTGCAGGCCTCACCTTTCTTGAAGTTGCTAGAGAATGAGGTTCCACTGTGAAATATTCTTTCTGCATCTGTTTTGATCATGACTCTGTCTCTAAGGGCTCAGAATAACAGTTTGTGCAGAGCAGAAAAACAGGAGCTGTTCATTCTGGCATTGTTGCCTCTCTCACATAATAGATAGATGTGTATTTCCTATGGAGAGTCAGAGAGAATGTGCCAAAGACAGGAAGAAACTGGGTCACAGGTCTTGTTATCTAGTTTTAAAATCCTCCTCACGGATGACGACTCTTACATTTCAAAACAATGACTCCCCAATTGTTTTACGTGGAAGGTCACTTTGGAAGGTCAATAAACCAAAACACCACACATTCAGGACCCTGATTTAGGGGTGAAAGACCTATCCTTCTGCCACTTGGAGAATTTATTGAATACCTGTGGACCTCAATTTCCACTTCCGTAAAGTGAAGGGTTAGATTAGGTGACCTTAAGTTTGTCCTGTCTTTAAAACCCTGTACTTCATATCCATTCTTCTGCTTTTTTTTTTTATTATGAAAGAAAACAGTGTGACCCACCCCACTCTGACCAGAATGAAGAACATGACATTGCTTTGATGGGACACAAATGAAAAAAAATGATAAAATATGAACTCAGGCCAAAGAGAAAGATGTTACAGTGCCATCTTGAAGACATGTGATATGCCTGCTTGTCATATATGCTTTCTTTCTCACTATCTACAGTAACAATAGAAAAATATCTGAGAACCCTCAAAATGGGTCATTTAATTACAATTATGAACCATCAAGACTAGGTAGGGCTGCAGACAGACAGAGTACCTCCTCCTGATCATGTGGTCAACAGCTCAACAATGTAAGATAGGGCAGTGTTCAAATTTAAGTTCTATAGAACTGAGAAGTCTAATTGATGTCCAAATGGCTGAGCATCAAGGTGTTATTCCTGAACTAATCACAGCTAATGTTTATTGAGTCCTTACCATATGCCAAGTCATAAAGCCATGTGCTATATAGTATATCGCTTCATTCCATGTGTGATGATGACCCTCTTTGAAGGGTCAGGAAACCAGGGCTACAGAAAGGTGCTGGCCATGCTATTCAGCTGCATTGTGTTGATAGTTAATTCACAGCGGAGATGGACAGGAAATTTCCTGTTTCCTTCCCCTGTGCCTTCTTTGCAGGTCCAATGATTCATTCATATCCTTTCCTCTCAAGCCTGAAAGCCATGAGAGATTGGATGGCTCAGAAAGTTTGATTCTGGACTTGCTCTTTGATTTTTTTAAGGGTTTTCCTCTAAGTGCCATATGTTTTGATAACTACTTGTCTTCCATAGTCAAGTTAACTGATATCCATGGAGAGCCTGCTCTGTGTTAGGCACTGGTTTGAGTGGTAGGTTTGAGCTAAGATTTGAGCTGAACGGCAAGTGCATGTTTCAGACTTGGAGAACAGGAAAAAATTATTCCCACTGGAACTTAGATTCCCACATCCTGGAAGATAGAGCTAAATTTGTACTCCTTTTTGTCTTGCACCGAGTTTTGCATCCAGTCATTGGCAGGTAAAATAGTATGGTATACAGGAAAGAGCGATGGAGTAGGAGTGAGTAGAACATGGGCATAGGCCGAAGCCAGTTTGGCTCAGTGGATGAAGCGTCAGCCTGCGGACTGAAGCGTCTCAGGTTCGATTCTGGTCAAGGGCATGTACCTTGGTTGCGGGCACATCCCCAGTAGGGGGTGTGCAGGAGGCAGCTGATCAATGTTTCTCTCATCGATGTTTCTAGCTTTCTGTCCCGCTTCCTTCCTCTCTGTAAAAAAATTAATAAAATATATATTTTTAAAAAAAGAATACAGGCATAGGCCTTCATCGCCCCATTCTTGCCCAACCATCTCTGCTCAGCTCTCATCAGGACAAAACCTTGATACTGAGAAGAACCAAATGTCAAGGGGTGTTTCTAATTTAGGAAGGGCAAAGGAGAAAGGAAAAGGCTGAGATGCCTCTGTATCATATTAAAAGCAAAAACAATTCTTTAATTCATATTTTGTGCCAGGCACCATGCAAAAACACTTTTCTGAGGTGACCCTACTTACTTCTCATAAGAATCGTAAGAGCAAGATATGATTTGTATAAAAAGAGGAAGGCAATGAGGCACAGAGAGGTTAAATAATATGCCCAAGCTGTACAGTCAGAAGTGGCAGAGCTGAGATTTAAGAGGCTTTGCCAGTGAAAACAAAGGGATTTGCTCTGGAAAGAATTTTGTTAAAATGGGTATTTACTCCTGACAGGTCTAGAAAGAGGTGCACCGTTAGGAATCCAAGAGACTGTTTATCGCTGACCTTCTCTGGAACTAGCCAGAGGACATCGGGTAGAAAAGCACCATATTCTCCTATATTATCTTTGTTGTATAGGTTTTAATCTATGACATTGACCAGTGAGATATATGAGCCTCTGGTTTTGTTACTTGAAAAAACCCAACACAGTTATTTCTTGGCCTTTGGTCAACATAGCATACCATACTATCTCCATCTAAGTAGGTGAGTAAGCAGTGTGTGTGTGTGTGTTGAATTTGTGGCGGTGTATGCACAAAGCTCATTGTGCATACACTACCACATTCTTGGCTAAAATTCCTTCCTCCTCATAGAGAAAGGAGATTATGTGATTGTTTTAGTCATTCTTCTTTTTCTGAAATGGCTTTGGGTGGGATACATTCTGGCTGGGGTTTAAGCTCCCACATAGACCAAGCACCATGGCAGGCTACTGACACTCTCCATGGATCAGAAGAGGAACTTCACCTGTCACACCTGCTCAGACCCTCTATACCTGTTCTCAAGATAAACTGAGGCTGCACTGGCTTCTGGAAGTTTGAGATTTCATACTTTCTACTGCAACTTAGTTAGTAAAACTCCCCTAAATCACTTCCTGCAAATTACAAACTCAGTGAGAGCAGGATAAATAGCCAACATACCTCCTACCTAAGGAATTCTTGCTGCCCCTTCCTAGTATCTAGATTGGGTTTGGTGTCTAAAGAAAATATCCCCCCACTGTTTAAATGTGTACTGCCTAGCTCTGGTTTTTGATGCATTTGCCTGTATTGATCATACTATACTGATTTATAGGAACTTTACAGTTATTTTGGAAATTGGTGTTTTTCTACCTTTTAAAGCAAAGACATTTCCAGAGTCCAGTCAGGTTAACTTTTTGTGTATATGTAATCAATCATCCTTTGGAAGCAAACTCTTTGTGCCATTATTCAACACTTTGGGTAAAAATGCTTTTTAAGAAACATGCCCTTGCTTGTAAAGCCTGGCAGTCAAAAGAGAACCCTTCCAGGCAAATTATTTAAAGAGACAGAGCTCCATGTTTTCACTCCTCTTGTTGTCCTGGTCTCCTCCTTCCCCTCTTCTTCCTTCTTTCTTACCTATATTTTCTTTTAAAAAAAATATTTTTTATTGATTTCAAAGAGGAAGAGAGAGGTAGAGAGAACTAGAAACATCAATGATGAAAGAGAATCATTGATTGGCTGCCTCCTGTACGCCCCCTACTGGGGACCGAGCCTGCAACCTGGGCATGTGCTCCCAACCAGGAATTGAACCATGACCTTCTGGTTCATAGGTTGACGCTCAAACACTGAGCCATGTCAACTGGGCACATTCCTTTATTTTCAGTCCATTGCAGCCATTCTATTCACTCTATATATTCTGTCTTTCTATCCTTCCTGGGCCTTGCTTTAGTTCATGGATTCTGTCACAAAAGACTAATCAGTCCAATCAAGGAAAATTAAAACTTGACAGAGGCTCAAGTTTTGCCACCCCAAAATATGACTTCTGGAGTATTGATTTTAAGCTAGTTATTAAGAAACTAATGACTCAGAAAGAACTTCTGACCTCCCCCTTACATGCTGAAAGGAATTCAGATAGTAAAACCTGTTTAAAGGAAGGACGCATCATCTCAGCATCATAAAATAAACTAAAGGTGGCAGACGGGGAGAATCTAGCAGAACCTGACAGTTGAACTTCCCTGGGTCCCACTGTTTCCTGATTACCCAGCAAGGCTTTGCTTACCACAGCATTTCTTCTTTCTGGTCTACCTGTAAAGTATCTGCCTTCTCTTTGAAATCCCAGACCCCTGACCTCCCCTCCTTTGTCCAAAATGGCATTTGAACCTCAACTGCCCAGCGTGTCTTCATATCTCATATTCTTATGGCACCCCTGCCTGCATATCCATAGTAAAATTTGAACATTTTCTCCTGTTAATGGGTCTCATGATTACCAGCCCAGCCAGAAGAACTTAGAAAAGTGGGAGAAAAGTTGCTTTCTTGAGCCTCACAAACCTATCTCATGATCAGATCAGTAACCAGAATCCAGGGTTTTAGTTTTGTTTTAATTTCTCCCAGCATATTTTGGGTGTGAGGTAAGATGGAAGGAGAAGAGAAATAGGGAAAGTGAATTTTAGGATTCTTGAAATCAGAGACTGAGATGTAGTCATCTTTGCACCTTCCATTAAGCCTAATGCAGCACCTTCATTCCACACAGCTTTATTGCATGCCTTCAATATGCAGAATCAATGGTGAACAGTTTGGGCATTTGCCTCACATAGTCCTCAGTCTCGTGGGCATGAGAGAAAACTGATTTTTAAAAACTCCAAGAAGGCTCAGTGGTTGAGCGTCAATCTATGAACCAGGAAGTCATGGCTCTATTCCCGGTCAGGGCACATACCTGGGGTGTGGACTCAATCCCCAGTGGGGGGCATGCAGGAGGCAGCTGATCAATGATTATCTCTCATCATTGATGTTTCTATCCCTCTTCCTCTTCATTCCTCTCTCTGAAATCAATAAAAATATATTTAAAAAACAACAACAACAACTCCAAGAAATAGCCCAGTGTGGCCCATTGGTTGAGTGTCAGCCCGTGCACTGAGAGGTCACAGTTTGATTCCTAATCAGGGCACATGCCCAGAGTTGTGGGCTTGATCGCCAGTGGGTGGTATGCAGGAGGCAGCCAACTGATGTTTTGCTCTCACATCAGTGTTTCTCTCTTCCTCTCTCTTCCCCTCTTTCTCTAAAATCAGTTTAAAAACACACACACACTAAGAAATAGATCATTACGAACTGTGATGAAAGAAAGAACACACTTCTCAGAAAGCATATGCTGGAGTCCTCATCTAGCCGGGGGGTCATGGTAGGCTTCCTGGAGGAGGAGACACTGAAGCAAAGATCGGAATATGAGTAGGAGTGAAGGGAGTTACACTCGTAAAACATTCAGCAAAGCACAGGCTTTTCTACTTTAAAATAACTGGAGTACCACTTTTCATGTGTGTGGGAGAGGTGTAAAGGAAATCCTAGAAATGTCATGGGAATCTTTCATTTTACAAGTAATGGGGTTAAAATCCCCGCATGAGCTGCACAAGGACGCTCCCGCTCCCTGCGGAGAGCTCTTGGAAGCACGCTTGGCTGCGCAGTCATCTGGTCGCCCCTCGCAACTAGAAAGGCTGTTTCCGTGGCCCAAACACACTTAAAGGCAGTGACGACAGGACTCTGGAGACATCAAGATGGAAGGGAACCCAAGTTTTATCACCCTGAAGCTGCCTTTTGGGATATCGAGTTTAAGATGGTTTATTAAGAAACAAAACTCAGAAACTTTCCTGCCCAAGAGATTCAGATTGAGAAACCTGCTTCAGGAAGGAACTCGCAGGATTTTATTTTAGCCTAATTTGAATTAAGTGTGGAAAACAAGAGGATTACGGGCAGGTGCCCCTTAGCTAGATACCCGCTGTGTCCCTTTGTTTCTGAGTTGTCTACCAACAGTCTGCCTGTCATGTGTGTTCAGCTCTTCCTCAGCTACCTATAAGCCATCCATTCTCCCTTCTGAAATCTTATACCCAGTCGCCACTCAACCTTTTCTCCTTTGTCCAAAATGTCATATAGATCCAAGGCTGCCTCACTATCTTTGTACCTTTGTTTTTTTTAAGAGAGAGTGAAAGGGAGGAGGAGAGACAAAGAGGAACGTTGATGTGAGAGAGACACATGGATTGGTTGTCTCCTGCATGTGCCCAGACTAAGGCTGGGGATTGAGCCTGCAACAGAGATACATACTCTTGGCTGGAATCGAACCCAGGACCCTTCAGTCCTTGGGCCGACACTCTTCCCACTGAGCCAAACTGGCCACGTCTGTCTTTGTGCTCTTCATGTATATGTAAATTCCCCATGCACATGTATTATAATTTTATTTTCTCTTATTAATCTGTCTCTGTTAATGTAATAGCTCAGCCAGAAGAACTTAAAAGGTGGGGAAAAAAGTATTACTTTTTTTTTTTTTAGCCCACACACGATCAAGGGTTTTTTCCCATATTCAAACAGTATGCAGTGGGTTGGGGATAAAAGGTTTTTAAAATTAAACTTTTAATACAGTGCTAATAGAAACAACCTATCCAAGAATGGTTCAATATGTTCAAGTATTTTTTATAAAAATGTATTTGTAAACCAAGAACAAAGAGTGAACCAGGCAGGTTTCCCCATCTGTGTGCAAAATAAAAACAACACGGAGAATATCGGTAAGGTGGCCATGTGAAAAGTCAACCCAAAGTGATACTGAATGCCCACTGACTTCATCCATTAGCCCAGCAAGAACTGCAATTAGCCCTGAGCTCCACACCTGAGACTACACAGGAAGGAGCCCTTACTAACAGGCTGGGCATTTTATTATTATTATTGATTTCAGAGAGGAAGAGAGAGGGAGAGAGAGAGAGATAGAAACATCAATGATGAGAATCACTGTTTGGCTGCCTCCTGCACACCCCCTACTGTGGATTGAGCCTGCAACCTGGGCATGTGCCCTTGACCAGAATTGAACCTGGAACCCTTTGGTCCATAGACTGATGCTCTATCTGCTGAGCCAAACCAGCTAGGGCTAGGCTGGGCATTTTTTTTGTTTTATAATTTTTTTAAATATATATTTTTTATTACTGATTTTTTACAGAGAGGAAGGGAGAGGGATAGAGAGTTAGAAACATCAATGAGAGAGAAACATCCATCAGCTGCCTCCTGCACACCTCCTACTGGGGATGTGCCCACAACCAAGGTACATGCCCTTGACCGGAATCGAACCTGGGACCTTTCAGTCCGCAGGCCAACGCTCTATCCACTGAGCCAAACTGGTTTCGGCTAGGCTGGGCATTTGTTTAAAAATATATTTTATTGACTTTTTACAGAGAGGAAGGGAGAGGGATAGAGTTAGAAACATCAACCAGCTGCCTCTTACACAACTCCTATTGGGGATGTACACGAAACCAAGTTACATACCCTTGACTGGAATCGAACCTGGGATCCTTTAGTCCGCAGGCCAACTCTCTAGCCACTGAGCTAAACCAGCTAGCACTAGGCTGGGCATTTTTAAATAGCCCGTGAAGCCTCCTGGGAAATTAATACCACCTAAGCAACTTTTCCCAGCAGCTTCCTCATTCTTTTCCCTCCTTTTACGACACTGTTCCACCCAGTAAAAACAAATACCTCCATCGCTCTCTCTTGGCTAGCTGTCCTTCCTTCTCAGTAAGCAACGCAGGTACAGAGTTGATTAGAACTGCTGAATGCATTCTGCATCCATTCTGATCTCCACTCTGAGAGGTGAACGTGGGCAATGATCCAGGCGCCTATCACTCAATTAAGCAAGGGTAGTGAGGGGAAAGTTTTCTAAGGGCTGCCAGGAGGTGTCTCTCAGAAGACAGGCCTCATTAAGGGAGAAAAAGATGCTATTGAGAAAGGATTAAACCTCAATTCCTTCCCAGCCTCACACCTCTTCAAGGGACAAAAGGTTGGAAATGTCCCTCCAATCAAAACAAGATCTCTCTCTGCCTCTCCCTGATTCTTAGCCCCTGCTTTGTGTTGGCTTCTCTGTCTCTGCAAAGAAGCTGTTCCATTGAAACATCATAGAAAAAACAGTTGTCCCCCAGACAATGGAGTCGCCTGCACACAGGCATTTCCAACGTAGGCAGTGCCTGCAAAATTCTCAACCTGTTGCTATAGTAGCAGAAAGAATGTGATGTGAGCAAGCAGCTCTTCGAGATCCATATCCAAATCCCTCCAGCTCCAAGGAGAACATTAACCCTTCACTGCCCTTTCTCAGGGGCAGAAGCACCCAGGGGAAAAAAGTCCTAATTTTTCTTAGGAGCTAGATGATCTAGTCTTAGCATTCATTCACTCCTTCATTCACTCCACAGCTATTCATTTAGATGCTGTTAGGCTGGCTCCTAGGTTTCCAGTGGTAAACCATGCAGACTTGGCCTGAGGCACTGAGAGGAGAGGTAGGAGATCAAGTCATTGCTAAAAGAACAGTATATTATGCAGCATCAGCATTGTATGGGAGACCCAGGAGGTTTTCAGCAAAGCCATCACCAGAACGGAAACAACCTATCCAAGGTAACCAGCTTATTTGTTCATTATAGAAGACCCTATATATTCAGACCCCCTGCAATTATTTGCTTGTTTGCATATGTGACTTTGACAACAAAAATCCAATAGAAATGCTGGCTCCACTTATATCATGCCTCCTACAAAGCATTATTTTAAGTGAGTTGTTTAATCAAATCAGTTTCCTATATAAAATAGGAAACTAATAATACTGTCAGAGAACAATTGCAACCAATTGCTGAACAGTCACCAGGCAACAGAAATGGCAGGGCGGGGGGGAGGTGGGGGGGGCGTGTCTCAGAAAATACACAAAAAGGAGCTCAACCACGAGGAGGTCTTCTAAACAGTCCTCCCCCCAATTTATTTCTGTGGCCCAGAGAGTAAGCTCAGGAAATGCCGCTTAGAAAGAACCTTTAATCCAGTTTACTTGCCCTAACACGGGGGTGGGGAAACCTCATTATTACTGAACCCCTCGCTGCCAGGCTTCCTTGTTTCCCATGGAGCATAAATACTGGGCGGGCAGGGTTTCTTAGGAGAATAAACTCAGCAGGTAATGATACCCTCATGGGCCTTTTGAGAAAGAAGACAGCATCAATAAGATTGCCAGACAAAAGCTGAAACCCCAAAAGGACAGGTTGCTAATCTTGGTTGGCCAGTGGACGTGGTCTTAGGGAAGTCACCTAATCCTCTGCACCCCCTGTTTCCTCCCAGGTACATTTGATACACCACACGGTTCCAAAGGCACAGAGGCATCAACAGCATTGCTTGCCCTAGTACATCAGTGGCCTGTAATAAAGTACACCATTATTATTCTCAGTAAAACCCTGAATAACATGGCTGTTACCCGGAGACTATCTGAGCACCTCAATCATATTTTAGAAAACTGGTTTCTTATCTGAATCAGAGGCATAGGCGACAAGCCTTTCTACACAACCGATCGGGGAAAGACAGGCCATGAGGGAGGGAGAGTCACCAAAATCTCTTTTAACCACAGCAGCGTTGGGCTAGGGTTCGGGAAATGGTCCCAAATGTTCGGACTGAACGGAAACTTGTTGCCCCGGAAAGAAGTGATGGTAGCACAGGGATGTTGCGTAATTTGAAGACTTGACTCTAAATAATACCCCTCCTGGAAGTGGGCAGTGGCCACCAAGCCCAGTGACCCATGGCCTTTACATTGCGGAGGATGGGGTGAGGGTGGAAATGGAGGCATTCTATTGAGACGCCAGTGCCAATAGAATGGTACTCCGTGCCTACCAAGTTTGGGGTACTTGCAGGAATTCTTTTCCCTTTAAAATTCCATTGGCTAGGTCATGTGCTTCTTGCACATGACAAGGAGCAGGCTGCTTCCATATGATGGACACTTTCTGCCTCTTGGTTACTCTGGGACCCAGCTATGACTTCACCAGCATTTCTCAACAGGAGAAAGTGAAGCTCCCTCACATGTCCTCTCCCAACACGGAGGCTTACCTTCACGGCCCTAACTCCTCACCTCTCTCAGTGTCCATGCCCGGTGCCAGGTGGCTTTGCAGTTTATCTCTGCAAATATAAATTTCCCTGCCCTTTGACCACGGGCTTGGTCATGCAACTTGTTTTGACCAACAGGACAGTAATAGCTTGATGACATCACCAGAAGCTGGAAATGAGCTTGCTCCTGGTGGCTTGTGCTCTTGTGTCTGTACACAGCAATGAGAACATGCCCAAGCCGACAGCTGGTCCCAGGAGGAGGAGAGACATGTGGAGGAAACTCCAGGTAAGCCCAGCCAAACCAGCTGGTTCTCCCCACACCAACCTGCAGGCATGGGAGTTAATAAAAGCATACGATTGGATGCCACTGACAGTTTGTGGTTGTCGGTAATGCAGCATTTTTGTAGCAACAGCTAACTGATAGACCTATTATAGTAAAAATCCACCTGCACTTTAAAGGTTAAAACACTGTTTGCTTTGTTTTCTTAACACATTAGTAATGGATCTCTGATTTTTTTTTTCTGCCATTACACCATACAGTCCTCAATGCTGGAATCCCCAATGCCCAAAATTTATTCATTCAGGCCATGAATAAATGTTCTAATTCCCCGGGGACACAATGATAAGCAATACATAGTTCCAGCCATCACTCTGCACCTGTGAATTTTTTCCCCCACCTAGGACCAGGTCAATGTGCTTTAGCCCAAAAGTGATTACAAAGTTTACTTATGCAGCTGGAAGTATAAAAGTCAGAAATGAACTCTGAACCACCTCACTGTTGTTACTTAAGTAAAGGTGAACTGGAATCATTGCAACTTTTAGTAATGAAAGAGACTGACAAAAACAGTGGATTATTGGTTTTCAATCACCAGAACTTTCTTTTCTTAAAAAAAAAAGTCTTTATTGGCTTTAAAGAGAGAGGAAAGGAAAGGGAAATACTGATGTGAGAAATATCAATTGACTGCCTCCTGCATGGCCTACCTGGGGCTGCAACCGGGCACGTGGCCCAATCCAGAATCTAACCTGGGACCTTTTGGTGTATGGGATGACACTGAACCAACTGAGCCACAGGGCCAGGGCAATCAATCACCAGAACTTTCTAAATTATAGATTCCGAGTTCTCATCTACATTTAGCTGACTACTCTGGCACAAGGCCCAGGTGTCTGGGTTGTTAAAAGATCTCAAAGTAATGCTGATGATCACAAGAATTGCATCCTCGCAATAGAATCCCTCCATCCAGTGACTGAGTCTCATGCTGAGTTATGCTAAGCATTTATGACATTAATAGACCCAAAACTGAACACAGAAGGACTATCTTCAGGTGATCATGTGTACCCATGAGTTATTGTGAGCATAACCAACTATTCCAAAGCAAGTAGCTTGAAATGATAAGCGCTGGTTATGCTCACAAGTCTGTGGATCTGGATCAGTCTGTCTGAGCTCTGCTGGGCCCACTCAAGTGTGAGGTCAGCTGGCTGGTCTAGGATTGCCTCACTCACACACCTGTCTGGGATAAGATTGCTGTCACCTGGGGTGACAAGGGTCTCTGGGACACAGCAAGTCCAGGAGTGTCCGTTTGGTAACTGAGCTGGATTCTGAGGGGATAGGCAGAAGTATGTGAGGCTTCTTACGACCTAGGCCGGGGTCCAGTATAATGCATACCTCTACTTCCGCACATACTACTGGCCAAAGGAAGTTACAAGGCCAAGCTCAGGTTCTGGGGGTTGGGGAAACAGATTCTACTTTTGTTGTTGTTGTAGTTTTAATTGCTTTCAGAGAGGAAGGGAGAACGAGAAATGATGGAAACATTAGTGGCAAGAGAGAATCATTGATCGGCTGCCTCCTGCATGCCCCACTGGGGAATCGAGCCCCCAACCCAGGCATGTGTCCTGACCAGGAATCAACTGTGACCTTTTGGTTCACAGGTCGGTGCTCAGCCACTGAGCCACACCAGCTGGGCCAGACTCTACCTGATCAAAAGAGCTACAAAGCCATATCACAAGGAATTAGATTCAGAGAGGGGACTCACTGGGGACATTTTGACAACCAATTTATTACACACCTGCTGTAATGGGAGAAAAAGATCACCTGCAGCCAAATGTGGTTTCTAAGTGTAGGCCAAACTTTTCACTCTAATCTCAAATACTATAAAATCCCCAGATTGAAACTGAATCAGCTATTTCTCATTCCTACTGCCTGCACACAAACGCATCTTACTTAATCCTCAAGGTCTTGGTGTCAAACTAAAGCAAAAGGAATCTGTCTCAGCACTATTTTACTCATTATTTATTTATTTACTTATTTTTATTAATCCTCACCCAAGGATATTTTTCCATTGATCTTTTAGAGAACATGGAAAGGAGGGGGAAAGACAGAAACAGTGATGTGAGAGAAGCACATTGATTGGTTGCCTCCTGCATGCCACTTAGGGCCCTGCAGGTCGGAGCCTGCAACCGAGGTATGTGCCCTTGACTGGAATCAAACCCAGAACCCTTTGGGCTGCAGGCTGACAGTCCATTAACTCAGCAAACTGGCCAGGGCTCAGCATTATTTAATATTATCCTTCGGAGACTTTATTTTATTTTTTATTTTTAAAATATATTTTATTGATTTTTTACAGAGAGGAAGGGGGAGGGATAGAGAGCTAGAAACATCAATGAGAGAGAAACATCAATCAGCTGCCTTCTGCACACCCCTTACTGGCGATGTGCCCATAACCAAGGTACATGCCCCTGACCGGAATCGAACCCGGGACCCTTCAGTCCACAGGCCGACGCTCTATCCACTGAGCCAAACCGGTTTCGGCTCCTTCGGAGATTTTAAAGGTGGTGTGGGTGACATGCCATCCTCATGGGGGTTGTTCAGGGCAAGTGTCTCTGTGATGTCTCTTCCTGGCTAGGGATGTGCCTACAGATGAAATGTGGCTGACGGATCAGGGCTGCATCCTCCAAAGGATCCAAGGCATCAACAGGAGGAGCGCCGATGCGTAGTAAGAAATATTACAGGAAAAAGGTAACATCCCAGCCAAAACCGGTTTGACTCAGTGGATAGAGCATCGGCCTGCGGACTGGAAGGTCCTGGGTTCAATTCTGGTCAAGGGCATGTATCCTGGTTGCGGGCACGTCCCCAGTAGGGGGCGTGCGGAGGCGGCTGATCGATGTCTCTCTCTCATCGATGTTTCCAACTCTCTATCCCTCTCTCTTCCTCTCTATAAGAAATCAATAAAATATATTAAAAAAAAAAAAAGGTAACATCCCAGACCAGCAAAAAGCCCGCGGAGCAGGAAACTGGAGCTCACTGAAGATTACAGGCTGGGGGTAATGACACTTCAGCCAGCAGCTGTGGCTAAGCCCTGTTCACTTTATATCCCTAGTTCGCTCACCCCTGACTGTGACCACTTAGGAAATGCACTAAAACTACGGTGGCTGAACTCACAGCTATAGTTATTATAGCATCCTTACAACCAGGGTGCTGCTTTCTGGTTTTAAAGAAAAAATCACCATGACCTTTTGGTTAGCTCCACTCAATTCTTTAAACACCCACTTGTGAGATCTGGGATAGCAGGTGGTAGTAGAGAAATGACTTCCAGAAAACACAGGATGACAGAGAAGTCGCCGAGGCTGGGCTGGGAGACAGAGCGTGGGAAGAGAAAGAAAGCATATGCTGCTCAAAGGCAAGGATGTTTCAAAGTACCCAGTGTGGTTCCCATTTGTAAGGCCAGTTTTCAATCTGCCTGGTGGGGGTCACTGCTTAAAAGGCTAAACAAAAGGAGTGCATGAAAACACGATGAAGGAAAAGAAATGCTAGATTCGCCATAAAGATGCCTCAGAAATGCCAGATTCAAGAAGAAACCGCACTCAATTTAGTTTAGGAAGAAACCCTAGGAAATTCTGAAACTGTGCAGAATAGGCCATCAACAGCAAACACTGCTGCCTGGTCAGTGTAGCTCAGTGACTGAGCATCGACCTGTGAACCAGGAGGTCACGGCCCAATTCCCGGTCAGGGCACAAGACAGGATTAGGGCTTCATCCCCAGTAGAGAGTGTGCAGGAGGCAGCCAATAGATGTCTCTCTCATCAATGTTTCTATCTCTCTATTCCTCTCCTTTCCTCTCTCTCTAAAATAAATAAAAACATACTTTTAAAAAATAGCAAACACTGCCCACTCCCCTCTGCACTGGATTCTGTCCCTGAGCACTGAGTCTGGGAGAGAAGTGGTTTGGGAGGGATAACGATGCTTCTCTACCCTAATGCATAGTATCCACAGTGCATACCTATGCCTACGGGGCCGCAAGGTTACCAGTATTGTTACGCCCAGGGATGGCTTGGAGTGGCATCCATTTGATTTTCAATCAGAACTGAAAAAGAGTCACAAATTTAAACCTCGAATCTCCAGTAAAATCATCCTAATTGTTTCTACCCCCTTCTTGCTCACTCGGCAACAAAATAAGTGGCATTCTTGGATCAAGAGCTGGCTGACTGGGCTGCAGTCACTCTATGCTTTAGATTTATTAGCCAAAGGGAAACCTAAGCTATAAGGAAGCAGACTATGGCATTATTATCACAGAAGCATTGTAATGGCAATGACAAAGAGTTATTGATTTCAACAAGAAAACATACTATACTTCCTAAAACTTAGCAGAGGGGTATGTACGTTAAGAAGCGGATTTGCACCCTGCCTGTGCCCTTCCTACCTTTTTTTTGATACACCAATTTTTAGGGCTGTTGTTTTTTGCTGGTCTAAAAACCTACATATGGTAAATGTAGGTTGCTCCTAACAGAGAATCCGTAAGTGGCCCACACAGCGGTGCCAAGAAAGAAACTGCTGCATTCGTAGAGATACCTGGGCACAGGCCAAACCTCCACATGTGTCAAGGGAGTGCCTCTGGCCTGGGCAGTTCCCTGCACCATTCTGCTATAAAACCCCGTAGCTCAGCATCTTCACACTCTCATGTCATCAGGACGTAATTCCTCGAGTCTGTTCAAAGAGCAGGGCCGTCTCAGATGGACTATGTAAGTAGTATAGCAGCGGTTCTCAACCTGTGGGTCGAGACCCCTTTGGGGGTCGAACGACCCTTTCCCAGGGGTCGCCTAAGACCATCGGAAAATGCAGATATTTACATCATGATGCATAACAGTAGCAAAATTTCTCTTTCCGACAGCTTTCCCAGGTATGAAAGCTTGGGCTCAGCCAGCACCAGAGGCAGCAGTTGTATTTCTTCCATACCCATGCAATCCTTAGCCCGTGTCTGGAATAAGTTGTATTCCTTCATCTGCCCATACAATCCAATAGTTTGTGTATATTTTAAAAATATATGTATTTTTATTGATTTCAGAGAGGAAGAGAGAGGGAGATAGACATAAAACATTAATGATGATAGAGAATAATTGATCTGATGCCTCCTGCACACACACACCCTCCTTTACTCCCTCCGTCCCCCCAACTGGGGATCGAGCCCACAACCTGGACATGTGGTGTGACCGGTAATTGAACCATAACCTCTTGGCAATAACTTGTGTTTAGAATAAGTTGTATTGCTTCTATGCCCATGCAATCCATAGCCGGCGTTTGGAATAAATATTGAAATCAGAAGCCTGTTAACAATGCAGCACTTGATGACTGTGAATTACTCTCACCCACAGCAGTTGAGGGAGAAGGCCTGGCAACAGCCCCCCACAGCAAACCTGCTCCCCAGCCTCCTCCATGTGCCTTCCAACCCTCCCCTCGAAGAATTCTCGACACACCATACAAAGATTTCTGTTTTCTCCTTTAAATCCCACATGAATCCCACACTGAGCGTCTGTTTTCTTCACAGAGCACCACAGATTTAATTCAATACTTCCAGGCTCATCTATATTTAATTAGACCAACGTATCTTTAAACTCTTTTACTCCAACCCCTCCGCTGTCTTGAGTAAAAGAGTTTAAAGATCCGTTCAACACGAAAATCTTTTAAAAATGGTTTTCTGTTTGCTTGGCTTGGTTTGTTTTAAGGCAAAAACGTCATCATAGTCTATATTAAAGCTAAGATAACAATTTAGGCTATTTTTCAACTAGTCAGAGGTGCCCATAAAATGCCCACAATCCTTAGCACTTTTCATTCTTCAAAACGTATTTGATAAGCAATGTAATCTTTAATTTCTTTCCCCCCTACAGGGCCAAAAGGGTAAGTTGTACTAACCAGAGGTAATTAGTCATTAAGTTTTGTTGCAAGGCCAGGCTATCGGGTTACAAGTTCTAATAAATCCTGCTGGCAAAGGACACTTCTTTGTCTTGAGATGACTGAGAACTAACGAATCAACCAAACAAAACCATCAGAAACTCTCCCGTCTAAACACAATAGAAAAGAAAAGCCATCCCCACAGCAAAGGAAATGAATGAAGTGGTCCCTCTGCTGGCAGCCTTACCATTGGGAGTGGAGGTCCCCTCTGGACCCTCACACAGGCTCCGGCTCCGCGTGGAGTGGGGCGAGGGTGGCGAGGGGTCCAGGCTGTGGGTGTGGGTAGAGGTATGCTCCGTGCATGCCTGAACAGGACTCACCGCCGTCTGCCTGCCTGTCTGCCACTCCGTCCTCTCGTCTGGGTGGGAAGGGCCAAGATGAAGAAAAAAAAAATGTGCAGGTTACTCACTGGCCTTCCCAGGCAGGCGGGCACACCCAGGAGGAGGGAGAGGCGAGGCGCAGATGGGGAGCTTCCGCAGAGGCAGGGCCTCTGACTCCTTGGGTTGATACTTCCTGAACTTTAAACAACCTGCACAGGCATGGGTGCTTTGGGGAGGCGGGGAGCACTTGAGGAATTAGATTCCAGGTCTGAATGCAAAGGTTACTGGGAAAAGATGGTGCTTTGGCGCGCACACGCTTGAAGATGTAACTGGGAAATCGGTTTCCACTGTGCTCAAGCACGAACATGGCCCGGGAAAGGCGGGACAGGGGCTCCCTTGGCGCAGGGGCTTGGAATGGCCGGAGCGGGCAAAGCTGGATGGGGTTCAGACAATGCATTTTGCTGTCTTTGGGGCTCTGAATGGTAGAGAAACAGGATTCTTTGCCTTGCATAAGAAGCGCGTTCTTGAAACAGGTATCTGAAAATCAAGAGTTTAGAAATGGATTCCCATTGAAAATGCAAAAAAAAAAAATCTTGCCACCTGATAGCTTGGCCTTTGATAGAGCCTCAAATGAAGCTTTGCATCAATGGAGGGACCTGGCGGTAATTTGTTTTGGGAAGTGTGGTGTTCGCAGAGGCTCGACAGTATCATCATAGAAGGAGATGGACCAATGGAGTGAAGAATGAGGAGGAGGAACTAACACCTCTCAGTACCACTCAGGACCAGGTTCTTCTCTCATTTAATCCTGGAAATGCCCAGAGGAGGGGGGCATCATTGCTTCGCTTTCACCTGTGGGTGAGCACACTGAGACCCAGTAGTTAGGCAACCTGCCGAGGGCTCGCTCAGCCAGCCAGTGAGTGGAAGACCCAAGAGCTGGGCCCCAGTTTGCCTGAATCTAAGACCCATCACACCCCTGGGCAAATCTTCCAACATTCCTGGAGAAATATTCACTTGCATTTGACCTAAGGCTAGGTTAGCTTTTCTTAAATATGTATACCAGTTGCAAAACTGATATGCTATCCTATATAATAAAAGCCTAATATGCACATTGTCCCTTCAACCAGGAGTTCGATCAGGATTTCGACTGCTCACTATGACATGTGCTGACCACCAGGGGGCGGTGCGGAACATGGCAGGCATAGGTGATGAGGCACAGCAGTGAATGTGCCAGGCTGCAGCCGCCAGGACCACAGGGGCCGGTTGGGTTCCCCGTGGGTTCGCCCAGGAGCTGGTCTGCGAGACCAACTGGGAGAGAGAGCATTGCCCACCTGGCTTCCTTGCAGGGCCCCTGGGCAGCCCAGAGGCCCACGCGGTGCCCCCGGCCCATGGCTTGGCTGGCCACACTCACTGCAGCTCTGCATGGGGACTTGGGTGCTGTGACTCAGGTGGAGGGGGTCACGTGGGGGCCCAGGGGCTCAGACGCTGCCAAAGACCCAGAGGTCAGCTGGGACCTACCCTTCTATGCAAGATGCTCGCCAACCAGGCCTAGGGACTGCACCCGTGCACAAATTTCATGCACTGGGCCTCTAGCAGGAAATAATGCTGCAGGATATTAGATACAATAGAGGTAAGAAAAAATGTACTATACAGATTTCTTTACTGTAGCTTCTCACGATCTTTACTATGCTAATATATATTATGAATTTCCCAGCTGGGACTTATAGAGTGCCATGTTTCCTTCCCCAGAGCTTTTTTGCTTAGAAGGAGATCTTTTGGGTTTGGGAAGCACTGTTAAAGAGATAGGTTACTGTACTTTTCTCTCTGCTGTGGTCTGAAAGTTTGTGCTCTCCCTAAATTAATATGTTGGAGCCCTAATGCCCAAGGTGATGGTGTCAAGAAGTGGGGCCTGAGGATGGAGTCCTGGTGAAAGGGATTAGTGCCCTTATAAAGGAGATCCCACAGAGCTGTCTGGTCCCTTCCACCATGTGAGGATACACCAGAGAGAGGACCCCTATCTGATCATGTTCACATCCTGATCTCAGATTTCCAGCTTCCATAACTATGAAAAATAAATCTCTGCTGTTTATAAGCCACATGGTCTGTGGTGTTTTTTCATAGCCAGCCTAAAAAACCTAAGACACCTTCCTTTTCTGTGGTCTTTTTTTTTTTTAAGTTTTCTGAACTTATAAGTCAAAGTCTACCTATTCTAACAACCAATTTCCTTCCCCAAAAGCAAGCACCATTAAAATTTTTCATGTATCTGCTTAAGGGATGTTTATGCATATAAAGCATATATATGAATACGCTTTAAAGAACAACACTGGGACTGAAGTATTTATTCATCTGGGGGATGTTTGTCCTCTGCCCTGCCCTCTAATTTAGCATAATCTTCATGTCCAATGCATTTGCTTCTTCTTCTCACATTCACAAGGACCGTCCATCCAGAGAGAAGTCCACACCTGGCATAAAGAGCGCAGCCCTGCTCTGATATGTTTAAAAGATAAAAAGGCGCTGAAACCGGTTTGGCTCAGTGGATAGAGCTTCGGCCTGCAGACTGAAAGGTCCCAGGTTCGATTCCGGTCAGGGGCATGTACCTTGGTTGCGGGCACATCTCCAATAGGGGGCATGCAGGAGGCAGCTGATCCATGTTTCTCTCTCCTCGATGTTTCTAACTCTCTATCCCTCTCCCTCCCTGTCTGTAAAAAAATCAATAAAATATAAAAGAATAAAAAATAAAAAGTAAAAAAAAAGATAAAAAGGCTCTTCTGCTGTTAGGAGTAGGGAAGGAACAGCAGTGGTCAGCGGCACCCAAGGCAGGGCCTGCGTCCCAGTTCGGCTATGGATGCTCCAGTCCAGCCACAGGTGGGAGCTCAGTGTCCTAGCCTCTGGAGTGAGCATGAGAGCACCACCCTCAGAGGCTCTGATGGAAGATTAGCCAAGAGGAGGTTGTAGAGTATTTATAAACAGCAGAATACCCAACCAGTAGCAGGTAGTGACCGGCTCCTGCCTTTCAAGACATGCCAGCTGGAGCCTGAGAACTGCTTTCCCAGAGGAACCCGGTTATTCCTGTCGTTCATGATCCCCCAGCCTCGCCGCTGCTCCCAGAATAGGTCCATCAACACTGACTAGTTCAGAGCGCTGTTCCAGTAGAAAATGGACCGGCTCATTTTCACGTGGACGTTTTTACCTGCTCTTCCTCGCCCTTCCCCCCTCTCTGTCTTTCCCTGCGAACCCCCTTTGAACACAGACCTTTTCCTCCATTCCTCTTGCTCTATCAGACCTTCTGAACTACTTCCTGTTCACATACTTATGAAACTAATTTCAAACTTTTGGTAATGGAAAATTTTAAATGCATATAAAAGTGAGAGAAAGGTGTAACAAAGCTCCAGGTACACATCACCAGCTTCCACAAGGAGCAATTCAAACAAACCTTGTTTCACCTCTATCCCTACCCACTCGGGAATATTTTGAAGCAAATTCTCAATATCACACCATTTTATCCATAAACATTTCTACATGCATCTCTGAAGGATAAGGACTCTGCTTGTAAACAAAACCCAAATGAACTATAATTACTTAACTCTTATTTAGTATCCAGTCAATATAAAATTTTCTCCAAATGCCTCAAAAAAATTTTTTTTGCACTCTGTTCAAATCAATCCTGCAATTAATTGATAAATATTGCCTTTGTTCATCTAAAGTTTCTTTTTCCAGCTTTATTTTTTTTCTTGCAATTTATCTGTTAATAACTTGATTCTTTTGTCATATAGCTTGTCCCATAATCCACATTTTAACGATGGCATGATTTATTATGAATTCATAGTAAGATCTGGAGATTTGATCAAATTCAGATTTGAGTTTTGAATAGAATAGTGGTTTTCCTTGAGGAGGCAACTCATACTTGACTACCTCTAGTTTTGTGACTTAGCAGCCAACTAATAGTCAGTGCTTCGGTATCACTCCATAGAGACTAGGAAATGGTCATATTCTCCCATTACTTCTTCATTTATTAATCAGGGTGCTATTATGATTAAACGCTTTACATTTGCCTAAATGGAAGCATATATTTTCTATTTGTGTTTTTGGCCACAAGGAGTTATGGTAGATGATAGAGAAATCATCAGTTCCTTTCTAACTACATATTTCATTAAAAACCTATTATACAAAAAGATGATTTGGTTTCATTAAAAAAAAATAACACACACACACACATAAAACCACTATGACATTAGATTTCTGGGAGAAAAGCAAAGAAAGATTATTCAGAAACCTTTAATCAAAGGATGGCACAGGACTTTTCCACAGTACGTCATTCACATTTAACCTTGATGCTGAATTCTCTCACTTGTGAGCTCTGTGATTTTGGTAAAAGTGTTTAACATTTTTACCCCTAGTTTTCTCTATAAAATGGAGATAATAATACTTACCTTATGGCTTTTGTAAGGATTCTGATAAATTATGCAAAGAACATTTTCTGGTGTCAAAACAAAAATAGTAGATTCTCAATAAATTAGTAGTTACTACAAGTTTCACCACTGTTTCTCCCAAACCTACCTATCACAGTGCCTTGCAAACAGCAGCTGCTCAATAAATATTAGGTGAATAAGCATAGGGCTAATTAGCTTTACACTGTCCCGAGCCAATGATGGCTTTAATATTTCAAGATGCTGAGGATATAAAAATAAACAAAACTGTATCTGCTCATGAATTTACATTTAATCATAAGGAGGAATTTAATAGCAGCCTGAAAAAAAACTAAGACACCTTCTCTTTCTGTGGTCTTGTCCCCTGCCCTGCCCTCTAATTTAGCATAATTTTTAAATTGCATCTTTATTGCTGAAAGTATTACAAATGTCTCCCTCCCTGCCCCCCGCCTCCGTTGATGCCCTTCACCCCACTCCCACACTCTCCCCAGGCCTTCATCACACTATTATCTGTGTCCATGGGTTATGCATATATGAATATAAGTTCTTTGGCAAATCTTTTCATGCCCTCCCCTTCCCTCTGAAATACGTCAGTCTGTTGGATGAAAAAGCTCATTATTTGCTCCCAAGTTAATTAGCTATTTTGAAAACAGTACTGTTGGTAACCCACAAAATTAGGGCAAGTGAGGGATGTAGGATCAACTCAATTACATCACCAGAGACCTGAGAATACATCCATCTTCTCCAAAAGAAAACTAAATCAGGGCTGTTATTACATTGGACATGGCCTGAGGTGCATTCAGGGCTCACCTACTGCAGTGGGGTGAGCTATTACCCCCCTCTGCCCTCCCCACCACCCCCGCCAAAAGATAGGCTGAAGTCCTTATCATAGCCTATGACTATGACCTTTTCTAGTCTTTGCAAATGCACTGTAGTTCAGATGGCATCATACTGGATCAGGGTGAGCTCTAAATCCAACCACTGGTGTCTTTGGAAGAAGAGACAGGGAGACACAGATGCCCAGAGAAGAAGACAGAGTGAAAATGGAGTCAGGGATTGGAATTGTGCTGCCATCAACCAAGAGATGCCAAAGATTGCCAGTAAATGCCAGACCCCAGAAGAGGAAGGGACGGATTCTAGCCTCCACAGCTATGAGAAAATCAATTTCTCTTGTTTCAGGCCACCCAGTTTGCGGCAACATGTTACAACAGCCCCAGGTAACTAATATATGCAGTGAACCCAGAGCAAAGGCGTGGACCAATCCGCCTTCCTGCAGCTCAAGTGTTTGGTGGGAAAGAGGAAAGGAGGAGGGAAACCCAGACGGGAGAAGCTGAATCAGCTTTCATCTGTCTGACATCAGCCAGGCCTGGGACTGACTCTTCAAAGCTGTGCAAGTACCGGCAGGTAAGCCTGCTTCACCTGAAGAGCAGGAAGCAGAAGGTTCAGACTTGTTTGGCACCGACACCTTTGAAATGAGCTCTCTGTGGAATGTGGCAGGGATGTGGCGGGGGCGAGGGGGGTGAGGGTGGGCAGGATGACACTTTAACATCCTCTTCCCTGGGTGTAAAGGAGAAACTTGAACACCATCCAGGCCCAGTGGGGAAGGCAATCCATCCTGGGCGCCCATCTCTCCATCCTTATTGCATCTCTGGAAGGCTCAGTGGTCTACTGGAGATGCTTCTGAGTAGTTCCCTAGTTGCCTAACCATGCTGAGCCTACACCCCCCTCCCACTGAGAAGTCAGTGCAATAATGCAGCAGAGAACTGGGATGCAAGAGTTGCTGGTTAAGCCCTAACTGATTTGGCTCAGCGGACAAGAGTGTCGGCCTGAGGACTGAAGGGTCCCACGTTTGATTCCGGTCAAGGGTATGTTGGTTTCGGGTACATCCCCAGTAGGAAGTGTGCAGGAGGCACCTGGTTGATGTGTCTCTCTCACTGATGTTTTTAACTCTATCCCTGTCCCCTTCTCTCTGTAAAAAAATCAATAAAAAATATTTTTTTAAAAAAGAGCTGCTGGTGTGGCATCCTTTATAAAGCAGCTGTCTGGATATTTCTAACAGTAACGAGAAATTCATGGAACCTTCTTTGGCTACCAAGCACTGGGCTGGACACTGAGTCTAGAACGAGCAATCTATCGTCTTTGATAAAGTAAGTGTGTTAGTGATGTGGGATCAGACATGGCTTTTATTTTTTCCTTCTTAAAATGACTTTTAATGTTCTAACAATGTTTTATACTGAAATGCTTAAAATTAAAACTGGCAAGCATTTTTTTTAAAGATGTGAGGAAAGCTGCCACAGGCATTTGTTTGTTTGTTTGTTTTCCACTGGGTAACCCACTTCAGTGCCTGCTGCCCAGGGCCAGGGGCCAGGCAACAGTTCAAGGCCACAGTTCGCTCTGGCGTGGGGCACTATGAGAGACCCAAGGGGCTGGACCGCCCTAAATTGCACTTATTTTAGTCTGACAGCCCTGCTCACCATGGCATTAGGTACCAAGGGAGACAGTGCCCGCCCTCTCACTTACCTTCACCCACATTGCACTCCAACAACAATGGGTCACTAGGACATGATTGGTGCCTAATTATTTCGGGTGTGCTGGTTTATTGTCCCAGATTAGCTGCCCCAGGGCAGGAATTGCCTCCTTTCACACCGTCTGTTCGCCCCCATTCAAAAACCCACCTTGCCGAAACCGGTTTGGCTCAGTGGATAGAGCGTCGGCCTGGGGACTGAAGGGTTCCAGGTTCGATTCTGGTCAAGGGCATGTATCCTGGTTGTGGGCACATCCCCAATAGGAGGCGTGCAGGAGGCGGCTGATCAATGTTTCTCTCTCATCGATGTTTCTAACTCTCTATTCCTTTCCCTTCCTCTCTGTAAAAAATCAATAAAATAGATTAAAAACCCACCTTGCCCCGAGATTGGCTGGCCTTCCAGGCAGAACGATACAATGGACCTCTCTCTGCCTTTCTGGAAAACAAGCCATGACAAGCTGCCTAATGGTTATCTTAGGGCAAGGAAGGAAGCAGAAGAGACGATGACTAAGGAGCTGCTTCATCATTTCCTATTGGTTCACCCTGAAATGGCACCAGCAAGACCACAGGGCAAAGCCTGCAAGATCCACGGGGAGGCCCCGGCACCTGGAGCAGATGCGTGTATGCTGCGCGCTGGCAGGTGTACGCCACCCGGGGGCTGGAGCCAACGAAAGCCTTCTGGGTGACTTCTAGAATTCCGCTGTCCCTGCCTGACGGCCATGGGTGCTTGGATACACGCTGGAAGCAGCAACGGGAATTGGACCCCGGACATCTCTGGAAATGTGGACAGACACTGTCAGGCCCTGTGCTGGCTTCTGTATAGCTGCTCTTCCATTGATTCTGCCCACAGGCTCTCCCAGGTGGCACTGGCCCCGTTTCAGTGGTGGGGAATCTGTCTCGAAAAGACAGAGCTAGGACTGGATCTCATGTCTCCGTGACTCAGCACAGACTTTCTGCGTGACCACAGTTGAACACAATTGGGAGGGAGGAGAGAGAGAGAGAGAAAGAGAGCTCAAGCAAAATGACTAGTTCCTAGCTATTTCTCTCCCAGAGCTGCATCCACTGCTCACCAATGTAGGCAATGAATTTTTTTTTAAATATATTTTATTGATTTTTCACAGAGAGGAAGGGAGAGAGATAGAAAGTTAGAAACATCGATGAGAGAGAGACATCAATCAGCCGCCTCCTGCACGCCCCCTACTGGGGATGTGCCAGCCACCAAGGTACATGCCCTTGACCGGAATCGAACCTGGGACCTTTCAGTCCGCAGGCCGACGCTCTATCCACTGAGCCAAACCGGTTTCGGCAAGGCAAGGAATTTTGACGAAGACCCTCAAAGGATTCGACAAAGCCAGCCTCTACGCATATCTATAACCTTGGACGGAAGAGAAAGAGAGAACTCCCATTGAGAGCACCAAACTGGGCTTAAAGGCTGCACTCTCCTCCTCGTGGTGCAGAGCAGCGAACTGGGGTCAGAGCCCTGGAAACCAAACAAAAGGCTCCCAGGACCCCACCTCCTAGCCTCAAAGCTGCCAGACACTGGGGAGGGGAGGGGAGGGAAGCCCCACCCGCCTCCATTCCTCAACAGAGTCATAAAGATTTGGCCTGTCATCTCCCAGGGAGCAGGGACCAAGGCTGGCTGGCTGATTTTTCTTCTCCACAGCAGATCTGCCTTTGAAACAAAAAGCCAGCAATAAAATGGGCCATAAACACGTATATGGGGTGATAGCCCCCTTAGAGTAGGAGAGGGAATTCTCCCAGCCCACAGGCCTGACAGAACCAAACTCCCAAGTTCCTGGGTGTCACCACAAGGTGGGGGAGGGGGAGGTGAGGGGAGGCCACACGCTCACTGTGTGGCTGCCCCTGGCGGGCACTCTTTAGGCCAGATCCTCCCTGGCCTCAAAGTTATAAGTTTATTTGCAAATGAGGATATCCAGCTGGCTTTACAGATTTGGGGTGATTCTGAAATAAGTCACATTCACATACTCTAAAATGTTCAAGTATATAGCACATACATGAACCAAAAAAAAAAAAGCACTTTAAATACCTCACAACTAAGCACTAGTTTTGAAATTAGCAAAGAAAATTGAACCGCTGCCTTGTTAAGACTTATTTTATTTATGCTTTTTAAAATCTCTCTTTTGGGGATAGAAATTCCAGGGAAGCAGTCATCCTTATACAGATATTAAAAATATTTTACTGTTGAGGTCTCCAAATAGGCTTGAGTATATTAAACCTACTTCAGTGCCTTGAAATGATTTTGTCATCTCTGTAGAACCAGCTGAACTGCAAACTGTTCACGTAAAGAGTTTACCAGTAAACTGTCTTTGGGACTAAAGATGTTTAGCTCTTTTTTGCTTTTTTAAAATCCTCACCCAAGGATATGTTTCTTACTGATTGAATAAGAGAGAGAGAAACATCGATGTGAGAGAAACACTGATTGGTTGCCTCCCATACATGGCCCAACTGGGGATGTAACCCATAACTTAGGTACGTGCCCTGACCAGGAATCTAACCCGCAACCCTTTTAACACACTGACAATGTTCCCACCAACTGAGCCACCTGCTGGGGCTAGCTCCTTTCAAATAGGGAAGAAACTGTCAAATGGAAAAAAAGATTAGATTTATTCTTTATGGATCCAGGATATGGTGATAATTATTATTATTAGCCGAAACCGGTTTGGCTCAGTGGGTACAGCGTCGGCCTGCGGACTGAAAGGTCCCAGGTTCAATTCCGGTCAAGGGCATGTACCTTGGTTGCAGGCACATCCCCAGCAGGGGGCGTGTAAGAGGCAACTGATCGATGTCTCTCTCATCGATGTTTCTAACTCTCTATCCCTCTTCCTTCCACTCTGTAAAAAATCAATAAAATATATTTTTAAAAAATAATTATTATTATTGTTATTATTTTCCCGGAAGAGCTGACATCTTAGTAAGCACATCCATAATATCAAGCAGTTTTCTAAGAGCATTAAATATATTTTTATTCATATTCACAACTCTATGAAATTATCACTATGCTTGTTCTAATTTTATAGATGAGGATACTGAAGCTCAGAAAAGGTAAGTGTCTTCTGCAAGGACAAATGGCTGACGATTAGGGAAGTCACTACTTAAGTTGGGGAGCTGCCGAAGGGCCAGTGGGTAGATGGTAACACTGTCTGCACATGAGAGAGAGTGCACCTTCAAACTGAGGGTCATTCAAGCAGCAGCTGTTGTAGTGAGAGCACTGAGGATACCATGTAGGGGAAGCTGGGCTTGGAGAAGACTCACATCAAACCCAGCAACGCGACATACAGGACGTGGGCAGAAGGTAGTGGAAATGGACACCGGGAGGTTATTTAAAAACATGGAATGAGGCCCTGGCTGATTTTGCTTAGTGGTTAGAGCATTGGTCCTTGGACCAAAGGGTCTTGGGTTCGATTCCCAATCAAGGGCACATACCTCAGTTGCAGGTTTAATCCTGGTGTGTGCAGGAGTCAACGAATTAATCTCTCTCTCTCTCTTCTTCCCCCCTCCTTTCCTCCTCCATCCCTTCCACTCTATCTGAAAATCAATGAAAAAAATATCCTTGGGTGACGATTAAAAAAAAAAGTGGAATGAGGGCAGCTCAACAATGGAAAGGAGATTATTATGCCGGTCCTTCCAAGGTTCAGGAAACTAGGGCCACAGAGAGACGAGGAGAAGACAGGCTATTTTAGGACAAGGAATTATAAGAGGCTGAATGTAAAGGTAGAGAAGGTAGAATTGCTTTCTCGCCATCTACAAAGGTTGGAAAGCTAGAAGATGGCTCAGGATGGAGTGAGTGAATGAACTAGTGAGTGAGGCAGAAGGGCTGTGACCTCAGATGGATGGTCAGTGATAGCAGGACTGAGGGAGACCATGGGGCTTTATCAGTGACAGGAAAGGAGGTGGCTGTTGGAATTTTCCCAAGGTTTCAAGTTCTAATCCCAAGGGTCTGACTGGCATATTAGGTGAGAATGTGAAAATCATGTGAGCTTGAGAGGATATAATGTATATTAAAGTATCAGATGGTACCTGGCGGTTATAGTTGCTCATTAACCTTAGGTTGAAACTCAAGTGTTATTTTGTATTTGTTTGTTTGGTTTTTTTGTTTGACTTTATTTTTTCTAATTGATTTCAGAGAAGAAGGAAGGGGGGAGAAGAGAGAGAGAGAGAGATAAAGAGAGAGAGAGAGAGAAAAACATCAACGATGAGAGAGAATTATTGAACGACTGCCTCGTTCATGTCCCCTAGTGGATATCGAGTCCACAACCCAGGCATGTGCCCTTGACTAAAATCAAACCGAAGACCCTTCATTCCGCAGGCCGATGCTCTATCCACCAAGCCAAACCAACTAGGGCTGAAACTGAAGTGGAGTCGCAGCAACCTTGAGAAATTTTCTCCTTACTGTTGCCTTTTGTTTTACAGCCACATATTTACTATATACTATGGCCACCAGTGTGTTGGAGATAATTTAAAATGAACCAGAGACTGACATGGCTTTTGCCCTCAAGGCACAGCCCCAGGTGGTGAGTATTCACTGGTTCGGCAGATAATTATTGAGCACCTACTATACTATGTTCCAGGCAATTGGGGATACACTAGGGACAATCAGAAAGTCCTGTGCACATGGAGCTCATGTGGCCAATCAGTGAACAAACACTCAGGAACAGACTGCTGTTATCAAGTGGGGTGAAGTGCAATGGAGAAAAATAAAGCAGGTTAGAGACAGAGAGTCAATTGGACGCAGCGGCCCTGTGTTAGGTGGGGTGATCTGTGAGGAGGTGACAGGTGGGCAGTGAGGGAATGCCTTCCAGCAGAAGGAAGAGCAAGAGAAAGAGCCCGAGGCAAAGAACAGCAAGTGGCCAGCGGAACATGCACCTCCGTTTCCCACCTGCCGTGGGAATGGAGGAGACTCTGAGGATGCAGAGTAGCTCAGCGCCCTGTCACCACCCGGCACTCACACTGGGTGAATGAGGAATGAGCTTTAGCTGTGCTGAGCCACTGAAATTGCGGCGCTGTCAGCCGAAACCGGTTTGGCTCAGTGGATAGAGCAACGGCCTGCAGATTAAAAGGTCCCAGATTCGATTCTGGTCAAGGGCATGTACATTGGTTGCGGGCACATCCCCAGTAGGGGGCGTGCAGGAGGCGGCTGATCGATGTCTCTCTCTCATCGATGTTTCTGGCTTTCTATCCCTCTCCCTACCTCTCTGTGAAAAATCAATAAAATATATATACATATATAAAAAGAAAAGAAATTGCGGAGCTGTTACAGCAGTAAGCCTCCTGGGTAAGGATATTACATAAATTGTTTACATATAATTAATAGATATTAATATATAATATGAAGTACATTATAAGATGTTAATCGTTAATGTGTTATATAATACACATTAATATATGAATTGTATATTAATATTCCTAGTACCAATATTAATTTTGGTAGCAGAAAAAAGGACAAATCACTGGAATTTAATTAGCCTTCATTTCCTCCTTTTTGAGAAGGGAGGACACTCTTCTGCTTATGTTACAGGCTATAATGAAGAATGAACAAAATTATGCATTTGAAAGCTTCCTGAAAACAATTACATTTTTCACCTGAAATATAATGATCAAAATTGCTGTTCTACATATCTGCATCCATTTCCTTAGGCCAAGTTCACGGCTTTACTTTCAGGGAGGACTAGGTGGTTTTTCTTTATTCCCAACCAGAAAGAACTTACCCTGAGTCGCAGCGTCTGCCTCTGAGTTGATCTGCCTGGACCAGAGAGGACCTGAAAAGCATTTGCTGGGACAGTTCTTTTTGGCACAAGATGGGAGATGGACGGGTGGTGGATACATTAAAGTGTAAAGTCAAAAATAATGATAAATTTTAAAAAATAAAGATATAAGTTCTGCCGAAACCGGTTTGGCTCAGTGGATAGAGCGGCGGCCTACGGACTGAAAGGTCCTGGGTTCGATTCCGGTCAGGGGCATGTATGTTGGTTGCGAGCGTATCCCAAGTGGGGGGCGTGCAGGAGGCGGCTGATCGATGTCTCTCTCTCATAGATGTTTCTAACTCTCTATCCCTCTCCCTTCCTCTCTGTAATAAATCAATAAAATATATATTTTTTAAAGATATAAGTTCTTTGTGTTAAAGACTTTTTTATGTTTTCCTCACTTTATGTTTATTTCCCCAAGATGTGGTCCTGAATTCTATTTCCGGTGAGGGAGGGTGGAGGAGAGGATGTCAAGGGGAGGGAAGCCAGACAGATGTGCTGATGACCCAAACCATCACCACTGGGAAACGGCCTCACTGAATGCTGGCAGGGCAGCGGCAACGAGAGCAGCCGGGCGTGTGAGGAGGCGCAGATGTGCCCACTCACTCGCAACCGCAGGCAGCTCCTGGGATTCCTTCCACTCTCTTCTGGGCAGCGCTACCGTGCACTCACTAACAGACATCCCAGCGACCCCATGTTTAAGTGGGCAAGGTCAGGTGCCGTCAATGAATGTCACCTCTTCCTTTCTGAACAAGTGACATCCCATCTAAATAAATTATGCCACGGGACCAGACAACCCCAGCATCCTGGTGGCTGACAATGACAAGAATTCCTTCT
Source organism: Lasiurus cinereus (assembly GCA_011751065.1). Classification (NCBI taxonomy): domain Eukaryota; kingdom Metazoa; phylum Chordata; class Mammalia; order Chiroptera; family Vespertilionidae; genus Lasiurus; species Lasiurus cinereus. The sequence goes on along the minus strand of JAAGEH010000076.1, from coordinate 6,882,083 downwards.
CCCGTTACATCCCTGAAGAATTAGCTCCGGCTCTGTTCTACATCCCTCCGGGCCCAGGCGGAAAGAGGAAGCCCCGTCCAGGACATCAATCCCCGGCCTGGGTTTGATTTAGCTCTTTTCCCAGGTGCAGGCTCACATAACGTACGTCTAAGTATTTACAAGTGTAGACCAAGCTAAAAACTGTGAAATAAAGTGTGTCCTCTCCTCCTTGGCCACTATATGTTCATAACAACCCGAAGGTTAAAATGGCATTGCAAATTCTTGGGCCTGATGGAGCTCCAGGCAGAAACATCCCCATGCGGGGAGAAGTGGCCCCTGGCCTGAGGCTGGCTGCCTTTCCGCTCCCCCCACTACTCCGCTCCATCCTGCCCTGTGAAGGCTGCACCGTCCACCATCCAACCTCAATTCCCCACCCCGCAGGCCTCGGGTCACTCTGAGCAGTGTGGCTGCACTCAGATGCATACATCCAGGAGGGCCCGGAAGCAGGCTGCACAGACTGTGCAGACGACTCTGGAGTTCTGGGTACGGACTGGGATCCAGGAGTGAGGAGTGGGGGTGCATGAAGCCAGAGGAGCCCCTGGACAGGGTCCAAGCAGGGTCTGAGGGCAGCAGGTGGGCGGTGTGGGTGACCCAGACAAAGGGGAAAAGGCATGCGGTGGAAACACATGGAAACGGATGCCGGGAAGTGTCACTTCCACCTGCATGTCACTGGCCCGAAAGTGAGGCACATGGCCAAGCCTGCTGTCCATGAGGCAGGAATATCATCCTGTTGTCTGGGGGCCGACAGCACAGGGTGGGACGGTGACTATTTTGGCCAGTGATACTATCTTCTTTCCTCAGACGCCCGTGGAAGGTGGAAGGAAGGAGGGAAATATCCAGGGGTGGGAAATACAGATTTCGAGCCCACAACTGGTTGCGTTCTACATGCAGTAAAATGACACAGTGCCTTGCAAACAGCAGGCGCTCAGTGGAAGGTGGGGGAACCGGAGTGAAATATGACAGTGTGGAAAATGCCCCCACAATCCCAGCATCCTCTGCGGGAAAAGGACAATTACTTGGCAAAGGGAAAACAGTAAGTCTCCCGGGATACATTCTGGCTCAAGCTAATAATGTGTTGCTTGAGGCGACCAATTTGTACAAACAAACCAATCGTGAAGAGGGGGAGGGGGAGGCAATTTGTGAGAGTGAACCTGGCAGTTGCTGCCTCCCCCTCCCCGGGTCCCCCTCTCCCCTCTCTTGGGGATAAAATTGTCCTCCTGAGCCCAATTCTGCAGAAAAATATCTTAGACACAAGTGGTTTCATAAAGCACCTCCAGTGAGCCCACCCTTCAGTCAACAAAAACTGAAAGAATGAAAGACACCGCCTTTCTGTAAAAGGTGGGTTATAAAAACTGGCCAAGGACATAAAATAGAACATCTTCTGGGTTTGATTTAGCTCTTTTCCCACAGCTTTAAACATTTTTCTTCCCATAAACTAAATCCTAACTCTAAAATATGAAAACTACATTATATTGCTCTCATCCTAACGGCTACTACTAGTTATATTCCAGTACTTTCGCGTACCTGGCCTCATAGAACCCTGGAAACAAACGTGCAAGCTCAGGGTGATCCTTATTATTTCCGTTCTACAGTTGAGGAAACTAAAGGTCGTTGGGGTTAAATAATTTGCCAAATATCACAGAGCAGGGAGTAGCAGAGCTGGTGTCTGACCCTGGTCTGTCCAACTCAGATTACTAGAGCTTTCCATTATACCATACCACTTCCTGCGGAGAATGGGCACCTCGCTTTGTGCGGTGCAAGGTTAAACACAAGCAGTGGCTCTTTCATGGAGAAAAGCCTAGCTCACTCCACCCACAGCAAAATAGCCAGCAGCCATCCCCCCAACAGGTCAGCCCGCAAACAAACACATCTAACATGAAAGACCATTTGAAAATAGCTGAAGTAACATATGTAACATGTTTCTTTCTAAATAGAAGTATTTTCATTCTTATTTTTTCTGAGTTTCAGAGGGATCCCATGATTTATTATAAATAATTCATATCCTATAGAAATAAATGTAGTAAGGAATGAAAGACCACTACCTCAAGATAATCAATATTAGCTGCTTGGGATACAGTCTATTAAATTATATATATATATTTAGGAACAGAAATGTATGTATATATGTATGTATGTACACACACACACACACACACCCATAGACATACCAATGTAACAAAACTATATATAGGCCAATATAGCAAAACTATTATACATGTTATTCTGCAACCTTCCTTTTTCAATTCACAATATAATGGGAGCACTTGCCGTGGCTGCATAGCATTCCATTTTAATTGATATTTGGTTGGACATTTTGGTTTTGTTTGTTTGCTTTTGCTAATATAAACAGTGCTGCATTGCACGTACAGGCATGCGTCTAATTATTTCCTGGGGATAAGGCAACAGTCTAAGCGTGTGACATTTAAACTGGCACTGTTGGCCAGAATGACCTCTAGAAATGTCTTTCCACAGTCCTTGCATGCAAATCCCCAACTCTCCAACCAACACTGCACAGTCTAATTCCTTTAAACTCCACTAAGCTAATATGCATAATTATTTAATCTGCAGAGCTGATTATGGGGATTAATCACCTTTTTTACATCAGTTCTTTGCATTTCTTCTTTTGTGACTTTTGAACTGTCATGTAAGACAGTGCGTTGGACAGGATACACCAGCCCCCTGGTGAGCCAGCCGGCCACTGTGCAGCTAAGCAGGTGAACAGGCTGACGGAGGGGTTTATCAAGCACGAACGACTCCTTTCTCCTGACTCAGTGGGAGGCAGGCTGAACGTGGAGTATCAGACCCCAGTTCCAGTCTCTACACCAAGCGGCACGCTGATGATGCCTCCAGAAAGATGATACAGATGGTTTCGTGTCGGTGAGGCTATTCTGTGCAGGGAAGGAGAGGGCTTTACTAAGTAAGTGGTGGTTGTCTAGTATTATGGGCTGAATTGTGTATCCTCAACATTTATTTACATGTTGCGTCTTCACCCCAAGTGCTTCAGTATGTGACTATATTTGGAGACAGGGTCTCTAGAGAGGTAGTGAAGTTAAAATGAGGCCATAGGATGGCCCCAACCCAGTATGACTATCATCAGAGGAAGCGATGAAAACACAGAGACACACAAAGGCAAGAAGAACGGGTGAAGAAACAGAGAGGCCTCCAAAGAAACCAACTTTGCTCTTGTACCCGGCTCTAGAACTTCTAGTCTCTAGGATTGTGAGGAAATAAATTTCTGTTGTTTAGCCCAGTCTGTGGTTCTCTGTTGGGGCAGCTCGAGTAAACTAATACACACAGCCCTCCACCTGAGACTAAGGAAAAGTCAGGTGTCCACTTCACCGAAAAAGAGGCGGCGGAGCATCCCGGAGCTACCATGGGAAAAGGCTGACGTCTCACTGATGTTTGCAACCCGCAAAGAGCACTGACTTGTGTTCCCAGATGAACCCCAAGGTGGTAACATGAACTTGTCCTTGTGACTCATGGCAGATGTGAATTCTACCAGGCAGCTGCCCTTTTACAGCTGTGTGACCTGTTTCCTCATCTGACCCAGGGGCCTGTGTGAACTCATTCTCTCCCTGGAAACAAACATGAAAAACTTTACTCTAACATTAATGAGGAGCTTTTTAAAGCTCTAAGCCAGTGGTTCTCAACCTTTCTAATGCCGCGACCCTTTAATTCAGTTCCTCATGTTGTGGTGACCCCCAACCACAAAATTATTTTCGTTGCTATTTCATAACTGTAATTTTGCTACTGTTATTTACAATGTAAATATCAGTGTTTTCTGATGGTCTCAGGCGACCCTGCTAGTGGTTCTCAACCCACAGGTTGAAAATCGTGACCCACAGGTTGAGAACTGCCGCTGTAGATCCTAGGACCAGCGGAAAACACAGATAACAAGGATTCCCTGTTATCATTGGCTGGAGGCCCGATGCAGGTAGGATCGGGCCTAATGGGCAATTGGACATCCCTCTCACAATCCAGGACTACTGGCTCCCAACTGCTCGCCTTCCTTCCTTCCTGATTGCCCTTAACCACTTCTGCCTGCCAGCCTGATCACTCCTAACCACTCCCCTGACAGCCCAATTGATACCTAACTGCTCCCCTACCCGCCTGTTTGCCCCTAACTGCCTTCCCCTGCAGGCCTGGGTCCCCCTCCCCCAACTGCCCTTCCCTGCAGGTCACCCCCAACTTTCCTCCTCTGCCGACCTGGTAACCCCTAACTGCCCTCACCTGCAGGCTTGGTCACCCCAAACTACCCTCCCTTGCAGGCCTGGTCCCTGCCAACTTCCCTCCCTTGCTGGCCATCTTGTGGTGGCCATCTTGTGTCCACATGGGGGCAGTCATCTTGTGTGTTGGAGTGATGGTCAATCTGCATATTACTCTTTTATTAGATAGGATAGAGGTCTGGTGCATAGGTGGGTGCCAGCTGGTTTGCCCTGAAGGGTGTCCCGGATCAAATTGAGGGTTCCCTTGAGGCATGGGGTGGCCTGGACGAGGGGTCTGTGGTGGTTTGCAGGCTGGCCACGACCCAAGCAGAGGCCCTGGTATCTGGGATTTATTTATCTTCTACAATTGAAACTTTGTAGCCTGGAGCAGAGCCAAGCCTTCTGCTTGCACAGCCATTGAAACTTTGTTGCCTTAAGCTAAGGTCTGGGCCCGCCAGGTGTGCAGAAAGCTTGGCTTCCTCCTTTGCCAGGGGCAACCCAAGCCTCCCTCCTGCTCTCTCTGTGGCTGCAGCCATCTTGGTTGGATTAATTTGCATACTCACTCTGATTGGCTACTGGGCATGGCTGGTGGGTGTAGCAGAAGTCAACTTGCATATTATTCTTTTATTAGATAGGATGTTTCTATCTCTCTCATCCTCTCCCTTCATTTCTGAAATCAATCAAAATACTTTTTTAAAAAAATGATTTTTTTTTGGCTCTGAGAGTTTCCATCTCCATTGGTTCCATTGCTTTTGACTTTTTCATAAAGGAATTGAATCCTTAAGAAAGAGGATCTATTGTTTAATTGGGGGCCAGTGTAGTGGGGAAGGAGAAGATGAAAACATTCAAAAAGAAGAAAATGAAAAATAACAAGTTGTGCCTGGCCATTCTCTCAGGTTTTTAAATGATTCACACACTGGGTGAGGGACAAGGAGTTACAAGGCCTGGCTCTATGGCTAAAAATCTTTAGGCCTCGGCTTCCTCACCTGGAAAATGGAGAAATTCTACTAAATAATCTCTTACATTTCTCCTAACTTTAAAGGTCTGTGACTCCAAACTGATCACTGTGATCCTAAACCAAGGAAACATCTATTTCCAGAGGTTTCAGGGCTAATGACAATAAATACTTGGGAGGGGACTCTGCCAGCCATTAGGGTTTGGGCACCTCTGTCAGCTGATACTTCGTTGAATCAGAGTTAACATCTTTTATGGAGAAAAAGGCACAGCTCAGAATTCTTTCTGAAGCTTGAGTTTGCTGGGTCTCGAATGGTTTTCACTAGAGCTTCAGTGAGCAATTCCTAATCTCACTTAAAGCAGTGACGTTGGATAACTCACCTGGGAAGCTACTTAAAGTGGGAAAACCCATCTTCACAGAGGAATTTGGTGACCTACATTTAAAACATTCAGCAGAATAATTAAAAATTAGGAACAAAGGAACTCGTTTCTATTTTTCTCAACTCTCTTTCTAGACTTGAGTCCTTGGGATTAAGGTATCTTGAGGCGAGCTTTTCTTTCTTTCTGAGGTGGGAGGCAAGGGCATAATACTGATGTAATGTGATCAAAAGAGGAAATATAACTAAAAATGTTCATTGGACACCTCCTCGGGCCCAGGCAGGGTGCTGGTGACCAGACTGTAGGGACAATGCAAACTGGAAAACCCCACTGATGCCCTGGAGTCCCTGAGTTTGAGAGGGAGATGACTTCCATGCAAAGAACATGCCTCTCAAAGGTTGAACAGATGGCACAGGGACCACAACCTCGAGTAAAACTCAGGAGAGAACCTACTCAGGATTGTAGCTAGGAGAAAGAATTTTTTAAATAAGTTAACTTATTTTTGTCTCTCAAGCAAAATATACTCAAAGTTAAAAATAATCAGTGGGTCAGTGGTTAGAATGTCTGTGCACCAAAGGGTCTTGGGTTTGATTCCTAGTCAAAGGCACATACATTGATCCCCAGCCCTCGTCAGGGCATGTGCAGAAGGTAACCAATTGATGTGTCTCTCTCATATTGATGTTTCTCTCCCTCCTCACTTCCACTGTCTAAAAATTAGTGGAAAAATATCCTCAGGTGAGGATTAATTAAAAAAAAAAACATAAAAAACACTCTAATCGCCATTTATTAGGAATTTGGGCCCCAGAGTCTGTCTAATGCTCTTCCAGCTGCAGTAGAATTACAATAGGGCAGCAGAGACACGTGCTACACCTTGTAAAGAGGCATGCAGCCCGGGCGATGTTCTCATATCATCACCCTTCACCAAAAATGAATGACAGGAGTAACCTTTGGAGAATCTAAAAAGTTCTTCTTGCAAAAATTGGGTTCTCAAGTCCATATCTTTCTGCCCAGCATAAACACTTGTTTCTGAGGGAAAAAATGAGTCCAAAACCTCTGGGGATATCCCTACTGCTCTGGCAGAATTCCACTGTGATCAATTAAATGAAAATAAATCAAGAACATCTAGTCTATATTTGTTTTTAAGACCCTAAGGGTTTAGATTCAAAGAAAGTTTGGGAAAATGTAGTCTTAGGATTGCTGAATCTAGAATTTTTTTTTAAAAAAAGACCCAGAGGTACAACAGAGCCTGAGACAAAGTAAGGCTAGCTTTGTACATCCAGGAAAGTTTGACAAAATATCTTTTTCTGGTTTCCCAACACTTTAGCAATGGCCTGCACTTCCAAGTCAATTTGGCCAATTGACATGTGTTTGAGTTTCTGTACTAAGTGACCAGATAGGCAGTATGGATTGAAGAAAGACTAAGTTTACATTAGTACATATACATACATATATGTACATATAAATATATGTATACACATATATGTATAAATTCTACATATACATACATATAATTTCAGGACTTTTCAAAGTCCTTAATAAGCTGGTAGATGCTATGAATCTCCAACAGAGGGGACACAGTATGACCTAATGCACTGGCCCCCAGCATCCGGGCTTTTCTTGGGCTGCTCCATGGGACACACTTGGGAGGAATGGTGGCCTATTAACCCAATGAGACACAGATGTCTGCGAGGCTGATGACTCACCACCTCACCTTCACTGCGTTCATTCATGGATCTGTTCACCAGACAATTATCACACACTTGCTATGTGCTTCACCCAGCCTTGTCATTCCTCACTAATGCATACAGCCTGAGTATTCTCATCCCACACTTAACCTTCACTTTTCTGATGCTTAAATAAAACCCCAAATGGAAGCTCACCACTTAACAGCTGCTTGAGCTACCGCAAACATTTCTGTGCTCTCTTTTCTGGTTGCAATGGCTCCAGAGGCAGAGGCTTATCTTTGTTCCCTCCATCCTCTTGCTGTTTACCCACGTGTATAAAAACTAGCGGCAACACAGAGTTGCTCAGCTGTCAGTATGACAGGGTGGGCCTGTCAGCTAGGGCAGTGGTCAGCAAACTCATTAGTCAGCAGAGCCAAATATCAACAGTACAACGATTGAAATTTCTTTTGAGAGACAAATTTTTTAAACTTAAACTTCTTCTAATGCCACTTCTTCAAAAGAGACTTGCCCAGGCTGTGGTATTTTGTGGAAGAGCCACACTCAAGGGGCCAAAGAGCCGCATGTGGCTCGAGAGCCGCAGTTTGCCGACCACGGAGCTAGGGCCAGGGACCCTGGGAGATAGGGGTGAAAGACGAAGAAGTATCGTTAGGAATCTTGCCTGTTCCCAGTCCTCCTGCCATTGGCTCTGGGGAGCTGAACCCCAGAGCGCATATCAGCACTGCTCCCAGCTCGGCCCCACACCTGTGGCCTAGCCAAGGAGAGGGGATTTGTTTGCCTGCCTCCTCCTAATTATCCCCTCGGTGGAAAATGAGGGGAAAAAAGTGGGGGCTGATCACAGAGTCTTTCCCTCCACAATTATGCTGGGATCCGGATGGCCCCGTGGGGCTGCCAACTGCCTGCAGAATTCCTGCCTCCATGACAGGCCGGAGGCTGTGGCTCCCTGTGCCCCAGGGGGAGCACCAGCTCGGAGCATGCGCCAAGGTAAACACGCTGGCAGGGCCTCTGCAATCCCCCTCCACACGGGAGATGAATCACAGAGCACCTGCCCAGTGCTTCCTCACACAGTGCTACCAGAGAAAGCCCAGGACACCTGGCCAAGGGCTACTCTTCGCCCCCTACTTCCCTCCTCAAGGCACAGCGGAGGGGATGGGGGAGGGACAGATAAATGACAAGTCTCCCTGAGGCCATTCTCTCGCCCCCAAGCTGTTAGCACAGACACCAATTACACTGACTTCCCTGCAGGCCTCTGAACCAACACGTGGCTTGCTGCTGAGAGCTGCAAAGCTGTTCTAAGACCCCACCCCACCACGCTTATCGATGACAGTCCTCTTTGGGACAAGAAAGGGGTAGGCAGTAACTATCATTCTGTTCCGTATCACAGGGAAATGAGGCCCAGAGCTATTCAGTTGGGGGGTTTTCTTTTAGTCCTACAGCACTTAGCACTGTACGAAGCATCTGCACACACACACGTTGCCCTACCTGGATGAGGCATCAGCTCTGGGGAGAGCATTGCCCGAAGGGGACAGGCAGATGAGATCTGCTCCAGAGCCTCAGGAGGGGGCAGCTTACCTGCTGGAGCCAGCCAGCCTCAAAGGATAGCTCTCTCAGAGCCACTGCCACAGACCTGGTGCCGGATTTCTCTGCAGCTCTCAATAGCTCAGCTGACAGCAGTTATAATTCCCCGCCATTGGGCGGGTGAATAAATGCCAGAGGTCTCAAAGCACAGGGTCATTCCCCTAAACCTTGTTTGTCCTCACCCACCTTCTCTCCGGGGATCTTTGAGGGAAATGGGATCTTTTCAAAGTCAGGGCTCCACCCTGCTCACACAGGTCAGGGTGTTCAGGAAGAGCCTCATCAGGTTTCCACAGCTCCGGCAGCATCCAGACTGTCCACTCTGCCTGAGGGAGGGCTCTCCGGGTCACCCACCTCAGGGTCTCTCCCTTTCCCAGGGCCCTGGACACACCACTGGCTACCTGTGGGCCTGGAGGAACAGGTGGAGGTGAGATACAAAGGATGATGCTCCATCATAAGCAGATGGGGCGCTCCCTAGCACCTGGGCCCACCTGGACCCTTGCCTTAGTGAAGAATTGGGTATTTCTTTCCACAAAGCAGTGCCTAAAAACTTGTTTACATAACACAGTACTGTGTGCACACAGCAGGTATCTGTAAACAGTCATATCTGATAAGGAAACATCACCTTATTCCTCAAGCTTTCCTGCTATCCATCTTTTAAAAATCCCTTTGATCCTATTTAGGTTAAAAATAACCCCAAGGCAATGTGTGTGTGTGTGTGTGTATGTCTTTTATAATACCTATCTCTACAGAAGGTCTGAAAGGTAACACAGCAAACAGATATCCATGATAATTCTGGGGACACTACCAGATTTGGGAACCACTGGAAAAGGCTTGGAACTTGGATTGAATTCCAGATTCCAGGTTTGTCTGTTTCTTAGTCACATTCTCTTAAACCAGTCTCTTAACCTTCCAAAGACTCAACCAACGAGGAAATGGGGAGAAGGGTACCTGCCTTGCAGGATTGTTGTAAAGGCCAGAGAGAGCACACACCTGGCACACAGTGCACAGTCCTGGCTGTGATTATTCTACCTCTGAGGAGAGGGGGGCTGCCCCAAGGCCACACCTCCAGCCTTCCTGTAGCCCCGGGAGAGAACTGAGAGCATCACTCATCACGCTTTATTCCTGGTTTTGCACCTGTGGCTGTGGAGTGACCCCAGCCTACGGGCCATTTAGTTCCTGACGGGGATTAGAGAGTGTTGCCGATTCTCTATTTGCTCACCACCACCCATGACCCAAACCCACTGATACTTGTTGTCACCTGCTCTGTGGCCTGGTGGCTGACCTCTGTAGGCTACCTCACCAGGTCTCCGGCCCTTTGGCTTCCAGCTGGATCTGCTGACGGGAAGCACCAGCACAAATCTGGGTATTTATTCCCCACTCTCCCCACCTCGCCAAGTCTCTGACAGTGGCCTGTCCCTTTTATAGCCAGAGGTATAACAGAGCCTGAGACAAAGTAAGGCTGGCTTTGTAAATCCAGGGAAGTTTGTCAAAATATATTTTTTTCTTTTCCCCCAAAACTTTAGCAACAGCCTACACGTCCAAGTTAACTTTGCTAGTCGCTGTGTGTTTGAGTTTCTGGACCCTGTGAGGCAGCCCCTCTCCCATGATTCTAACTCTTGCTGCCTCTGTAAGCAGTCCTGTCATCACACTCTTTTCAGATAAACCCTTCCAAGGGTGCCATCTGCTTCCTGCCAGGACCCTGACTGAAACACAGGGCGGAGGCTTTCTCAGTGCCCACTGTAACCCTGTCAGAAAAGATACTAAAAATAACTGGAGACCATGAAAGCTTGGGAGAGAGAGTAATAATGTCCAGTTCAGGCTAGGCCTCTGATTTCATCACTGGAACCTCAGGTATTAAAGCAATGTTCACCTAAGGAGAGAGGCCACTGAAAAAAGAGCCTGAACAGAGACATGCTGAATTTTCCTGCAGCGAGGAGCCCATTTTTCACCTAACTAATGAGATCCCTGGGGCAGGAGAGGGAAGAAATTGCATCCTTGAGGATCGCTCCAGAGTCCATGTGCCCTGAACCAATACATCATCTGCGTCCTCTGCAGGAAGGCTTGGCAGGGAGGTCAGGAGCATGGAGAAGCAAGGAGGAGAAGCACAGTCCCAGCTCCTGATAGTGTCCTGCCACCAGGAAATGCTCCCCACGGCGGAGATGGGGGCGTGGGGGCATATTTCAGCCACTGACCGGATCATTAGCCACTGACCGAATCATCAGCCATGAGAACCAATCAAGCAGAACTGAGGAAATGTCTGTGAAAACAAAATGCTAGAAAGAATTGTAGCTTATTAAAGGAGTGAGAGACTGTGTTAAACTAGAATTCTTTGCAAATTAATCAAATACCAAACTAAATTCTGTTTGAACCCTTTCATACACACACACACACACACACACACACACACACACACACACACTAGAGGCCTGGTGCATGAAATTCGTGCAAGGGGGAGGGGTTGGGGTGGGGGGCAGGGTGTATGTCCCTCAGTCCAGCCTGCACTCTCTCCAATCTGGAAGCCTTTAAGGGATGTCCATCTGCCAGTTTAGGCCTGATCCCGCAGTTGGACATCTCTCTCACAATCTGGGAGCACTGGCTCCTAACTACTCACCTGCCTGCCTGCCTGATCGCCCCTAATTGCTCCCCTGCCAACCCTGTCACCCCCACTGCCCTCCCCTGCAGACCTGATCAAACCCCCAACTGCCCTCCCCTGCCACCCTGGTCACCCCCAACTGCCCTCCCCTGCTGGCCTGGTGGCCCTTAATTGCCCTCCCCTCCCAGCCTGGTTGCTACTTACTGCCCTCTCCTGCCAGCCTGGTCCCCACAACTGCCCTCCCCTGCCGGTCATCTTGTGATGACATAAGGATATTGCATGAGGGCGCAAGAACCACCTAGGCTTTTATTAGTATATATACTGTGTGTGTGTGTGTGTGTGTGTGTGTGTGTGTGTGTGTGTGTGTATTGATTGGCTCAGCGAGGAAGGGATAGAAAGATAGAAACATTAATAAGAGAAAATCATTGATCAGCTGCCTCCTACACACTCCACATTGGGGATCAAGCCCATAACCCTGAATTGTGCACTCACTGGGAATCGAATTGTGATCTCCTGGTTCAAAGGTCAGTGCTCAACCACTGAGCCATGCCAGCTGGGCATGTTTGAACCCTTTCTCTTTGTAGAACCCCCAACAGTACACAGCATGAGGGGTGAATGTTACCCAAGTTGGAAAAATGATTCACAGACAAATTCCTAAACAGCATTTGAGAAGGCAAAACATTACTGGATACACTGGGTAATTTCATCCACAGTGAAACTACCAGTAACTCCATCCCTTTCAAAGGAAAACAATCTCTTGGGCCCAACAACCAAAACACCAAGAAAACACCACATGTTTCCAATGCCGTCCTAATCCTAACATGTAGTATGGCACTTGCCGACGGGCCATATTATCAACCTTGAAGCCAGCCGGCATTCCATTCTGCACCTACTAGAAATTTAATCAATGAGACCCCGGGATACTGCATGCTAATGTACATAGCTCAACTCAGGCCCAACAGAATAAACATAACTGCAAAATGATTATAGTCTAGACACAGTGGCTGAGTCCTGATTCTCATTCCACTTCACACAACATTTACTTTTCCTCTGCTTAAATCTACCTCTCTTTTGCTGAAGAGGGAATATGTGCAGGTGGTAGGATGCAAGACTCAATTTTGTGAATATTATCAATAGTTGTTACCCAAGGAGAAGCGAAATTGACAGAGAATAGCACTTGTACCAAACCGTCAGAAAAATAACACATTAAGACATTAACACGAGTCAGCCCTGCGAGGTCCTGGCAAAGGAACTATGATGATTCCTGTGAGCACCTGCATCTGGAAGAAAGCCACCCCCAATTCCTACCCTGATGCCAGACAATCCAGTTTCTGCTGGCAGTGTCTGTGTCCCCCAAAGCCTCATGCTGGTGCTGGAGCTAAGAGGAAGCAGGACCTTGTTTCTTTGGTTTCAGTACCATTGTAATGCCAAACTCATTGAATTGACTGGCTTATTTCACTTGGCACGATAATTTCCAGGTCCATTCATTCTGTCTCAAAAGATGGCTATCATCAACAAATTAACAAACAACAAGGGCTGGCGAGGATGTGGAGAAAAAGGAACCCTCGTGCACTGCTGGTGGGAATGCAGACTGGAGCAGTCACTGTGGAGAACAGTATGGAGTTTCCTCAAAAAACTAAAAATGGAACTCCCATTTGACCCAGTGATCCCACTTCTAGGAATATATCCCAAGAAATCAGAAACACCAATCAGAAAGGATACATGCACCCTATGCTCCTAGCAACACAATTCACCATAGCTAAGATTTGGAAACAGCCTAAGTGCCCATCAGCAGATGAGTGGATTAAAAAACTGTGGTACACCTACACAATGGAATACTAAGCTGCTGTGAAAAAGAAAGAACTCTTACCATTCACAAGAGCATGGATGGACCTGGAGAGCATTATGCTAAGTGAAATAAGCCAGTCGGAGAAAGATAAATATCACATCATCTCAGTCATTTGTAGAACAACATAAACTGATAAACAAAAATAGATTCAGAGACAGAGAAGCATGGGACAGACCCTCAAACCTCAGAGGGGATACTGGGGGTTGGGGGTAAGAGATCAACCAAAGGACTTGTATGCATGTATTTAAGCATAACCAATGGACGCAGACAGTAGGAGAGTGAGGGCATGTGCTGGGGAGTGGGAGCAACCTGGTAGAGTCAATGGGGGGAAAAGGAGACATATGTAATACTTCAAACAATAAAGAATAATAATAATAATAATAATAATAATAAAGACATACTGTCAAATGGTTTCCCAATATTGATTATCTATCTTCTAACCAACCAGCCAATCTGTGTGTGTTCTCTTTTCTTCTAATCCAATTTTGAATCATTCAGGAGTCTAGCATTTGACTGGATGGTTTAAGCCTGACCTTGTTCTGCAAACAAAGCTGGCTACAGAGATTTGAAGAAGGGCTACAGGTCACCAAGAGTGATTTGCAAAGCCCTGTGGCTTGGTGCTCCGCTTACCTGTAGAGTCGGCCCTAGATGCCTTGCCACTCATCTGCTCCTCCGCATTGAGGAGCTGCAGGTCTGTGTACGAGGGGCCGCAACTAAGACTGCTGGTGTCTTCAGAGTGTGTGGTCCAGCTGCTCTCGGAGGTCAGAGGGCATCTCCCCAGCGAGTTGAAGGAAGGGCATGTCCAACAGGGCAAGGTCAATGGCAGGCCTGGGGACAGAGCACAAACCAAAAGCATACACTTTAAATAACTGTTGTTTTCCTTCAGAGCTTGTCTTATTTCATAAGGTTGCTCAGACCTTATGAAATCTCAGTAGCTATACAAGGCAAGGAAGGATGTAGGCAGTACCACTCATAATATTGAGCAGCAACCGAGACCCCACTGTGGGTCAGTGTCAAATCGATACCACTGAGGTCTCATGACCCTCAAAACAAAACACAAGATCTTACTAAAGAATATGAGTGACTTTAGGGTCTACTTTTATTTCTAAACTTAGATTTCAGCTTCATTCAAACCCAAACTATATGAGTCTAACAGTTCACCCTTCCCCTTACATTGTGTCCATTTTTAGTGGCAGGCCAACGAGCTCAAGATAACTCACCAACTGACACTGCAAAGTTAGGTCTACATTGGGTCAAGGGACAAGAGTGGGTATGGAGTGTGTATGTATCTGCATGTGAATGCGATAAGCCTCTGCACGCCTGGCAATGCTGCACATTGTTACATGTGCAATGGGACGTTTACTGGGGCTGCCGACATGTGATGCGATGAAAAATGTCTCTCAGGGGAAAACGCACAGGGCTTGGCTTTATCTCCTTAGCCCTGAGCATCAAATTCAGCCTTTCAAAATCACTTGAGAAAGTCTCTTTTTTAGAAGTTTTCTAAGACCATATATGCATAACCCAAGGGCACAGGCAATAGTATGGGGAAGGCCTGGGGTGGGGCAGGAGTTGGATGGAAGGGGGCAGAAGGGAGGGTGGGGGGAAATGGGGGACATCTGTAATATTAACAACAGAAAATAATAAAGTAAAAACCAAGTTTTCAAATCAAGTTCCTAGTGTGTCTAGTTCATTGGCTTCCACTAGGTTGCTCCGTGGTGTTGCAAAAGACTATTATAGCAAATTTACTGACAAGTATTGAAAACGAGTGTTGACAAGAGTACGGATAAGGAAGGAAGATTCAAAAAGAAATAAGGGTTTACTGAGTACCCATGAAATGTCAGCCACCTTTACAAGTGGCTCATCCCGCACCATCCTGAGAAATAGGCAGTAATCTTATTTTATAGAGCAGAAAAGGGATTCGTAGGTGAAGTAGCTGATCCAGAAAACTGAGTCAGTTCTCCTGGCTGGATTAAAATGACAGAGTTGGGTTAAAAAATAGGAAGAGAAAATTGAGATCTTAAGAGAGGAGAAAAAATAAATAGTACTATTTGTGGTATAGTATAAATACAAAACTACGGAGAATGTTCAATCTGTTTTCTCTTAGGCATTTATAAAACATGTAGCTCTTTTCTCTGTCATGGTTCAACACTACTGTGGACGGGGAAAAAAGGGGCTCTATGGAAAGTAATCTCACAGGGTGCGATGATCATAAGTTACTAACTGGGCAGGTCATGGTGGGTAGTCACACTCCAGGAATATAACTTAGTGAAAGGTTTACTTTTGCCTTAAGAAAGCCCTATCCATTATTTCTGTGGATCTAGGTTAACACACTTTTTTCTTTGCCCAGGCTTTAAAACTTATAATTAGCATATTTAAAAATTGGGCATTCTGCCAAAACCGGTTTGGCTCAGTGGATAGAGCGTTGGCTTGCGGACTGAAAGGTCCCGGGTTCGATTCCGGTTAAGGGAATGTACATTGGTTGTGGGCGCATCCCCAGTAGGGAGCGTGCAGGAGGCGGCTGATCGATGTCTCTCTCTCATCGATGTTTCTAACTTTCTATCCCTCTCTCTTCTCCTCTCTGTAAAAAATCAATAAAATATATTTAAAAAATAAAAAATAAAAATTGGGCATTCTAATAATTAAAAGCATTTGAGCAACAACAACAAAAAACTCTCTGATTAAACTGCATTACAGCCTGCGGGACACCTTGGACCAGGCCAGCTTTTCCTGCAGATTTCACTGCTGTCCCACCCCGCTTCCTCCTCCACCAACACAAGTTCTTTTCCTCCCCCGCCAGCCGGACAGGCCGATGGGAGAGAGAGGCAGGTGCGGCCTTTGCTGTCAGCAGTTCTCTGGTGTGAAAGGGGGCAGCACAATCCTTTAAACTGACCCAAGCTCTTTGCATCCTGCGAAGTTAAACAGCTAAAAGAAGTAAAACAAGAAGACAACGCTTTTGGCACATACAATACATAATGGCAGTGTGTGCCTCATTACGATTCGCCTGTTTGCTTCTCCTGCTCAGTCATTTAGTATTTTGAAGGTGGTGGATTTTTCTCTTGCGTTTGTGTCTTCTTCAGTTTCGACTTAATCGCATTTCTCAATCTCAGGAATGGGACTTAACATTCCTCGGGTTGGTAAAGTCCCATGCCCTTAACCCAGTCCTGAAAAAGGTGGAGCTGGGGCTTTAGTGGAGCTGCATTAGGACCAGTGTCCAGAGTTTCCGTTCCATGGGGGTGTGGGGTTCGATGTAGCATCAGCTTAGATTCAGTTCATCTGTCTACTGTGTGCAGTCTACAGGGCTGGGGGCTACGTGAGCAAGGATAGAGCATGAGAGCCCTAAAAGCCAGGAGTCAGGTGCGAGCAGCAAGAGACAGAGCCGAGAGACCTCCTTTGTTCAGAGGTTTAAATATTAAATCTTCTCACGTTTGCAGTGGCAATATTTGGGAAAATGCTGGTTAAGAATTTCACTTGTCAGATTAGAAATCCCAAGGTATCACAAGCAGGGTAACCAAAACAACTCCACTAGC
The DNA here is from genome assembly GCA_011751065.1 of Lasiurus cinereus. Taxonomy (NCBI): domain Eukaryota; kingdom Metazoa; phylum Chordata; class Mammalia; order Chiroptera; family Vespertilionidae; genus Lasiurus; species Lasiurus cinereus. The sequence continues at coordinate 6,865,278 of JAAGEH010000076.1, read as the reverse complement.
AGACATAGAAACTACATAAGCCCTGGCCAGGTGGCTCAGTTGGTTGGAGCATCATCCTGTGCACCTAAGGGTTTGAGTCCCAGTCAGGGCATGTTCGAGAGGCAACTGATTGATGTTTCTCTCTCTCTCTCTCTCTCTCTCTCTCTCTCTCTCTCTCTCTCTCCCTCTCCCTCTCCCTCTCCCTCCCCCTCTCTCAGTCACTCCCTTCCCTCTCTCTCGCTCTCCTCCCCAAATCAATAAATATATCCTGGCATAAGGATTTTTTTAAAAAACTATATAAGAAGAAAGACAAAGAGAAGATTTTAGGTTACTTTCAAAGAAATGATGATTAGGCCAATGATCGCTTTCCCAACAACAAGAGAAGCCAATTCAGTGGCTGTCAATTAATCTTAGAGAAAGAAAAAAATGAGAAAAAAACTAAGATGACAGGAAGAAAACGTATCAGTATTTGATAATAAACATAAATGAAATAAATAGTCCAACTAAAAGGAAGGCCATCAGGCTGACTAAACAAATGAAATCCAAATTGCTGTTTACAGAAGACACATCCAGTAGGGGGTGTTCAGGAGGCAGCCAATTGATGATTCTCTCTTATCAATGATGTTTCTATCTCTCTCTCCCTCTCCCTTCCGCTCTCTGAAATAAATAAAAACATATTTAAAAAAAAAAAGAAGATCCAGATCAACATGATGGTGCCCATTCCCTTCAATTCAATATCATATCTGTGGGCAGAACCTATGCAATAAGGCAGGAAGTGAGAAGGAGTAAAATAAAGAACAACCCAAAACTTTCATTATAAGTACCAGGCGCTAACCAATTGCGCCAATGGAGCTCCCAAAAACTTTCATTATATACAGATAATATTTTTGTGTACATATAGTAACCAAAAGACCCTACTGATAAATTACCAAAGTAATAATTCTAACAAGGTACTAATATGTATATATAAATGAATTGTATTTCTGAAAAACAGCAAATGTTTAGAAAATGAAACAAAATAGCATTTTATAATAGCAACTAAAAATATGAAGCATACGTAGTAATAAATTTAGCAAAAGAAGTTCAAGGCCTCGGGTGATAATTCTAAAGTTTATTAATAGACCATAGAGAAGACCTATATGGAGAAATATACTATATTAAGGGATTGAAAGATTTAATGTTATGAAGATGTTAATTCTTCTCAAATTGGTTTATAGATTTATTGCATCCTCAATCAAAATCCTAGCATGGTTTTTTTTCCTCATATTAATGAGCAACATCATGCTATTAGGTATGAATTAAATAGAATTTTAAAAATATACATATTTAAACAATAAAATAATAGAAATAATACTGGGGAAAGATTCTATGAAAAAAGTTTTGATTCCTACTTCACACTATAGAGAAATCAATTCTGAGTGGACTGAAAGTCCAAGTGTGGAAGGCTACACAAGAAATATTTTAGAAGACATATAGCTAAATATGCTCATGACTTCAGGATAGGAATTTTCTTTGCCAAGGAACAGAAAGCACTGAGCATAAAAAAAAATTCGTATCATTAAAATTAAGAACTTGCTTTCACCAAAAGGCACCATAACCTTGGTTGGTGTGGCTCTGTGGTTAGAGCATTGACTCATGCACTGAAGGGTCAAAGGTTCAATTCCTGGCCAAGAGCATGTACTTGGGTGGCTGGTTAGATCTTAGTCCCTGACAGGGTGCATGCATGAGGCAATCAATCCATGTGTCTCACACCAATGTCTTTCTCTCTCTCCCCAACCTCCACCCCTTCTTCTTTCTCTCCCTTCTTCTGTCTCTCCCTCCCACGCTCTATAAAAAAAAAGTGAATGGAAAAAATGGGTGAGGATTAATAACAAGAACTAAAAAGGCACCATAAAGAGAGTAAAAAGACCACCCACAGGATAGGAGATAATATCTACCATTCATTAAATCCACAAGAAACTCCTAGAAATCAGCAAGAAAAAAGGGAGAAGCCCCAACAAGAATATACTTGAATAGGCATTTTATGAAAAAATCCAAATGGAAAAAAATAGACGCTCCACCTCATTAGTAATCTAAGAAATGCAAATTAAAACCACATGAAATGCCATTCTCCTTACCTCCCTTTTTTTTTAAATATATCTTTATTGATTTCAGAGAGGAAGGGAGAAGGGAGAGAGAGAGAAATATCAATGATGAGAGAGAATCACCAATCTGCTGCCTCCTGCATGTCCCCCACCGGGGATCAAACCCGCAACATAGGCATGTGCCCTGGACCAGAATCGCACCCAGGACCCTTCAGTCTGCAAGCCGATGCTCTATACAATGAGCCAAACCAGCCAGGACCTTACCTCCCTTTTCTGTCTCCTTACCTCCCCATGACAAAGATAGAAATGACAATTCCAAATGTAACAGAGCAAGTGAGGCGGAAGCCTCTTTTATACATACTAGAGGCCTGGTACATAAAATTCGTGCACAGGTAGCGTCCCTAAGCCTGGCCAGTGATCAGGGCCCATCAGGTTCTCTGCCTTCCGGTCTCCCCACCCCCTCCTTCCCTCGCCCCCTCAGCACCCTGCCACTGCTGCTGGTCACCTATCATGTTCCACACCACCCCCTGGTGGTCAGTACCCATTATAGCAAGCAATCAAACTCCCAGTCTCTTGGTTAAACTCCCAAAGGGTCAATTTGCATATTAGCCTTTTATTATATAGGATGACTGATGGGAGATAAATTGGTGTTATCTGATAAAATTGAAGATAAACATATACTACAACACAGTAATTCCCCTCCAACTTTTTGTTGTTGTTAATCCTCACCTAAAAATTTATTTTTCCCCTTAGGGAGAGTGAAGGAAAAACAGAGAGAAATATCAATGTGAGAGAAACATATTGATTGCTTGCCTCCTGCACAAGCCCTGACCAGGACCCAGGTCAGGGAGAAACCTACAACCAAGGTACATGCCCTTGCCTGGAATTAAACCCCAGGCCAACACTCTAACCACTGAACCAAACCAGCTAGGGCCCTTCCAACTTTTTTATACAAAAGAACCACTTACACATGTTCACCAGGGTTTATGTTTAGAATCTTTCCAGAAACACACACACAAAAGGAATGCTCAAAGGAGCACATTCTTAATTCCCAGAAAAGTAGAAACTACTCAAATATCCACCAATAATAGAACAAAAAAATGAACTGTGAGACATTAATATAATGGAATTCACAGCAATAAAAACTAAGGGAACTATCATTACAGGTAAAAACATGGAAAAATCTCATAGAAAGTTGTGTTAAAAAAAGCAAGCCATGAAATAATACATACAGTATTATTCCATCTATATAAAGTTCAAAAACAGGTGAAATTCAATTAAATCATTCTTAATACATGTGTAGGTAGTACGTAGCTGTTAAAAATCTTAAGTAATTCGATTATTAACGCAAAACCCAGAACAGAAAAGCAGTGATGCAGAGGGAAGGAAGAGGGTGATGACAACATTCTATTTATTAAACTGGGTGATAGGTTGAACTATTGTCCTTTATAGTTTAATATACATTTAAAATAGGTTCCTTTTATTAAAAAATAAAAATTTAATATACATTTAAAATATGTTCCTTAGAAGAGTTAAGGCTTATTAAAACCACACATCAAAAGACTCCAATGACTTAGAACGAAAGCTATCCCAATTATCTACATTTTCACATTAGATCTTTACATTTCTTAGATAACATTTTAATATTTCCCTTGAAAGGGAAACATAGAGTGATGTAGCTGGGAGAGGCGCAGCCCCTACATCTCACAGACCGTCCTCATTTGGTCTAATGTTCGTTAATTATCCACTTAGCAATCTTGGATGAATCCTTCTCTTCAGGTTCTGAACTGGATGCCCTCGGGCAACAAAGGAGTTGAAGCACTGAGCCTGAACCCTTCTCCCCGGGGTGGGACTATGGAAGCAGCAGGTTGCCCTCATCCCAGGGCTTCCCGGCCCCATCCGTCCCGCAAGAAAAAAAGTGATGAAACGGAAATCTGCCTCTCCCTCTCCTATGAGGTCTGTACTAGGAGCTTGAATCTGGCCCTATAGCCTGGGGCAAGTTACTTAATCCATCTGTTCTTCTGCCTGTTAACCTGTAAAATGGGGCTAAAAATAGTATGCACCTCATAAGGGGATTAGATTAATAATGACAAAAAGCCCAAAGAAGTGCTCAGCACAAAAGCAGCACTCAAACAAAATTCAGTAGTTGTTATCATTTTCAGACAAAATCCTTGAAATCTCCATTTGAATCTAACTTTCCATGTCCAAAACTATGTTCCTGCGATTCCCTCCACACCAGCTCCTTTATCCTTTCAGGTTCTCAGATTGAAACCTTCCAGTCCTCTCTAAATCTCCTCACCTTCGGTCCATCACAATTTCCACTAGTCCCACCTCCAGAACCTGTCTGAAACCCTATCCCTTCCCACCATCTCCCAGCTACCAGCCTAGTGCCAGCCATCATCCTCTCTTGCCTGGCTCATTTGCAAATGCCTCCCATCTGGTCTTTCTGCTTCTTCATTGGTCCTCAGCCACACCTTTCTTTTCTTTTCTGTTTTGAAAATATATTTCATTGATTTTACAGAGGAAGGGAGAAGGATAGAGAGTTAGAAACATCAATCAGCTGCCTCCTGCCTGCCCCCTTCTGGGGATCAAATCCACAACCAAGGTACATGGCCTTGGCCAGAATCGAACCGGGAACCCTTCAGTCTGGGCCTAAGCTCTACCCACTGAGCCAAACAGGTTAGGGCCTCAGCCACAGTCTGAATAGAATTATCTGTTCAAGCTTAAGTGCTCCAGACCCTCCATGGGTCCCCATCTCACCCACAGTAAACGTGCAAGTCCTCACCGTGCCCTCTGAGGAGCTGTGTGTGGTCTGATCCAGGACTCTGCCTGTCTCCTTCTCTTCTTCCCCCCACCCCGTCCCCTCCACTGCAGTCACACCCCAGGAACATGGTGTCCCTCAGAGACCGGTCACTTGTAGTTAGTTCCTTCCTCACTTGCAGCTTCTTCCGCCTGGAAGGCTCCTTCCCCAATTTCTGCAAGGTTGCTCCTTTACTTCTCTAAAGTCTTCACTCCAAAATTGTAGCACAGAGACACTCCCTGGCCTTCTGTAAAATGTCACACTGTCACTCACGCAGCCCCGTTTGGGGCCTCATTTTTTTCTCCTTCCCACATCCCACCTGACCTAACACCTTTACACTGTCTACTTCTTTATCATGTTTCTGGAACAGCTCCCCCAACAGAACGCATGCTCCACGGGGCAGGCATATTCCTCACATCCCCCAGTGACCTGAACAGTGACTGGCTCACAGTGGAGCTCCAGGCACCATTGGCTGAATGAATAATAAACGTACAAGTTATCAGCTTCACCAACACAGCAAATGCATTACTCCTCTCTCTCCCGTGGGATCCTAGGTAGATGAGCATTTTAATACTTACATGCATTTTGATGTCATGTCCTTTATGTACACTTGATGTCTACTCACTAGAGCTATATGTTTCCAACGCTATAAAATGCCTATCCATAAATCCAAAACAGATCAAATCATCTTTCTGTGTGACTCCCCTGCAATTTCACCGCTGGCACCGAGGAGCGGCTGTCCCAGGACTGGCTTGGAGGGACTGCTCTCGCCCTACAAGGCTTCACTGGTAACAGATTGCCCAGTCATTCGGCAGCTTCATCAGCTCGGAGAGAGCAGGGACTGTGGCCAACTTTCTCATAATTGCTTTCCCAGCACCTAAATATTTGTTGCATGAATGAGCTAGTTAATGAATGCGTGCTTGCCTAGTGTACTGTGTTGTGTACCACGCAGGGGGTCAGACAGGCCACAAGGCCTACTTGGGTGAGCTAGCACAGTCTCTGGAAAAGGATAATATTGACATTCTAATGAAATATTTCAAAGTCCTTTTTTAGGTAGCTGTAAAAATCCGTCAGAGAGACCTCTTTTCCCCCATGACATAATGGTACCTTCAAATCCATCAAAAATATAATGGACAGTTTTACGTGTGTTTTTTAAGGCAGCCCCCAGGAAAAGTACGCGTGTGTTTGTACACATATGAGATGGGGCAAAAGGAGGTTTACAGTTGTGAGTTTGAGAAATAGTTTATTCTTCTTTTATTGTTTATGAATTACTAGGGGCCCAGTGCATGAATTTCATGCACTGGGGAGGGGTCCCTCAGCCCAGCCTGCCCCCTCTCACATACTGGGAGCCCTCAGGGGATGTCCTACTGATGGCATAGGCCCGTTCCCCTCTCTTTTGGGGAGGCAACTGTGCTGATCAGGGGAGGCACCAGCCCCAACACCCAGCTGCTGCAGCCACTGCCAGTCACCATAGCTGCCAAGATATTTTCATTAAGACGGACTCCAGTCCCTTCACCATGAAAAAATGACAAATTTCTTTAAACATTTTCAAGATGGGTCTTTCATAAGATATGACATTTCTTTCTTTATTATTCTTTTTATCCTCACCTGAGGATATGTTTCCATTGATTTTTTTTTCCCCTTCCATCCAATCTGCCCCAGGCTTTAGGCTTGGGAAGGGGGACCCTCCAATCGCAGGATTGGCCCCTTCCTAAGCCTAATGCCTCCACCCAATGGCCAGCTGGGAGTGACCTGGATCCTGAGGAGGTTCCCGGGACCCAGGTATGTATGCAAATTAACCTATATCTTTGTTGGGTTAATTTGCATACATACTCTGCTTGGCTGTGGGTATAGCAGAGGTATGGTCAATTTACATGTTTCTCTATTATTAGGTAAGATTATATTATTTTCCATACAAACAACTGTAAACCTGCTTTGCCCCACTCTGCATATATATACTTATGTGTGTGCATATGTATGTGTATGTTATGTTATGTGCCTATGCTATGCCTTTGTGTACACATGTGTGGCACATTTATGTTGTGTATGTATGTATGTATGTATATGCATTGTGTGTATAACAATGGGAAATCAAAAACTGATGATAATAGCCAGCTGATAAGAAAAGGGCATGATGAAGAAGAGACTGGCCTAGTTTCTTTACTTATTTTGTTAAAAAAAAAATTCACTTTTTGAGGAAGCCATCCTTCAACCTAACAGCTCTTTGGCCCCATAAATAGAAGTCATTTAGTCATTCCATAGCAGGTTTCATATAGCACATCTTTCACTTTTCATTCATTAATTCAACAAATGCTAAGTGAGCACCTACTAAGTCCCATGCACCATAGTCTGGGACAGAGTGTGAATGAGGTAGATCAAGTCCCTTCCCTCTACTGGGGAAGAGAGACAATAACCAAGAAACAAATATATAACCTAGTTTTGGGTAGAGACATGGGTGTACACATTTAAAGCACGGAAAAGCTGGGAGGAAACGCTTGAGGAGAGCTCTGAGTGAAAACATGGAAGAGCTCTAGGGGATACAGGGAACAGCAAGAACAGAAAAGAGTTTGCTGGGAACAGCAAGAGAGGTAGTGATCAGAGCAGCGTGGAGCGCAGTGGAGAGGGCTCTGAGGAAGAAGGGCTCTGTCAAATCTCATTCCCGAGGACATCCCTGTCGGAGATGGATTCCGGAAAGGTCACGAATCACATTAAGAAGTGGAGAAGAACAATTCAAGGTATTAAAGGAAAAGAAGACCCCCTCTGTTAAGGAGGGATATACATATGCATGCCAAATGCAGTTGGCCACAGCTACAGTCACCAAGGGTCTGGGACTTATTCCACCCCCACCCACCACCCGCCCCAGTGGCAGAATGAAAAACATAATAGAACTTACCCGCTGGGCTGGGCTGGGCTAGACTTCCCCGAGATTAAGTCTCTCAGCTGTCCCCCTGCCTTCCTCTTGGATGGCTGACATCATCCCTGGTCCTCCCCAAACAAGTGGCTCTTTCTCTGGTCTCAGATAATGAGCTTCCCAGACACAATGGGAAGGCCTTAGCCCAAGTCTTTGGGGAAGACATTTAAGCACAAGGGAATACAAGTATATGGCTTGGGCTGCGGGACAAATGTTCCGGAAATAAAAGGTTTTTTTTTATGTTTGTAACTATGCATATCCTGCAGGATCTGCATAATGGGTCCAATTCAGCCTTGGCCTTGCTACCAAATGGCCATGTCCGCAGAGGAAGGTCAGTGCAAAGTGTGACAAGTGAACAGGAAGCCTTCTGCTGATAATAATGCCTTAATTTTTTTTTTAATTAAGGATGAACTTTGCTCTTCCAGTCAATTTGTCTGCATGCATTTGCAAACATAGTTTAAGCATGCATACACATAAAAAATACTTAAAATCAGTCTTTGCTCTGAGAGAATCTTGGTAAAGAATGACCACTACAGTCTTCCTGGTGCACAACGGAATTTTAAAGCCAAAGAAGGCAAAATACTAAGCTAGGAAAACTTTTTACAACTAGGAAAACTCAGAAACACTATACCTACAGGCCCCAATGTGAATAAAATACTACCCGAGTTAAAGTTCATTTCAATTTTTTTTTTTTTTTAGAGAACAATATAAAGATTCCATTTTTACTTGAGCAGATTCACCAGAAGCTCACTTTTCAAAAAACACTTTCATTCTGCTCGGGGTTTAACAGAATAGCTATGCATTTAGTTCAAGATTCAGCAAATGAGTTTTCAGTTAAATTTCTCTATATTTTTCACCATGTAATGCAGATTTATCATATGGCATCTTCACACTAGAGATGTGTACAGCCTTCTCGTGGCTGATTTAAGTCTTAAGTATTTGACTCTTAAAACTCTAATAAAAATCTTTCTAAAGATAATATTTATCAACATAGTCTGAGCCGAAGTGGTCTTCTTAAGCCAAAGAGATATGAGTCCCAAAGCTGGCCTATACCAAATTTCAGGAAAGGGAGGAAACAATTTTTACAGAAGATTCAAGGGGCATGATCTTGGGTGCCCTCTCACTCTAGTGTCCTCGGGCCCAAGGAGTTGATGCCAGTTGTCTTTCCTATAGATATGGTTATAGAAAGGCTTTGTTACTCAACTGCTTTTATTAATATTTTTCTCCTTAGGGAGATCTGTATCTCTTTTTTCCCAGACCAACCACAATGGCACTTAATTCACTGCAAATCCTGCTCTAGTTGAAATCCAAAAGAAACTTGTTCCCTTGATGGATGTAAGCATTTCTGGGGTTGTTTTCCCCACCAGCTGTAGTTCCAGGTTATACAATCAACCTTGGTATGCTTCAGTGAACAATAAACTGTGGTAGCCAGGTCACCAGGGTGGGGACTAGCAACTCCCTGGCTTCCTTAAGCTCCCAGCTCAGCTTCTGATATTTAAATGCCACCAAAATAAGAGATTTAATACTAATGACAGTCTCTTTGTCCCTAACTCCACCATGTCTACAGCCTCCTTGCATTTTAATTAGGACCAATAGTACATTCCCATTCCAGGCTGAAATCCAATGCTCCCGGGCTTTATTCTTAGGTGGCACAGCTTAAAGGCTAAATTCTTTTTGTGTTTGTGTGCTTCATCTGCCCGAAAAACTTGGAGGAGTGAAGGCATGGGAACTGGGGAAAGAGAAGCATCCCAGAAAAACATTATTTCACCTGGCTTGTGTGTGTGTGTGTGTGTGTGTTCTTTCTTTCCTAACTTCTCTTTGCAACCCAGATGTTAAGCCATGGAACAGCTGCCTAAATAAGGCTCCACTTTCTGCTTCTGGAAATCCAGACTAGGAACAGTGCTAATTGTTCTCATTGATTCTCTTTTTTGGTCCTCCCACCTATTTCTCTTAGGCCAAGATCATAATCTGCTCATATAAGGATATTCACAGAGAAGCTGCATAGGATGGATCCAAGACAAACATCTTCCCTTTCTCCTGACACAGAGACCTCTGATTTATCAAAGTGCTGGGCATTTAATACAGGCAAATGGGACATGAAGAATGAAATGGAAATTGCAACTATCTTACAGAACAAAGTCTTTTTGTTCTAGTGATACTTAGGTGACTGGGAAAATGGCTGAAGCCAAAACTCTTCCCATGGAGCCCTTTTTTCTGGCGGAACTTCACTACCTGCTCTGCATGGGGACACACCTATACATTCCACCACTTTCCATAGGTTCAATTTCTGCATGTTTAAATACAACAGATCAAATATCTTGCTTACTCAATTCCAATTCATTCATGTGTTATCCATACCAACAAAATGTTTACTTGATATACTGAAGCTTAGCCCAATATAGATCCAGGATCTGACTGATGTAAATTCATAAGCTAAGAGAAGCATTTTTAGAATGGGTAAATGAGAAACTGATAATTCGCTTCTATATTGTCAGATTAGACGAAAAAACACCAGTCACTCATTCTATATAAGCTGTCCCCCAACTCCCAGTTTTTTCTAGGTGGGCTCTACTGATTTGGGGCAAAACTGAGGAAGAGTTCTGGGGGAGAATTACAAGCAAATGAAGAGAGACATACAAAACATGTCTTATTACAACTAGTGCTGGGATTAGGATGAGATGTGTATGAAGTCATGCAAGTTATTGAGGGATCTGTTTTAAAAATATTAATATTTTATTCAAGGACTTTTTTTTGCATTATCTATACTAATAAAAGGGTAATATGCTAATTAGACCGGGTCGACCAGACATCTTCTGGACATCTATCTGGCTTCCTTTCGGACAAAGCCATGGTGGCGGGGGCCGAGGCAGAGGCAGTTAGGGGCGATCATGCCAGCAGGGGGGCAAGCAGTTAGGAGCAATCAGGTCAGCAGGGGAGGGCAGTTGGGGGTAATCAGGCTGGCAGGAGAGAGCAGGCCTAAACCAGCATTCAGATATCCTCTGAGGGGTCCCAGATTGGAGATGATGCAGGCCAGGCTGAGGGACACCCCCGCCGTGCACTAATTTCATGCACTGGGCCTCTAGTTTTCATTATAAACATTTACAAATAATTTTAGCTTTTTAAATTTCTTTCTTTCATTGAAAAAATTTTAAGTCCGATTATTTTTCTAGGTAACCATTTTTCTTTAAGACAACCATTATACTTTGATTTAGAGAAGAAGTATTGTATACATATTTCCCAACCTGTCACAGATAATATTAAAGAGGTATACTTAAGAATCATGACTTAATAAAATTAAGAATTTGTACTACTTCATCAAGAATATTAAGTGAGATTGACTTTTTTAAATAAGTACACAGTGCCAGAAGTTTTACTGACCATTAATTTTGTACCATTAATGCAATGCCAATACAGTAAAAAGGTAAATAATATCTTAGAGTTATTATACAAATCACTCTGACTCTATAGACCCCTTAAAGGGTCTTTAGAATCCTCCTGAATCTATAGACTACACTTTGAGAACTGCTGCCTTAAAGGATAAGATTTTTGTTTTGTTTTTTAATCCTCACCTGAGGATATGCTTGTTTTTGTTTTTTTGTTTTCATTTTAGAGAGAGAGATAGAGACAAAAACATCAATTAGCTGCCTCCTGTACTTGCCCTGACCAGGGATTGAACCCACAACCAGGTATGTGCCCTGACTGGGAATCGAACTCACAACATTTTTGATGCATAGAACACACTTCAATCATTTGAGCACCCAGCCAAGGCTTTGCTGGGAAGCGTCAGAAGAAAGCTTCCGCTGCAGGCAGGCAGGCCCCAGGATCTCAGATCAGCCTAGGCATAAGCTTTTAAAACTCTCCATAACATTATCCGTTAACAGGCTAGGATCCTCAGTCAAAAGGGGACAACATAGTTATGGTTATCCCCAGTTAGTTTGCAAAAATAAGTGGTGAAGAATTGAAGCAAATTGACCCATCTGAGCAATATTTAAGGCTAAAGACCAGGTATAAATAGTTCTGAGCAATATTTAAGGCTAAAGACCAGGTATGAATGAACAAGATGTGGAAGAATCTGAATGCCATGAATATAATCAGTGACCATTTTAGGGCAAATGAGTGGAGAAATACCACCCATCCCTCTCTCACCTCCCAGCCTCCCAGGAATGAGGGAGCAGAGGAAACTACAGCTGGGCAGGCAGGTCCACGGAATGTACCACTGAACATGCCTAGGCTGTTCTGAGGTCCTGGGGCCTGCCTGCAGCGGAAGCTTTCTTCTGACACTTCCCGGCAAAGCCTTGGGCAACTTCCAAAACCACTGTCTTATCAGTCTCCTCACGTGTAATAAGGATATAATATTAATACCTTCCTCACATGGTTGTGGTAAGGAGCACAAAGCTCTGAGAGCAGTGCCTGGGAGAGTAAGCACTCAGGGCACGTTATCTTACTAAAAATAAGAAACATACTGCGTATTGATTCCCTGCCCGGCGCTCAGCAACTTTCGCCACATTTATAAGTGCTTCATCAGCCCCCTGCCTCCCCAGTGTCAGGCGTTGGTAAAGGTTACCGCCGCCCTCCAGCTAGACCCGGAGGCCTGTCTGGACCTGTCACTTCATCCTTGCCGCTTTTAGGGCAGCGTCTTTCTCACCACAAGAGAAATCTTAAGCTTAAGTAGGAAAACGCATACATTAATGGGCAACTTGGTATGTAAAAGTGGAAGTGTTTATTATTATGCTTCAGCTTTTCCTCAAATTGTTTTTCCTGGTGTTAAAGGCCTGTCTGAAAAACACAGGAATTGTTTATAAAAAAATTGAATCCAGCAAAACATTTAACTTACCAACAGAAAAACTTATCAGCCTTGCTTTTTTGCTCTTCTCTGTGGCAGACAAAATAAAACCCCCCACAAATGATGCCCAAAACGAAGACCCAGACCTTGTGCGTAGGACACCTTATACAGCAAAAGGAACTTTGAGATGGGGAGATCATCCAGGATGATTCTGGGTGGGGGCCAAGGTAATCACAAGGGTTCTTTAAAATGCAGAGAGAGAGAGACAGGAGTCAATTAGGGAGATGAGAGCAGAACAAAGGCGCAGAGAGAGGCAGCACTGCTAGCTCCTGAGACAGAGCCTGGGGCACATGTCAAGGAATGGGGGTGGCTGCTAGCAGCTGGAAAGTGCAAGGAAACCCATTCTGCTGAGAGCCTCCTAACAGGCATGCTGGCCCGACAACACCTGGGTTTTAGTCCGGTGGCATCCAGATTAGTCTTCTGAGCGACAGAATGTAAAAGAATAACCCTGTGCTGGTTAAGCCACTAGGTTGGTAGTAATCTGTGACCAAGGCTACCCAGTCACCCTTGCAGCCGGGTTACTAGGTGAGGACTAGCAACTCCTCTGGCTTCGCCAACCTCTCCAGGGCAGCTTCCGGCCATTGAAATCCCATCGGCACTAAAGACAGTGCCCCTCTTGAAGATTTGGATTCAAGAGGTTTGGGACACAAAAATATCCATACTTAACTGGTGATTCTATTAGAGGTGGTGGGTGGTCCACACGCAGAGACATTCATTTCTACTCTTAAGGAGTTTACAATTTAGGTGCCGAGTAAATGCAATTCTCTCTCTAATAGATAAAGAAATATGCATACCGCCCAGGCAGCTCAATAGCCAGGAACAAGGGGTAAGGCTGGAAATGGCCCAGAACACAGAAATCCTTCCATATGCTGATGCTGACAAAAACGGTCTGCAGCCCAGTCAGCAAGGCTCAGTGGTTGAGCCATTAACCTATGAACCAGGAGGTGACAGTTTGATTCCTGGGCAGGGCACATGCCCTGGCTACAGGCTTGATCCCCAGTGTGAGGCAAATGGGAGGCAGCCAATCATCACTGATGTTTCTAAATCTCTCTCACTTTTCCTTCCTCTCTGAAATCATTAAAAAATATTTTTAAGAAAACACACACACAAAAAGGGTTTGTAGAATTGAGCCAGATGAGACCTCTGCCTGTTCTCCCCTCTGTGGCCAGTGCTTCAGGCTTGGGCGCAGGTCAAGTAGACCTGGCCGCCTTCTACACTCTCACGGAGAAGCATCCCCGAGAGGAACACAGACCTGAGCCGATCCCTCCCTGGCCTCCCACCGTCCCCACCTGTTTCTTTAGGAGGAGGTGGTGAAGTGCTGGTCCAGGGCATGTCATCTTCAAATTGAACCCAGTTGCTGATGGCGGAGGCCAGGTCAGGTGGGGGCTGCCCAGGGCTCCCAGGAGGAGAGGCCGCTTCAGAGATGAGGCCCATCTTCTCGGAGGAGTCATCCTGCTCCGAGTGGGAGAGGTCCTGAGAGCCCCCATCCGCCGCGTGGTTCTCCCCGGAGGAGCTCTCGGAGTGGTCTGAGGATGACGACCGTCCCGGGAGGTGCTCTTCGCTGGCCCCTGAAACAGACACCCGAGAGCACATCACTTCACGTGCGCGGAGAGTTGAAAAACAAAGGATGGGCAAGGGGTGATCACAGGACTCACCATTACAGTGGGCGAGGGTAAAGAAACAGGCATGCCCATCTGCCTCTATGCCAGAAGAGTGTTTTCCTAGCAATGTCTTTAAAACTCTAACCTCACCATGACCAGGCTGAGATTGGGGTAGTCTTGTTCACTGTTCTGATCTCAGCATCTACACCAATTCTTGAGGGTCACAAATAAAAATGCCCACAGAGGCCAAGCAAGAAATATAACTGAGTCAAAGGAGAAAAGCAAAAGGCAATAGGGGCTGGTAGAGAGTATGGCTAACCTGGACAGCTTCTGCCTGGACTAAAGACATTTCAATTTAAACCTCGAACTCCTTGTAGTCCTAATTACACACCTGCAGGCTACCAGGTGCAAACCCTGCGCCAATGATGGCTAACCGTGGCAGAGGCTCTTCTTTCTCCTCGATTTGTTTCAGTTTATTGGTCCTGAAACATTTAATAGCCTTCAAATAATTGTTTTTTTAAAGAACTATACTCTGTGGTGGTGGTTACACAAATCTATACATGGAAAATTAATCAACTATACATAAAAAGTGGCCCATTTTACTGTGTAAAAACTTTTTAAAAAATATTTTTGTTGATTTTAGAGAGGAAGGAAGAGGGAGAGATAGAAACATCCATGATGAGAATCACTGACTGGCTGCCTCCTGCATTGCCTACCCTCCGCCACCCACACTAGGGATTGAAAGCACAACCAGGGCACATGCCCCTGATCAGGAATTAAATTGTGACCTCCTGGTTCATAGGTCGATGGTTAACCACTAAGCAACACCGATCAGGCACTATATAAAAACTTTTTAAAAACTCAAACTAGCCGAAACCGGTTTGGCTCAGTGGATAGAGAATCGGCCTGTGGACTGAAGGGTCCCGGGTTCGATTCTGGTCAAGGGCATGTATCCTGGTTGCGGGCACGTCCCCAGTAGGGGGCGTGCAGGAGGCAGCTGATCGATGTCTCTCTCTCATCAATGTTTCTAACTCTATCCCTTTCCCTTCCTCTCTGTAAAAAATCAATAAAAATATATTTAAAAAAAAAGAATGGCAAAAATACTGAAGTTTAAAAAACAAACAAACTCAAACTAGCAAACAAATTAATAAAGCCTTTAGATTAGCATGGTCAAATAAGTAAATGAGCCACATATGTAATTTTAAATGTTCTAGTTAGTGGCCACATTAAAAAAAAAAAAAGTAAAAAGAAACTGGCAAAACTACTTTTAATAATATATATTTCAACCCAGTACGTTGAAAATTTATAATTCCAGCATGTAATTGATATAAAATTTGTTAATGAAAAATGTAACTTCTACTAGGTCTTTGAAATCCAGTGTGGGAATTTCCCACTTTTAGCACAGCTCAGTGCAGACTAGCCACACTTCCAGGACGCATAACGGAAGCACACCTCAGAACTCACACCAGCCAGGTGCTGTGAATGAAGTGGGCTGGTTTCCGTTTAGTAGAGGCAGCTACAGTAGAAGAGAATCAGCTGGCATGGCTCTGCAACTATCTCCTATACCCTACCTTGAACTTCGTGTCTTGGCACCAGTTTCCTAGAATTCACGTTGGCCAAATTCATCATGATCATGGATGACAATTACAGAGCTTTTCCATGAGCCAGGCACATACATGAGTTCATTTACTCTTCACAACCACCGTGAGGTAGGTACTGTGGTTATCCGTGCTGCCACACGAGATGCTGGATTAAAAAATCTATCCAAAGGCACACACCCCTCATCTGTGATGGAGCCAGGATTTGAGCCCAAGCAATCTGCCTCTACAGCCTGTCACTCTCAACAGCTACACTTTAAAAATTTGAGAAAATCCAAGTTGCTGCTGGGAGTTAACAACCCAAAGAGCTGAGTGTAAAGTACATTGTAAATATAAAGTTTATGCTACTTGGAAGACAGCAGCCAATACTTGCGCTGTTTCCAGGTTCTAGTCTGGGAACCCAAGGTTCCTAAGGTGCTTCCTCCAGGTTTCTAAGCGGAAGAACCTGCGTCTCAGGAAAGTGACAGGCTGGCTCTTTTTGCTACATGAAGATTCCACCCAAAGAATAATCACGCGGAAGCCATCGCAAGCAGGTGTGCTTCTTTGCCAGTCCTTTCCCTCGGGAAATGAGAGCACCGCTTACCCTCAGAAGGGACGGGAAAGAGTGGATCCTCATTGAAGGACACCCACTCCGACTGCTGGGTAGCGATCACATGGTCCAAGGTCGTCATGCTAGGAAGGTGCTGGTCATCTTCACACTGCTGGCCTCAGGCAGACCCCAGAGTCATGTCTGGGGTGGGGGTAAGGGTATGGTAGCAGGGTGGACTTGGGCCTAGGAATCTGCTACGGTGATCTTGCAGGTGGCAGCACTCAGAAGGTAGACAGATTGCCTTTGATTAATCTGCCAAGAAGAAATCTGTTTAAAAAAAAATTAAAAAGGATACCATTACATTATACCCAATCTACTCAGGTGTAGGGCATATATATATTGATTTCAGAGAGGAAGGGAGAAGGAGAGAGACATAGAACAATCAATGATGACAATCATCCATCGGCTGCCTCCTGCATGCCCCTATTAGGGATTGAGCTTGCAACCCGGACATGTACCTTGACCAGGAATTGAACCATGATCTCCTGGTTCATAGGCTGATGCTTAACTACTGAGCAACACCAGCCAGGTAGGTCTAGGGCTTTCAACACTACCCACGAGGAGGTCTGGGTGGTGCCACTAGCATTACTTTTCTGTGCCCCTGTCTTGCTCGAACTTCTCCCACTCCTTTAGCATCAAGATCGCTGCATGTGCCTCCGTATCAGACTTATAAATAATCACACAAGTTTAAGCAATTAGATCCTCCTGTTCCCCCAATTATTTTAAACTGGAAATATTTTAACTATAATATAATGCCATCATTATAAAACAAATATTAAATTTCCCGAAGTACTTTCACGTTCTTTTACCAAATGGTGAAGTAAAAGCATGCTCTTTCCTATTAAATCAGTGCAGTTTCTTGCCATAGGCAGGTAGCTCTTGGCAAGCCTGAATTAAATCATTGGCAGAAACCCAACCATCTCCAGATGGTATATCCAAGCACGGTTTACCAATTTAAAAAAATAAAAATGGAGTCATTTTGTTCATTTGGAATAAGGGGGTAGGGCATATATGCTTTAGGATAAAAATGTGTGTTAAACACATTCTGATTCTAGGCCAATGTGAATTAGTACATAAAACCCTAGCCTTTACTTTTATTGCAATTACATTCTAAGTATATTAAAAGGATACTTTACAGACTTATAATTTTGTTTGTAGTACTACTGCCCTTTTACAACTTTATCCTTGCTCTTACTCTTATGATGACTTAATAAAACCTGAATTAATGCAAAATTAATGATTTTCTGAGAGCTACTATTGACCTTGTATAATATTAGTTCTTACTACTCACTACAGTATTCATTTTATTCTAGAAGAGTTGAACTCATAGCCTTCTAAGTGGTGCACAATAAAAAGAAAATTTTATTATAGGTTATTTCCTGCAGTAAGTAATCTATGCTGTGGAAAATCAGCATGAAAACATTAACAGCTTTGGGTTTTGTGGGGGTTTTTTTTGTAATTAAAGCAATTACTTTTGTTGTATGATGCTTCCTAAAAACAACTAATGTTTGTATAGAATTTATAATTTTAAGAAACATATTTTCACACCATAATTCATTTGATTCAATAGTCACTTTATTTATTTATTTATAAATATTTCTCTTTTTTATTTTTTTATTGTCTTACATGTATACATATCTTCCCATTGCCCCCCCCCCCAGGCATACTCCAACCTCCCAGTGTCTTGTGTTCATTGGTTTGATTCAATAGTCACTTCAGTAGGGTAAGACAGGTATTAATATCATTATTTTACAGATGAAGAAATCTGGGTTGAATAAGTGATTTATCCAACAGTATTTTTATTTCCAGATCCTTGTTTTGTTTCTCCAGGCTTTTAAATGAAAGAATTCTCATATCCCAGGACACTGACTGACAAATTAATTCCCTCTCTCTCTCTCTTTCTCTCTTCTCTCTCTCTCATACACACACACACACACACACACACACACACACACACACATAAATGTCACCCAAAGAATGATCAAGCAGAGGCCATAACAAGCAGGTGTGTTAGATACGTTCCTCGAACCCAAGTCTTTCAATGCCAAAACACTCTAATCTTTGGGTCACAGCCACAAAAAAAGTACTAGAGAATATAAAAAAAACTACCACCCAACTGAAACAATTTATAAACATCAATTACGATGGAACTATGATGAAATGATCTGTGAAACTCAAGCTGTGCAGAAAATGCAAGGCCCAGCAATCTCTCTCCCAAGTCCCTCTCCTAAGATCCTTACCAGCCACGGGCCAGACATGTGCACACCGACTGGAGAATGCAGTGCTCCAAACCAGGTATCCCAGAGAACCACACAGAGCCCAGCCCCCAAGAGCTGAGTGCACGGGCTTCTCCCATGAAGCCTTTCTCTGGCCCCGTCAAATGCTCGAGTAACTCAATGTGGTAATGGCTGCAGGCCAAGATAAAACAGTAAAATTGAAGAGTCAGACGCCTCCTCTCCCAACAGCAGCAACATGTAAACCAGGTCCAAGAACAACAAAAGAGCCACAACACATGTCCACATGCTGACACATGCAATGTTACAGCTCGGTGGGGAAAACATCCTGTAGATCTCGTGATAATGAATTCACTGAAATTCACAGTATGACTTTGGGTGGGGAAGGGTTGTGGGAAAGAAGGAAAAGGGTGAAGGGCAATGCTTGGAAATTTTAGAGCTCAAAGGATTTAAAGACCAATAGTCCAGTTTCAAGTTTTACAGATGCGAAAACTGAGGCCCAGGGAAATTAGGTATAAGCAATGGAGATTGAAAGCATGGACCCGGGAGATAAGACTGTCCAGACTTCAATCCTCAGGTCACCCTGGAATAGCAAGAATAACAAAACTCAAGAGCCCCAAGATCTATCTATCCCATACTCGTGAATCTCAGATCCAGGCATGGACTGGTTAGATAATGAGAAGTCCCATACCTGGCAGAACAAATCTATTTCAGAGAACCCCTCATCATAATCCCGTGAAATAAATTCCAGGTATTTGCCAAGATACAACCACATCATCCAATAAGCCATCAGACGCCATACCTTGAGTGCTGTGCTAGCAGCTGGCAACCACAGAGGAACCCAATAATTGTGAGGCTAAGTTCACAGTGGGATTGGTTTCTCTGTGAAACCTCACCCCATTTTTAGAATGTGAATCACAAAGTGAGGCTTAGGATCATCACCACAAATGAGCAGTGACTCCGTACCAGCAGCAGCACTGACCACTGATCGAGAGACATTACAGATTTCACTGAGGGCTCCAGGTTGTCATTTCAGAGAGAAGCTCATTTCTCAGCATCCCTTACACACTAAAATTTGGGGGTGGAGGATGCAGTTGGGTGATAGGATTGGGAGTCACAGAAATAGATTTGTCATAGACATTCATGAGTCCTGTGTGTTCCAGAAATGCACCTGGCACTCTTTGAGATAGTGGCCCACAAGCAGTCTGCAAGCTATCTGGGGAGATGAAGCTACACAGAAGAGCAAACACAAGAAATCCAGGAAGAACTGCCCATAGGAGGATACACCAAAAATGCTGTTTAGCCACAGAGAGATCTGCCAGGGCTGGAAGCATAAGGGGCTGGGCCAGTTTCTTGGATTTGAAGGACATCCCTGGTTCTGGACTTTTGTGAGAAAGAGTTAAGGACATCCTTGGGACAGAGAATCAGCATAAGTGACGATTAAGATTCAGTCTTTTGTGGGACTTGTTTCTTGGCCAATATAAAGATCAGCCTGATGAGAGCTGAGATGTCTACCAAGGAAATGTGGGGGCCAAGGATTGGTGGCCTTAATGGCTGAGAAGAAGAATTCAGTAGGGATGGGGAGCTGCTTAAAGTTCAAGAGTGACTCAAGGTAGAGGAAATTAACTTTCCTCAGACTCTTGGTGATGGAAGCTATTGGCCACAACAGAACCTCAGTGTGTCCCAAAGGACAGGAGGCAGCATCAGCAGGAGCATATCTTGGGTACTCTGTGCTGGGCCTATTCAGGGCCTGAAGGTTCAAGGACAAGTAAGACAGCATCGCAGGCCTCAAGTAGTTTACAGAGATTGCAGGGAGGTGTGACAGCAACATAAAACAATCACACAGTATTGATAGGTTATCCATCAAAACATGAACAGCAGCGAATAAGAGCTTTAAAAGTCTACTGAGGCCCTGGCTGGTGCAACTCAGTTGGCTGGGCATCATACCATACAATGAAAGGTTGCCAGTGCGATTACCAGTCAGGGCACATGCAGCACATGCCCAGGCTGCAGGCTCAATCCCTGGTAGGAGGCATGCAGGAGACAACCTTCAATGTCTCGCTCTCACATTGATGTTTCTCTCCCCCTTTCTCTATCTCTTCCTGTTTGTCTGTCTTCAAGATCATTTATTCTTCCTTTTATCATCTTCATTCTCCTGTTAAGCTCATCTTCTCAGTTATTCAATTTTTCCATTCTAGAATTTCTTTTGATTCCTTTATAGTTTCTATTTCTCTGTTGAAATGTGCTTTATATTCACTCATTATGACAATATCTTCCTTTAGTTCTTTTAACATATTGATAATAGCTGCTTTAAATGCTTTGTCTGCCAAATCCAACTTCTGAGCCATTTGGTGATTAGTTTCTGTTGACTTTTTTTCTTTTAATATGAGTAATATTTTACTATTTCTTTATATACCTAATCATAGCTAATGATACCCTGAAGACTTTCTGCATTTGATCTTTCTCTGAAGAAACCTGTTTTTTACCAGTAGTCAATCTACTTGCTCACTCTGATCTTTTGTAGGCTTGGTCTTCTACTTACTTTGTTGGATGGATTTGTGAAAACGCCATTTTCAATCCTGAAGACAACACTTTTGGCAAATTTCATATGTTTTCAATCTGTACCGTACATGTGCACTCCACCCAGCCAAGGATTCTCTGGACACACCCAGACTCACTTCTGTTCCCCCTTCTCCATGCAACTCTCTCCTTCCTAGTGCCCTGCTCTGCAGATTCCAGATACTTCAATCACCCCATGCTCTGATCTGTTTCTTTATTTCAGCAGGACTGCTGTGACAGAGTAGATGCCAACATACTACCTACAACCAGAAAACTCTTCCTTGGAAGAGGGCCAAGACTGTGACCATCAGACTCACCTCATGAGTTTTCCTTCTCTCGGGATCAAATCATTGTGTTTCTGTTGACCAGTACCTGGAAAGTGTTATCTCATAAATTTATTTGATCCAGGTTTGTGATTGTTTACTGCAGAAGGACTAGTCTGTTGCCAGTTACAGCCAGAATCAGAAGCCCTTCCCTGAAACATTCCTTTCTGCCTTATGTTCATTTTTTTTAAAAGGTCAGTTTAGATCATGCAAATTAGGGTGATTTTATACTGATATCCTGGAAATATAAATTAGGAGTTGTATAGAAATTCCATAAATCTTATCATCTGAGAAGGAAAGGAGGGTTTTATGCAGCTAGATGGATTAATTCCATCCCTTCAGAACTGGGACAGAGTTTTATTTGCTCTATAATACCACATAATTCTTGTTTGGTTAGGGATCCAAAAGGGGTTATTTAAATCTGAGAATTTGGCCATCTTTGCCTTATATCTCTTTGCCACATGTACTCAACTAGACAGTTCCTTTGAAAATTTCTGCATCCACTTATTGAGTTGTGAGACAAATACTGTTCAGCTGTCTGTTTGGGGTTTATGCAGAAACATCTTAAACTAGATCTAAAATTAGATCTCAATGCCAATTCCAAACCCCAAAGCAAGGCCTTAACTCTTTTCTGATGAAGAACAAGCATCTACATGTCAAAGGAAAACGGAGAAGAAAAAAAGAATGGGGAAAAATGAGAATGCATGGGTTCTACATATTTCTTTAGAGCTTTCTCCAAAACAAGACATTCAAGAAACTTACTGAGCATCTACTCTGTACTCAGATTGTGCATGTTGCAAGAACACAAAATGTCAAGCATGGATTTATATTCTGAGATCTCTGTCACAGTGGGCTAGAGAAATCATAAAAGTTTAATCAGTAAGTCAAAGTTACCATGCTACTTGCTTCATAACTTCCCAGAATAAACAGAAGCCAGGAAGGCGCCGACTACCCTATGGCAAAGGCCTTAATCAGATAAAGGTTTTGGAATAATACTGCTCCTCTTCCTTCTTTTTTTGTTTTTGTTTCTTCCTTCTCTGCTCCCCACTCCCGGCTCTTCCTTTTTCTTTCAAATTTTTTTCTCTTATGAACATCAGAGTTCATTTCAATAGAACCTGAACACAGTTCACTGGAGAACAGATACACACTCAATATGCTCTCACACTCAGACGCGTGCGCACACACACACACACACACACACACACTTTAATTAACAGATGTTTTGATATTCCTGAAAAGGAAATATTGAGTAACCTGACTGTTTGCTTCTCCTACATTTTTATATTTTTTTGTTTAAATAGTCCTTTCTTTAAAAACAGACTGACCACTCTTCATCAGAAACTGGTGAGTAGATTGAACATTCCAGCCTGAAGCCAAATATATATGAGAAAGAATTTCAAAAGGAATATATGTCATATTTTAAGTATAATCAATATCTACCCATGATTCTCTATAAAGTAACTCCTATTTCTCTCTTTCAATCACACATACCATCATCCCCTATCCCTAGATGTCTGTTCTTGTTCTCTCTAAAATCACATTATTTGTGTGTATACATGTACACACATATGTAAATGCATACACATATAAATAAACACACATATATATGTACATTTTCATACACACACACACACACACACACATATATATATATATATATCCCAAGGTTATAATTACAAATATTCTATTGTGTGAATATTTGTAAAAATCCTTGTGGCTGTGTTATCCATCAGCTCCATGGGCCTATATTCAGAGTCCAGGATCTAAGTCACACTTGGCTTGAAAAACTGGCTCTCTGATCTCCGGTGCATTCCTGAGGCAATGACCCAGAAGGATAGCCCCAGGTACCTGAACAGTGTGTCACGTTCAGTGAATGACCGTGGTAGGAGGTCAAGCTTTAAAATCTGCAGAGCACAACACTTTCCAGGACCTTGAACTCTTAGAAGTCACTGGCTTATTCCATCTTGATAAACTCA
Organism: Lasiurus cinereus; assembly: GCA_011751065.1. NCBI lineage: Eukaryota > Metazoa > Chordata > Mammalia > Chiroptera > Vespertilionidae > Lasiurus > Lasiurus cinereus. The sequence continues at coordinate 6,841,781 of JAAGEH010000076.1, read as the reverse complement.
TCTTGGCTGACTTCTCTGGTTCCATATCTGGAATAGGGATGCTAACAGTGTGCTTGTATAAAGGTAGAGAGCTGGTGTGGATCATTTCTTTCCATCTATAGTTTAGAGTCATGAGTGTATCACTTTGAACGTTCCATCATGAGACTGTCAGTTTCCTAGGAGACTACAGGAGGCGTGTGAATCCCAATGATGGCCATATTTCCAGGGCATAACCCTAAGACTTTCCAAGAAGCTTAACAAAATATTAATATTATATTTCATTCAAGTGAAGATGCCCTAGATTGTAAAATGCATCTACTTTCAGAGATTATAAAATATTTTAAAATATGTATATACATACATATAATTCTTATAATTAATGAAACACATTCTTATTTTTATTCCAAATACTTAACAAAATTATAATTAGCATATATTTCCAGTTTGCAAATAGAAATAGGTTATGGATTATTTCTCTTTTTTTTAATATTTTTTAATTGATTTCATAGAGGAAGGGAGAGGGAGAAAGAGACAGAAACATCAATGATGAGAGAGAATCATTAATGGACTGCCTCCTGCATCACCCCTACTGGGGATCGAGCCCAAAAACCAGACATGTGCCGTTGATTGGAATTGAACCCAGGACCCTTTAGTCCACAGGCCAACGCGCTATTCACTGGGCCAAACCAGCTAGGGCGTCATAGATTATTTCAATTCATTTTTATAATAGCCCTGAGGTAAGTAAAGCAGACATTTCTCTCACTTGATATATAAGGGAACTGGCTCAGAGCGGTTGCTTGCTTGACCAGTCTAAGGTCACAGCTAACTATGATAGATTTGGGACAGGATCACAGGGCTATTATGCCACATTCTGCCTTCCAGAAAACAGGTATAACAAATGTTTTAGCTGTGTCACCATCATTCATTTCCTACCATCATCTGGCACCAGAAGATGTATCATTATTGGTTGAGTCAGTCAACCAATTCCTATTCCTGCTCTCCCAGCCTCCCTTGTACCTCAGGATTGGCACTTGGCCAGGTTTGGGGCCATGAGACATAAATAGAAGTATGATGAGGAATAAAATTCAGAGAAATATTTTTTTGTCTTTGTTTTGTTTCACAGATATTGCTCATGCATCCCTAATCCTTCTCACTTTCTCTTCTTTCCTATCTTAAATATGGTCATGATGGCTGGAGCTACATTAATCATACTACAGCCATGAGGAAAGGCTAAGAGAATCAGAGTCACTGGCCTTGATGTCATTGAGCCACAGAACCAATATCAATGATCATGCATCTCTATATTTATTATGTGTGAACAATTTTTGTTTAAGGTATTAAAATCAAGTTTTCTACATGCAGGGGAATGCAACTCTAATAAAATAGGAGACAGAAATTGCGGTAAGCAGAATTCTACAATGACCCCCATGATCTCTATACCCTGGTGTTACTGCTGTGATTATTTCACAATGCATGGCAAAAGGAATTTTGCAGATGCAATTAAGATTATTAATCAATTGACATTAAGATAAGATGACTCTCCAGGTGAGCATAACCTGATCAATGAACCACTGAAAAGCAAAGTTCTCTTTGACTGGTAGCAGAAGAGAAAAATCAGAAAAATTCAAAGTGTAAGAGGAAGGCTCTCCACAACTGAGACAAAGGAGGCGAAAATAGAGGATAAGGGTAACTCCTAGGAGCTGAGAATGGTAACCAATAGCCAGCAAGAAAAAGGGAACTACAATCCTACAACCACAAGGAACTGAATTCTGCCAACAACAGGCATAAGCTTGGAGGAGATCCTGAGTTCTGGGTGAGAACATAGTGGCCAATTTCAGCTTTGTGATACTCCAGGCCGAACACACCGCCACACTGTGTGCCCGGATAGTATCTTAAAATGGGAGAATTTATAACTGAATATCTGGAGGCCTAGGCAAAGCCTTCTTTAAATATTTTTTCCTTTACAGATATGGGAGTGAACTTCAACTAAATCAACTATTACCCATAGTACAGAGTAAATAAAAATATAATGAAAATAGTAAAAAATACACAATTATATATGTAGCATTTAGAACATATTTTGTATGGAATTCTCTCTCTGGAAAGCTTAATTTCTTTTTCTGCATCCGTTATTACTTAGGCAACCGCAAAATTAGCTGGCCTTTCCAGAGACCTGGGGCAAGGCTGGAAGGGTGATCAATTTTTGTGCAAAATGTTGGAGAATAATTCTGGGTATCTTTCCTTTGAGCATTAAGAGGCCAACAAAGAGTCAACCAGTCTTCTGGAGATGAATGGTGGTGATGGCTGCACAACAATGTGAATGTATTTAATGCCACTGAACTGTGCACTTAAAAGTGGTTAAAATGGTAAGTTTTATATTATACTAGAGGCCTGGTGCACAAAATTCAGGGATGGGGGTATGTGCCCATTAGCCCAGCCTGCACCCTCTCCAATCTGGGATCCCTTGAGGGATGTCCTACCGGGATCCGGCCTAAACAGGCAGTCAGACATCCCTCTCACAATCCAGGACTGCTGGCTCCCAACTGCTCACATGTCTGCCTTCCTGATTGCCCCTAACTGCTTCTGCCTGTCAATCTGATCACCCCCTAACCACTCCCCTACCAGCCTGATTGATGCCTAACTGCTCCCTTACCAGCCTGATTGCCCCTAACTGCCCTCCCCTGCAGGCCTGGTCACCCCTAACTGCCCTCCCCTGCAGGCCTGCCCCCCCCGCAACTGCTCTCCCCTACAGGCCTGGGTCCCCCCCACTGCCCTTCCCTGCAGGCCCAGTCACCCCCAACTTCCCTCCTCTGCTGGCCTTGTCACTCCTAACTGCCCTCCCCTGCAGACTTGATCTCTCCCAACTGCCCTCCCTTAGAGGCCTCTTTCCTTCCAACTTCCCTCCTGTGCTGGCCTGATTACTCCCAACTTCCCTCCCCTGCTGGCCTGATCCCTTCCTAATGCCCTCCCTTGCTGGCCATCTGTGTCCATATGGGGGCAGCCATCTTTGACCACATGGAGGCAGCCATCTTGTGTATTGAATTGATGGTCAATTTGCATGTTACTCTTTTATTAGATAGGATAAAGGCTTGATGCATGGGTGGGGGCCAGCTGGTTTGCCCTGAAGGTGCCCTGGATCAGGGTGGGCGTTCTATTGGGGCATGAGGTGGCCTGGGCAAGGGACCTGTGGTGGCTTGCAGACCTGCCACACACCCTGGCGACCCAAGTGGAGGCCCTGATATCTGGGATTTATTTATCTTCTATAATTGAAACTTTGTAGCCTGGAGTGGAGGCCAAGGCAGGCCAGGGCAGGCAGAAAGCTTGGCTTCCTCCATTGCCAGGGAAACCCAAGCCTCCTGCTTCGCTCTGTGGCCGCAGCCATCATGGTTGGGTTAATTTGCATTGTCACTGCTGACTGGCTGGTGGGTGTGGCTTGTGGGTGTAGTGGAGGTATGGTCAATTTGCATATTACTCTTTTATTAGATAGGGTGTATTAACAAATTATTCTCTAAAAAAAACTATGCAAGCTGAAGTTATATAAAGCAATCTTCATAATCAAAGGGGAAAATATGACTATTCTGTGACCTTTAAAACTTGTCACCAAAACATTAAAAATTCTTACTATTGATATTCGGGCTTGAGAAATAAATAAATTTTAAAAATCATACAATGAATATTACTTATTACATTGTAATTTTAAATATTAGAAACATTAAAAATTAAAATAGTTTTTTTCCTTCAGAATAAAAGACGACAGTTTCTGGAATCAGGATGGGGCAATAGAGACGGAGAAGAGGAGGTAGCTAAAATATATTTTGGTGGTACAATCTATAGGATCTACTGATGGATGATACCATATGGAGGGAAGGCAAAGGTGGAACAGTAATGACTGAGTAGACGATACTGCCATTGACTGGGGTGGAGAAACGAGTCAGAATTTAGGGGTAAAATAAGCATTTCTTTTTAACTTTCCTTCTTTTCAGCATTTCTTTTTAAATATGATCCTTTTAAATAAGCATGCTTCTGAGACATCCAAGTGCGATATCAACTAAGCATCTGGACATGGGTGTCTGGCGCTCAAGGCTGGACATGTAAATTGGGAAGTCATCCTTCTGCAGAATGAATCTGGTCATCTAAGTAGCAAAAGAGGGAATGGCCGATGCTCTCACACAGGCGCCTGGTCCATGTGGGGCAGCACTCACTATGGGACTCCATTCAGGTCCTAGGACCCTATGACTTCAAATGAACCACAAAGACAAGAGACGCCTGGTTAGGCAGTGCTGCCACGTCCTGCCCTTCAATCCAAGGCAGAGGTCCTGAACCAACCAGGCCACTCACCTGAAAACGAGAAGAGTTTGCAAGGAGCATCTTTGAATTCTAGACTTGGAAAAAACATTTTGAATATGCTGCTAAAGAACTCCGTATAGACAAGAGCAAATATCCCAGGTGATAACTGTCAGCAGGAGAGGGGAAGGTACCAGTCATGCCACAACAAGGGCGGGAATTTCCTGAACCTACAGGCAATTTTACAACTCTGAGTAATTATTAAATGAGATAATGTGGGGGAGAGTGCTCTGCGGACTGCAGAGCATTATTTGAAAAACGAAGTCTGCACGGTGCTGTCAACCAAGCAGCAGAAAGGGATGGGACCCTCACAACAGATGGGTGCTTTGGAGACGCTCCTGGGGCTAGGAATCACTATCTCTGATTGGTCAGGAAGGCAAAGGTGTTGGGGGGAAGGGGGAGAGGGAAGCAGCTGGAGTAGCTCTTGCTTATTAACGATGATTTCCACAGGCCTCCCTCCCTCCCCGCCCTGGGATCCCAGCACTATGCCAGTGGAGGCACACTTTGTCATTCCATAACGAGGCACATCATCTCCTTTGCTTCTCCCATCAACCTTCTGAGGTAGGTGCTATTAGACATACCACCATTTTAAAGACAACATAAGCTGAGGCCAGAGAGGTTAAGTAACTTGATCTGAGTGAGAGAACTAGTAAGCGGTAGTGCTGACTTTGGAGACTGTCCTCAAACAATTCATTGACTCAGTCATTCAATCAACTAACAGAAAAGGGAAGGAACTTTGATCTCCACCACCTCTAAGAGGCCCTGAACTCAAAGGACAACACAGGTTACTATAGAGCAGTGGTTCTCAACCTTCCTAATGCCGCGACCCTTTAATACAGCTCCTCATGTTGTGGTGACCCCCAACCATAAAATTATTTTCGTTGCTACTTCATAACTGTAATTTTGCAACTGCTATGAATCGTATCTGTGTTTTCTGATAGGCTTAGGCGACCCCTGTGAAAGGGTTGTTCAACCCCCCAAAGGGGTCGCGACCCACAGGTTGAGAACCATTGCTATAGAGGATGAACCAAAGGTCACAGGGGCCAGGTAGAGGAGCCCAGGGAGACTTCCTGGAAGAGGCTATAGGTAGCCTGAGTCTTAGGAAAATGAACAGCACACTGATTCAGAGCACCACGCTCTGCAGTCAGGCAGGCCAGGACCCTCACCATTGTTACCTGTCACTACGGAAATGTCTCCTAAACCCTCCAAACACGAGTTTCACCAGATAGTTTCAGAGATTCCTGTGAGGATGAGAAAAATGCTGCAAGGAAGACTTTCAGCCCAGTGAAGAGTAAGTGCTCTGTTAATGTTATCTACCATCATTACTTCTACTAAAAAAAGAATGAGTAGGAGTTAGCCTGGTAAAAGAGACAAGGCAAGAACTTGTCTTGATTTCATTCCTGGGGGGTCACAGCATTCAGGAAGTGAAAGTGGAAGAAAGCGGGAGATCTCAGAAGTTTGGAGGTAAAAAAGGAAGTAGTAGTGAGAGCTCCCATCTGAGGCATTAAAAGGCCTGGCCAGCAGGATGCCAGGTAGTAGTTTGGCTTGGAAAAGACTTGAGAGAGAAGGTTCTGGAAGCAGGGACACCACTTTGGACAGCTTTGGGAGCCCATGTGTATGGTCACCCAGGTGAGCAGCATCTGTGTAGAGTGCACTGCACAGCCAGTGCAGCCGAAGGCAGCAGCGTGCCGGTTGGGTGCTCTGAGGGTCCCTGCACAGCGGACATCACTGCTACAGGCACCAGCCACGGGGTCCCACTGCTCATGTATCCAGTGGTGACAAGAGAGCCTGCGACCATCCAATTTTGTCACTACAGCTGCAGGAACGTGACAACTCACTCCTGCCAACGCTCCCCATATCAAGAATAACAAGGAAATGAACAGAGTTCTTGGCCACAGATCTCAAGCTTGTGGGGAAGGGGAGGGCTCTAATATAAAATTAGCGCAACGTAGATTTGTCTGGAAAACACAGAGCTTTATTCTCCCAGGCAGATGAGGAAGAGAAAACCAATTTCCCCATCCTTCCTTCTTTCAGAGAAATAGAACTTTCCTCCTGGGGGGACTGCCAACTCCCCTGAACTCTTTCCCTGCCACGCCAGTCTTCAGTGCCTCTCTCCCTGTGCCCAACACAATCACTCACGGGAGGCGCCACTCACACTGATGGATTGGGGGTGTGACCCTTATCTGGATGCTGCTCTTTGAGCTGTGCAATCCAGCAGCCCCGCAACAACACACGACCTCCCACCCCACACTTAAGAAAAAAAGCAGGAAAATGGCAAATATTCAGGGGAAAACTTGACTGGGAAAGAAGATGAAAGAAAATACCTATCGCCATAAGAATCCTTGAACTTGTTTTTCATTCAACAGAATAAAAGAAACAACAGGGATAGGAAACAGCAATTAAGCCGGGGTGATTAGGAGAAGGAGAGCTGGAGAGAGGGCAGAGATGGTCCCAATAAGCATCCTAAGCACATTAGAAATGACTTAATCGGGAGTGGGGATAAAAGGTGAGTTTTAATTTGGGAAATGCTGAGATTCAAGCATTGGGGAAAATAGGGTGGAGGTAGATTATGCAGATTTGGGATTTAATTAGAGGTAAAAATGGGGAGCGAATATAAAGCCAAGAGAATGAATAGGTTATCAACAGAGGAAGTGAAAAGATAGACCAGTGGTCAGCAAACTGCAGCTCAAGAGCCACATTCGGCTCTTTGGCCCCTTGAGTGGGGCTCTTCCACAAAATACCACGTGTGGGCGCGCACGTACAGTGAGACTGAAACTTTGTGGCCCATGCGCAGAAGTAGGTTTTCGGCTTTCAAAAGAAATTCCAATCGTTGTACTGTTGCTATTTGGCTCTGTTGACTAATGAGTTTGCCGACCACTGAGACAGACTGAAGAAGACGGCTGACTCTTGGAGCATGCCTACATATGGGAAAGGCGGGAGATGAGAAGGAAAAAATAGGGAGTGAGAGAGCCAGACAGTTAGAGAAACAAAAACCAGAGGCCTCCAGGGTCATGAACGCAAGAGAGAATTTTCAAGGTAGGTTTCTCTAGTGTTAAATGCTGTAACAAGACATTATGGGGACCTAGATGGTCAGTGCTGACGCTTAAGAATGTTAACTGAAGTGTTAGCTCCTTGAGGGATGTCCATGACCTTTTCAAGGTCAGGGCCAGCTACCCAGGAGGAAAACAACAAGAATACGTGGAATAGAGGAAAGCAGCTATTAGTACAGCTTTTAAAAGAAGGCAAAAAATGACCAGCGTACACAGAGTTAATCCTCATTACAAGTTTCCCGGGAGGAAGGACTTTTCTATTCACCTGGCATAAGCTGAAACTCTCTGAGAGGAGTGGCAAGAGGCTATTTTCCGGGACCTTCCCTGTCACAAATTCTCCGAATGGCCACAGCAAAGTTGCGAAACCTTTTGCTTTTGTGTCTACAGATTTATTGGTTTGGAACTGATAGACACACTTACTTGCAAATACACTGAAAATACCCAAAAGAGGAAAAATAGACTTCACCTGTCTCAAGCCCTATGTGGTCTTCACACATTCTCCAATAAAATAACATACCTAGCAGTAGACACTACTTCCATAAAAGCTTCTTATCATGCATGTATTGGTCATCTCCCCATGTTGGGCATGTTCTGGTGAAATTCCAGGACGAGAAAGAGGACTCAGACCTAGACCCTGCCTTGAGGGAGACGAGCTAAATGAACAGCCAATCCCAAGAGAGTATGATCCGGGCTCCTCCAGGAAAACCCTGCAGTGCCATTGGCACAGAGTGGCACCTAGCCCAATCCTGGGGTCGGCGAAGGTGATACCTGGGCAGGGGCTTGAAAGATGAACAGAAATTAGCTGGGGACAGGGAAAACGGGCATTCTAAGCTGGCAGTATGACATCTATAAGAACAAGACAAGATATTACAATAGAGTCAATTAGAGGGTGTCATTTTACTTAGTCATGTTTAAACAGTTAATATGCAAAACCATTGTTTCTTTCCAAAAAATGTGCACAGCAGACATGCCTGACTTTTTCATCCAGACCTCCCTACTACCTAACCCCATTCTTAAACATCATCCATCACAGACCCCAACAGCCCTGGAGTATGTATTAGAGATAGGGTAGGAGCTAGAGATAAGAGGAAGATTTATCTACAGATAAGATATAAGAGGAAGATGGGGCTAAGAAGTAGGTTCCAGTTCACAGATGGCCTGAGATACAGGGTTCATGTTAAGAATGAAGGAGAAGGAGAAAGAGATGGCGTGATGCAGAGCTAGAAAAAGGGTGTTTGTTTTGTACATGACTGAGAAGCTTGAAGTGTAGTAGTTTTGTATAAAGCCCCTAAGCAAAACAGCTGTAACAAAATGCAATATGTTCATACAAAGACAAGATGAATGACAGCACGTTGTGTTGTCTGAACTGTAGGTAATTCAGTTTGACTGAAGCAATGAGCCAGAAGGAAGTTAGGGGTCAGGTCAGATAGGACCTTGTAGGCTGTGCAAAGAAGGTTGAGTTTTGTGTTCAAGACCGAATTAAGGAGATCAATTAAATAATTTTAAGTAAGGAAATAACATGCATTTTATTATTTAAAATATATTTTTATTGATATCAGAAAGAGAGAGACATCAATGAGAGAAAATCCTTGACCAGGAATCAAACCATGACTTCCTGGCTGACACTCAACCACTGAGCCAAGTCCACTGGGCAGGAATCACATGCATTTTAGCAGGGTCATTCTGGAAGCTATGAGGAAGGGGACTGGAAGGGGAAGACCTGCTACTAAATATAGTGATCGGGTACCACAAGATGAGGGATAAAGAGATTTTTTTTACGAGCCATTTAAGATGGAAGACCATCAAGACTGGGGATAAGCTGAGACTGGTTTGGCTCAGTGGATAGAGCGTCGGCTTGCGGACTGAAAGGTCCCAGGTTCGATTCCGGCCGGGGGCATGTACCTTGCTTGCGGGCACATCTCCACTGTGGGGCGTGCAGGAGGTGGCTGATCGATGTCTCTCTCTCATCGATGTTTCTGACTTTCTATCTCTCTCCCTTCCTCTCTGTAAAAAATCAATAAAATATATTTTTTTAAAAATGGGGATAAAGTCTATTGGGGGCTAATTGAGATGGAGGGAGTAGTGATGTGGTGAGTGGATGAAAAAGAGCCTTGGAAAACTGGATAGATGTTAAAGCCGTTCACCAAGATAAGAACTTCAAGGGGGAGAATGTTCGAGGTGGGGTAGTGATATGATGAGCTCGTTGATAGGCCTGTCAGGAATGTCTGTGGGCCCTGTTAAACAGATAGATAAAGAGCTCGGAAGAGAGATGAGTGTTGCTAATACAGATTGACAGGTTTTAGTAGACATGAGTTTGGACTGAGTTACCCAGAGGGAATAAATAATATGAGGAGAAAGAAGAACCAAGGTGGGAGCGTCAACATGAATGAGTTGGACACAGGATAAAAAGATGCTCAGAAATTCAGCCGAAATGCTTCTCTAGTCAACCTTCCATTGCAGGGAAAATCACCCTTCCATTGGGCCAAACTCAACCTTCCATTGTAGGGAAAATCACCCTGGTTTCCCTAGAACCAGTGAAAGACCAGGTAAAAGAGATATTAGTGCTCAGTTCCGCAGTGAACTGTTCAGGTAATACAGAGTTAGCGGAGTTCTGCCTGTGCTCAAGGACAATTGGGGAAAAGGAGAATAGGAAGCATTAAACGGAAGTGCAGGGATTGTGCATTTCTGGGTTTCTGGCACTTGGAGAAGTGAAACCTTCTTCATCCTCCTGCAACATGGACTTCTGTGGGTGACCCTAGATGGTTTACACATTTACACAGATGCTTCTACTACATACACAAGTCCTCTATCAGAAAGTTCTCCAGTTAGGGCCAAGGCCTAGATGCTCAACTCCCCCAGAACTAGTTCTTCGTTTGTTTGTTTGTTTGTTTGTTTGTTAATCCTCACCTTATTTGTCCCTTGATTTTTAGAGAGTGGAAGGGAGAGGGAGAGACAGAGAGAGAGAGAGAAACAATGACTGGTTGCCTCTGCATGTGCTGACCGACCAGGGCTGGGGATAGAGCCCACAACTGCCCTTGACCAGAATCAAACCCAGGACCCTTCAGTCCATAAGCCAATACTCTATCCACTGAGCCAAACCGGCTATGGCTGGTTCTTTTTAAAAACAAATAAACTTTCATTGATTTCAGATAGGGCGAGGGAAAGAGAGAAACATCAATGATCAGAGAGAATCATTGACCGGCTTCCTCCTGCACACCCCCTACTAGGAGTCAAGCCTGAAACCCAGGCATGTGCCCTCATCTCCTGGTGCATAGGTCTACCCTGAGCCACATTAGCTGGGTAGAACTGGTTCTGAATATTATTTTAATATGAATGAATCTCTGGATTCTTTGGGATATAATTTAAGCCAGAGACCTCTTCTCTGGGAATAGTGTTTACAATCATTTTAAGTGCTTCACAGATGCCATTCTCAGAGTCTCTCCGTGGATCCCCTGGGGACCTCTGGACTGCCTGCTGAAAGCTCCTCCCCTCGAACAATTTATCCAGCTCCTGTCACTTTCAGCCCTTTCAAAACAAAACAGAGCCATCCCAGAGGAGCTGAGCTGAAGGAAGCCAGGCGCTGTGGCTTCTGCTGACCCTGAGCTGATAATTCCTCATTTCCGTTTTCAGGACTGCCTAGGATATCTCCTTCCTCTTCTACGAATCCCTCCACCACCCTCTCCCAACAAAGCGCACACCATCGTACAATCCAAACAGCCCAGCCCGACGCTGCCCCACCACCGTGGGCCTCAGGGCTGCAGCTGTGAAGCCAGCCCCTCGCCAACAAGAAACATCCCGAGTTCGTGACTGCTGACCAAAGGCAGGGCACGTGGGTGTCTCCCACTGCCAGGGACAACGGCCAGGAACAGGGACTTACTGGGTGGGCTTGGCACAGTGCGAGCCTCCAATAAGTGTGTGTTGACTGAGGGCTTACTCGGTTTTCATAGAGCGGCGGGGTCCTCTATTGTTTTTTTGTAATATATTTTTATTGATTTCAGAGAGGAAGGGAGAGGGAGAGGGAGAGACAGAAACCAATGATGAGAGAGAATCACTGGTCGCAGTCTCTTGCAGTCCCACAAGAGGGATCGAGCCTACAACTCAGGCATATGCCCTGACCGGGAATCGAACTGTGACCTCCGGGTTCATAGGTTGATGCACAACTACTGAGCCACGCGGGCCGGGCAGGGTCCTGGGTTTTAATGGGTGACGAACACTGGGTATTTCTTTATAGGTTGTAAATTTAAGAGAGCAGATATGTTAGGGAGTGTTATGCCTTGTAGGACAAAATAATCCTCAGATTATTATTTTTTTCAATGTGAGCCACTCAGCACCTTTAAGTGATGACAAGTCACCTATCCCCACATGCCTCAGTGTATTTCCTTCTTTTAAATTTATTTTTCTAATAGTATTTCCATATACATTTGAATTACAAAAGGTACACACTCTCACTAAGGAAACTTGGAAAATACAGAAAAGCACAACCACTGGTGTGCTTTGAAAATGATTTGATTTCTAAAAGTTCCCTTTGTACCTTTTCAGCTTCCCAGGGACACTGCTATTGTTTAGGGGTGAGGCGTTTCTTCGGCGTGGAGTGGGAAGTTAGGGAGTGGGGGCCGGGGGGGAGGCTGTCACCACAGACAAATGGGACAGGATCCTTTGACCTTGTAACTCCCTGGGCTCTCACCTTGGGGTTGAGGATTAGTCTATTGTTTTTCCGCCGTTGATGGAAATTTCCCACCGTTTATGCCCAGTTCTCTTTACTTCCTCTACCCGAAAGACCAGAAAAACTCACTGCAAGCTCCTTCCTATTCATTTGTCTGCTCGGGTATATTTCCCAAGTTAGCTTGCAGTCCTCACATCACCACCTCTGTCTGCAGACAGCTTCCCAAAAATTCTCGTAGGGATTGAGAAAGCAACCACACCGTTACGTATATTTGGCCCCGCCACCACTAATAACCATGTTGCTTTTGGTAGACGTCTCCCTGACAGTAACTCTTGCAAAACAGAAAAGCCACAAATTCAAAGCACTTAAACCATAAATGCAAACACGGCAGACGTACTAATTAGAGAACTGAGAAAACAGACTTCAGAATTTGAGTGTCCATATTTCTGGATTCTTCTTTAGCTTTGAGAGAGAGGGATTAAAAAAAAACACACACACACAAAAAAAAAAACTCAAAAGCATATTATTTGCTTCGTGAAACAACTGTCTTAGGTACATTTTCCAACCAAGTGTAAAACTTGAATTTAAAGCACTGGGGAAGGATCGGTTAGTTTATTAGAGAAGATGAGGCCCTTCTTACCTGGGTGAATGTAACATGGGGACGTGGTCACTGCCAGGGGCTACCCATTTTTCCTGCATTTCAGCTCTCAGGTCTCTGAAAGCTTGTGCATCTGTGATTCCTGTCCCAGTTGCCACACCCAGGGGCCAGACTTGATCTCTGGATGTCGAGCTTCTATTACAGAGGAAGCGCAAGCAGCTGGCGTATGTGTGTAGAATTTATTACCGTGTCTCCTTGACCTCTGGCCTTTATTTTTAATAAAGAGAAGGGAAACAGTAGTAGCAGTGTGGGCTGAATTAGAATGTGGTTTCCAGTTCAGGGAAAATGCAAAGGGCTCGACAATGTGTGAGCTGTCACCGAGCCTTCCTTCACAGACACTGACAAGAGCTGGGGGGACTTCACCGATGAGACCAGAAGGGCATCCTATGATAAACACAGCTGCTCTCACCAAGCCCGCAAACCTCCGAAATGGGCGTTTTGATTACCCGTTCCCACCTCAAGATAAGGAAACTGAGTCTCAGAGAGCAAGTAGCTCATCCAAGGTCACAGAGCTAGGAAGAGGTCAAGTGGTATTTGTTCCGCGTCTCTTGACTGAAGTCTAAACATTAGAGAGGCCAAATGACAGCTATCCAAAGATCGGCAGCAATAGCACCACACTTCATGGTACACCTGCAAAGCGAGAACCACCACCTAGGGCTGGCTTGACTGTTCCTCGGGAGCTAAGCTGCCTGGTCCAGCCCAGGACTCCTCCGCTTCTCCGTCTACTTTCCTTCCTTCACAGCTGAAGGTCACTGAGAGGCTGTCTATGGAGAGGGCCACCACAGGATGCTTCTAGCTCTGATCTCTCACCTGGCTCCCCGGCTGTCCACTTGAGCACCTTCATCATCACCCATCAGGCCTCTCCAACTTAATGACTCCAAGCATGGACCACGACCCTCCCTCCCCAAACACAGCTCCATGGGGATCCTTCTCCACCCAAGATGATGGCAGCCCTACCCTCCCAGTGGCCCTGGTCAAAAATATCAAGTCATCCCGGACTTCCCGCTTCCTCCTAACTGTCTTCCCCATGTCCATTTTACAAAAAGGCAGGTTTTTAAAAGTATACATGTTTTTATTGATTTCAGAGAGGGAAGGAGAGGGAAACGCAGCAACATCAATGATGAGAAAGAATCGTTGATCTGCTGCCTCCCTCACACCCCCATACTGGGGATCAAGCCCGCAACCCAAGCATGTGCCCTGACTGGGAATAGAATGGTGACCTCCTGATTCCTAAGTCACTGAGCTACACTGGCTGGGCACAAAAAGGCAGTTTACAAGTGTTTTTGTCATGATTCTTTAAAATGGCAAATTCCCTGATAGTGTATGTAACAGCTATGTATGGTGCCAGGTGAGTACTCGACTTTGTAACTTACATTAATGTCTAACCACTATGCTGTACACCTGAAATGAATACAATATTGAATGTCACCTATAATCTATAATAATAAAAGCATAATATGCAAATCAACCGAACGACTGAACAGCAGAATGACCGTCCAGACGACCTTCTAGACGACCATGCTATGACACGCACTGGCGCCAGGCCAGCCACGGTGAGTGCAATGTGATTGCTTGGGGGGGCCTCGCCATCGCCCCACAATCCCCCCACAGAGGAAGGCCCAGGCACCCTCTGCAGGGCTACCGATAGAGAGGGCTCCACCATCATTTGCCCCAAAGAGGGAGGGCCAGGCCAGCCAAGTGATCGCACCCCACACCTGTCGCCCACAAAGGGAGGCCGCCGGTGGCAGGGGCGGCGGGGCAGTGCTGCACAGGTGGCAAGCAGTGGCAGCGGCGCGGATGGGGCCAGTTGCCTGCAACCAGGGGAAGGAAAGCCCCCATGGGCCCTGATCGCCAGCAAGGCCTCGGGACCCTACCCGAGGGGTCCTGGATTCCAAGAGGGAGCAGAACAGGTTGAGGAACCCGGGCCTAGGTTAGTAAATAAAATGGCAAATTCCCCTCGTAGAGTTAGTAAGATTCATTTGCATGGAAGTCATCAGGAGAATGTTTATTGAAGTAACCAGGTGACCTTCACCTGTCATAACACTGTCTCCCTACAAACAGTGTTCGCCTACCACTTTATTTTAATGTACTATTTGATAAACACGATGCAACACTTCTTCTCTCCCAGACATTGGTCTCCTAGAGCAGTGGTCGGCAAACTGAGCCACATGCGGCTCTTTGGTCCCTTGAGTGTGGCTCTTCCACAAAATACCACCACCTGGCGAGTCTATTTTGAAGAAGTGGCATTAGAAGAAGTTTAAGTTTAAAAAATGTGGCTCTCAAAAGAAATTTCAATGTTACTGTTGATATTTGGCTCTGTTGACTAAGGAGTTTGGCGACCACTGTCCTAGGGCTTTCAAACCCATTTAATTAAATACCTCATGTACTCCTCAAAAGATCCCTATGAAGTAGGTAATATTATTATCCATTTATTTAAGTAAAGAAACTGAGGCACAGGGGGGTTAACTAATGCCTAAGACCACACAATTCCAACCCAGATAGTCTGGCTCCTGAGTCGAGATCTTAACCACTCCGTGTTCTCCGTCCATGAGACATACCTCCCCCATAAGTGAATAAATGAACCTAAGATGTGATCTTCCTTCCTTGGCCAGGACCCACTCCTGCCAGGAGCCTGGCCGAGACTGCATGGACATTCTCTGTCCTCTTCACAGGGAAGGGGCAGCCAGATGACAGGTGATCAAAGCCCCCGGCCCGTGGGCACTGTGCTGGGACCAGCCAAGCCTCCCAGTCCAGTGTCATATTGACAGTACATGACTCTGATTCCCTGGAACTGCCTCCCCACGGCCAGCTCATGGATCGGGAACTGATCACCAACCAGCAGCAGAGCACGTGAGTGCCCGGGCCCTGGGGTGTGCTGGGGGGCACAGCTGGAGGGGCTGCTGCAGAGGGCACGGCCCCCACATACCAGTTAGGCTGCTGGCGAGTGACTGAGTCATGTGGGGTTTATGTAAACGGATTCCCACTCCCCAACTCACCGCCTTTTTAAATGATACTTTATTAAAAAAAAAAAAAAGGCAAGGCGGAAGAGATAGGGCAAGGAAGAGAAGGAAGTTTGCTCTGACAGCCCTGATGATGGTGTGAACTGACAGCCAAAACAAGACAGTTTTCCCTCCACCAGGACCTTGCAAGTGTGGCCCAAGTGGACAGAGAGCCCGTGCAGGCTTTAGAGCACTTTTCCTTCAGTTTGCAGGTGCAGGAGTGACTGGGGACACAGAGCTAAGAGGTTAGGAGAGGGTTTCAAAGCCCAGGACTACTACAAACTTCGACAAATTACTTAAGTCCAACCTCTGTCTGTCTCCTTTGTTAAGTGAGATGCTCTTCTCCCTGACCTTACAGGGTTGAGGTGGACATTAAGTGAGGTAATGTAGTATAGAGGACCTGGAATATAGTCAACCTGGGTGAATGGTCGCTGTTCATAGTGACTGATAATTTTAATAATAAAATAGTTCACACCCTCAACTGTTCAGAGTTTAAAGTCAAGGGAAATGTAGAGACAAAGAATGATGTAGAAAAAATATTTTATGTTTGACAATAGCAGGAAAACACATGAGTAAAACTGGATTGTTGACGGCCATGGGTTGACACAATGGACAACATTTAAACAATGTATACTTCAATAAGCTCACCATCATTTTCGCTTAACCTTGACATTATAACTTTTCCCTTTCCAAAGCTCAACTCAGGAAAGATAAATACAATCCATTTCTAAAGAAGAGAAATAAAACATTTTCCTTTTCTAAATATATATATATATATATATTCACCAGAGGCCCAGTGCACAAATTTGTGGGGTCTGGCCTGTGGGATTGGGCCAAAACCAGCTCTCCAACATTCCCTGGGGTCCCAGATTTCAAGAGGGTGCAAGCCAGGCTGAGGAACCCCACTGGTGCATGATCAGGACTGGGGAGGGACGCAGGAAGTTGGCCAGCTGGGGAGGGACTACGGCAGGACTCCAGGGCATGTATGGCCCTTCTTGCTCAGTCCCGATCCATCTGCCAGAACCCAGCAGTAAGCTAACCTACTGGTCAGAGCGTCTGCCCTCTGGTGGTCAGTGCATGTCATGATGACTGGTCGACCAGTCTACTCTTTGCCCCCTGGTGGTCAGTGCACATCATAGTGAGCGGTTGAGTGGTCTTAGCATATTATTAGCATATTACACTTTGATTGGTTGAATAGACGACTGGACACTTAGCATATTATATATATATATATATATATATATATATATATATATATATATATA
>JAAGEH010000076.1:6686152-6816365 GCA_011751065.1 Lasiurus cinereus | reverse complement strand
CCCCCCGCGGGGCGCGGCGCTACCGGTGACGCCGCCCGCCGGGTCCCGAGCGTCGTCGGCGGAAGGTGGCCGCAGCGAGCCGGCCGCGCGGCCCGGGATCCCCTCCCGGCGCTCGGCTCCCACCGGGCTCCCTCGGATCGCAGCGCCGCCGCTGGCTCGCGGGCCTGGCGCCGCGCCCGCCGCTCCTCATTGGCCGCCGCGCGCTCCCGAGCCGCGCGCTGATTGGGCGGCCGAGAGCCGGGGGCGGAGCCCCGCGCCGCCCACTCCCCGCGCCCTGGCGCCGGAGCCCGGCACCCCGGCTGCGCCCGCAGCTCCATCCGGACGCCGGGCCCGCCGTCCTGCCCCTCCGGGCCGCGCGGGGCCCGCCTCTCCGGCGCGGGAGGGGCGGGCGGCGTCTCTGCGAGTAGCCTGGGGGTGCCGGAGGGTGAGGGGGTGCCGGGGGGTCGCCATGGAGTCTCCCCCGTACCCCGCGCCCATGCGGGACCGGGGGTACCCTTGCTCCTCCTCCGGCTTCACGCCTGCCCGGGGCGCTGACCGCCTGCTCCTGCTGATGCTGTGGCTGTGCACAGGCGCGAAGGACTCGGCAGAGTCTGGTCAACAGTGGGCACCAAGTTGGGTTTGGGGGACTCGGGTCGGTCTATCACGCACCATTTTTATGGGGACCGACCAGGGCTCGCCAAGCGGCTGCTCCAAGGTCCCCATCACCTTTCCAAATTGTTAACAGTGAGGAAGAAGGGTGATACCTTCATTTACAGGGAACTTCTATATCTTGCTGGGGAAATGAGGCTGGATAAGGATGATACTAATAGCAACAGCCCTGCTGTTTCTATGGCGCATGGTTATTGGTGGGCACTTTTCAAAGTGTTATTAATTCAGAAATGCAGGAGACAGCTGTCCTAAGGATGTCTGCATGTCCGGGAAAACGTGTGGACAAGCGATATCAGTTCTGAGGATGGAGAGATTTTTCATCTGGGAGACACTCCATCGGTCACTCCATCCTGCAGTGAAGAGATGCAAATGAGAGTGGAGAGGGGTTATCGGGATTTAAAATTGTTCACACCTTCCATTTCTTCTCCCATAATTCTTTATTCCTCCTGGCATGTTCTCCCGCCTGCCCTGAACCTTTCTAAAGGATAGAAACAGCCATTATCAATCAGGGTGCCACCAGAACTCTGTTACATCCCTCACCAAAGGGCCCCCACTCAACACCTAGGTAGACAATGAGTAGAAATAAATAGCACAGTTCATATTTGACTTTGGTGGCACTAATGTCTTGAAAGCAAGTATGTGATCACTTTCCTTATAGGTCTTCCCCCCTACCTCCTAAATTATTGTGGTGCCCTGGCCCGGTAGCTAAGTTGTTTAGAGCATTATTCCCATACGCCAAGATTTCAAGTTCCACCTCCAGTCAGGCACATACAAGAATCAACCAATGAATGCATAAATAAGTGAAACAACAAAGCTCTCTCTCTCTCTCCCTCTCTCTCTTTCTCTCTCTAAAATCAATAAAAAAAATGTAAGAATACATTCTCCATTCTGAGAGTGTGGAAACCATCATTGAAGAACTCATTGGTTAAATCCTAAAGAGTAATAGCTAACAGTATGAAAGTGTGGAGGAACAGAAGAACCTTAAAAGTTGCTTTATTCCCTCTCCCCCCCCACACACACACCTCACACTCCCATCTTCAGCAACCCAGAGGGGGATTTACTCCTTAGATTTGCATTGTCCCATTAAAGAGTCTGTGGTGATGGAAATATTCTTTAACTGAACTATTCAATATGGAAGCCCCCAAGCCTGGCTATTAGCCACTCCAATGAGGTTGGTGAAGACCTGAATTTTAAATCGTATTTACATTTAGTCAAGTGTGGCTAGTGGCTCTTCTACCTACAGTGTAGCTTTTGCTGGCTTACAGGACTACAGCTGTCTTCACTGGCAGCTTGAAAAAATACTGCAGGGCACAAGACTGGTACAGTCTGTGTCTTTATGCCCCACCGCCCAGCTCAAGTCTAAGTCCACTAGAAATTCTTCAGTAAGATCTCACTGCTCCCACCCTTCTCCTGTCTATGAACTCTCCATGAACTTCTGTCAACAACGCAGTGTTTACTTTTGTCTTTATGGCAAGGTGCTCCCATTCCACAAATATTTATGGGCCCAGCACTTCGTGGAATTCTGGAAAGAGAAAGGATTGCAGACAATGTTGGCCAAAATCCAAAGGGTTGGTCTTCTTCTTCTTCTTTCTTTTTTTAATGTTTTAGTATCCTATTATTTCAAAAGATTTTTTACATGCAATAAACATTAATATCTCAAGGAAAACTATTTTAAATGTGATAATGTTACCTGCAATAAACACCAATTATTCAAGAAAAGTGATCTTACATATGATAATATTACATGCAATAAATATTAATATTTCAAGAATAAAATGATTTTAAGTATAATAATACTAGGGGCCCAGTGCATGAATTCGTGCACCTTGAAAGGAACTGCAGGCTGCGAGGCGAGTCTCAGCCCATCCTCTGAGCACTGCCAAGCCCCTCCCTCCACAACCCCCCATCCCCCCCTCTGTGACCCCCGTCTGCTGGCAGCCCCACTCCCACTGTCGCTGCTCCCACATGCTGACAGCACCAGCCTTGCTTGCACTTGCTGACAGCGTGAAGCGAGTGGAGCTGGTGCCAGCAGTGGGTGCGAGCGGTAGCTGCCGCCCCGATCACCCCTCAGGAGCAGTGGGAGGTGGAGAGGCTCTCAGGGGTGATCCAGGCCCACAGCCGCTACTCACACCTGCTGATGGTGTTGAGCGATTGGAAGCAGTTGTGAGTGTGGAGCACAAGAGCAAAGAATTTTCAGTAACCACCAGAGGCTCACCCCAATGACAGCAACTGGTGCTCTGCCTTGGTCTGGCGTACCACTCACCTGCTCTACCATCCCACTACAGCCAGTGCCCACCATGTTCTGCGCTCTGCTGCCTGATGCCGATGCTTACACCTACCATGTTCTGTGCATGCCCCCTGGTGGTCAGCACACGTCATAGTGACTGCTTATTTGGTTGCTCTGCTGTTCAGTCTATTTGCATATTAGGGTTTTATATATATACTAGAGGTGCAGTGCACAAAATTCGTGCACACTTAGGGTCCCTAGTGGCAGCTGCCAGCCTGGGGGGCCTCCCTAGGCCTCCCTTCCCCTGGCCACCTGCCGCTGTCAGCGGTAGGGAGGGCCCATGGGTAGTTTGCCAGCCAGCCCCAACCTGGGTCGAACACCCAGTAGAGCAGACAATTTGCATATTAGGCTTTTATGATATAGGATAGATTACCACAACTGTACTAATATAGTATGATATTACAAAAGTTGTAGGAAATATTAAAAATCTGCAAATAACAGGACTACTTCCAGTATTTCTACCCTCCTCCCCCAACCCGGCTCTATTTTTATTCATCAGTTTATGTTGTTCATTATATCCCACAAATGAATGAGATCATATGATATTTATCTTTCTCCAACTGGGTTATTTTGCTTAGCATAATACTTTTAAAGTCTATTTTGTTGGATGTGAGTATTGTTACTCCAGCTTTTTTTGTCTTTTCCATTTGCATGGAAAATTTTTTCCCATCCCTTCACTTTCATCCTCTGTGTGTCTTTTGTTTTGAGGTGGATCTCTTGTAGACAGTATATAGTTGGGTCATGTTTTTGTAAGCATTCAGCTATCCCACACCTTTTGATTGGAGCATTTAATCCATTTACATGTAGGGTTATTGTTGAGAGGTACTAATTTATAGCCATTTTAATTCTATATGGTTAAGTTTCTCTCTTTCTTCTACTTAGCAATCTCTTACAGCAATCCCTTTAGCACTTCTTGCAATGCTGGCTGGGTGGTAATAAACTCCTTTAGCCTTTTTTTTTGTCTGGGAAACTCTTTATTTGACCATCTATTTTGATAGATCTTGCTCGATATAGTAATCTTGGTCTCAGATCCTTGTTTTTTATTACCTTGAGTACTTCATGCCATTCCCTTCTGGCCTGTAGAGTTTGTGATGAGAAGTCAGGTGTCAGCCTTATTGGGACTACTTTCTACGTAACAGTTCTCTTTTCTCTTGCTGCCTTTAAGGTTGTCTCTTTGTCTTTAATTTTGGGCATTTTAATTATGATGTGTCTGGGTGTGGGTCTGTTTGGGTTCTTCTTGTTTAGGGTTCTCTTTGCCTCCTGAACTTGTGTGACTTTTTCCTTTACCAGGTTAGGGAAGTTTTCTGCCATTATTTCTTCAAACACCTTCTCTATTCTTTTCTCCCTTTCTGCCCCTCTGGCACACCTACTATTCTAATATTGTTATGTTTCACATTGTCCCACAGCTCCCGTAAGCTGTCCTCCTATTTTTTAATTGTTTTTTTTTGTTTTCTTTTTGATTCTCTGATTTACCTCGGTTTCCCCCTAACTGTGAGTATTTCTTCCAATGTGTTCTTTATTTGTGTTATGTCATTCTTTACCTCAGGCTGTTCTTTTTTCATAGTTACTATATCTTTTTTCATACTGTTGAGCATTTTTAACATCATTACTCTGAACTGTATTTCAGATAAATTTCTTTTCTCTGATTCATTTAGCTCTTCTTCTGGAGAATTCACTAGTTCTTTCATTTGGGGATTGTTTCTTTGTTTTCTCAGTTTGGTTGTCTGTTTGGGTTTGTGACTGTGTATTAGGTAAATCCTCTATACCTCTCAATCACTAGTGCAGGACAGTGTTAAAGGCTGTTTCTGATCAATTGTTTCAGGCTAAGACTCAAAGCCTCCAGAGATCATCTCTGTCTACAGACTAATAGAATTCCAACTCAAATTGCCCCCAGGCAATCATCCTCAGCTGATTGGGGAGAGTTTTTTCAACAGGGTGGGGCAGTTGCTTCTACCTGGAGGCTAATTGTTACTTTTAATCTCTTAAGTGGCCTCAAGGCAAGGTGTTTTCCACTAGGGTGTGTCCACTGTCTTCTCCCCAGGCAGGGAAAGATGTCCTCCACTGTGTGAGGGAATGACTCAGCCCAGGATCTTGGAGTGTCTGACCTCTGAACTCTGTCCCCCAAGTCCCCAGTTCTAGGTTCTGCTCTCACAGCTCCACTCCACTTCACCTTAGGGGTGGGTGCACAGGGAATTTTTATGCATTGGCCCTTTAAGAGGGTGTCCAAACTTTCAGCATCCATTCCCTGGCAGACAGGATCCCACTGCTTTTCACAGGTAGATGTTATGTGGGTACCTTCCTCAGTTAGGTACTCTCTGCTGGGGAGTCCAGCTTAGGGATTAGATCCCAGAGTTCTTAGTGGCATACCCCCACTAGCCCCTGACACAACAAAGATATCTCTCTAGGACCTCAGTTGCTGTCTGTGGGTGCCCGGCCAGCCCGTTCATATCTTTGCCCCTCCTACCAGTCTCTATGCTGTCTCCATCTCTGGTCCTTGGGTATCAGGGTTGTCTCCTACGAGTTTTCCTTTGATCATTCAGGAAGCCTTTCCATATTTCAGTTGCAATTCCAGCTTGCTCCTGCAAAAATGCCTGTGCAGCATCCTCCTACTCTGCCACCATTTTTAATCTCCCAAAGATCGTCGAGGCTGAAAAGAAGGAACAAGAAAAATTCCCCACAAGGACCTGGCTCCTTCCCTTCCCCCCTCCAACATCCCCCTCTCACACATCACATACGCTTCCAAGTGGGAGAGCTTGCTGATAGATGCTGAATTGATGTTGAAGAATCTTTATTTGGATTTCCTGCTTCCAACTCAATCCTCTTAATGCCATTAATTCCTTCAGTCCACCCCCTACCCCAGTTTATGCTGATTTTTCCTTCTCATGACCTTTCACTGAACTTGAAATTGGTAGAAGGTAATAGCATTCTAAATGTTCTCCTGTAATGTGCCAAAACTGGTTTGGCTCAGTGGATAGAGCGTCGGCCTGCAGACTCAAAGGTCCCGGGTTCGATTCCGGTCAAGGGCACATCCCCAGTAGGGGGCGTGCAGGAGGCAGCTGTTCCATGTCTCTCTCATCGATGTTTCTAACTCTGTCCCTCTCCCTTCCTCTCTGTAAAAAATCAATAAAGAGACTAAAAAAGCAATCCCATTTTCCATCGCACCAAAAAAATTAAGATACCTAGGAATAAACCTACCTAAAGAGGTAAAAGACCTAGATGTAGAAAACTACAGGACACTGAAAAAAGAGATAGAGGAAGATGTAAATAATGGAAGAGCATACCATGCTCATGGATTGGGAGAATCAACATCATTAAAATGTCCATAGTACCCAAAGCAATCTATAGATTCAATGCACTCCCCATTAAAATACCAACGGCGTATTTCACAGACCTAGAAAGAATTCTTCAAAGATTCATCTGGAACAAAAAAAGACTGCGAATAGCCACAGCAATCCTGAGAAAGAAGAATAAAGTCGGTGGGATCTCAATACCAGATTTCAAGCTGTATTACAAAGCAACTGTTCTCAAAACAGCCTGGTACTGGTACTGGCACAAGAACAGACATATAGACCAATGGAATAGAATAGAGAACCCAGATATCCACCCAAGCCACTATGCTCAATTAGTATTTGACAAAGAAGGCATGAACATACAATGGAGCCAAGACAGACTCTTCAATAAGTGGTGTTGGGAAAATTGGACAGATACATGCAAAAAAATGAAACTGGAATACAATATATTAAAATACATCAATAAATCAATGTTCTCCTGTAATGTGGTGCCTTCCCCAGAACAAGACTCACTTCTTGTCAAAGGCATATTTGGTGCACTTTGTGGGTAAAAAGAAAGACAGGGTCACTGAGCACTCAGCTCAGAGCCTTGTGAGGAGGCTCAGGAACTGTTCTACTGAGTGTGGCTTAGATGTGCAGAAGCTTCACGGGAAGCACAGAGCAAGGAGCAGCTGTGCACACCTGGGCAGAAGTCCTCTACTCTATGCAGTTACCCCAGCACCCCACCTCCCCCCACCAGGAGCTTTCCAGCCCTTCGCTCCACAATGCCAGCAAGCGCTTCTGGTTGATGTCCTTCTCCTCCTTCCACTGACCGATGCAGTGACGTCACACTCCCCTGGGTCAGTCAGCTGTGAAGATGAGGGATGGGCATGCCTGTGTGACAGAGACCACTGGGGGCGGAACGGGGCAGGCAAGGGTGTGACCAGCCCGGAAAGAGGTCACATACCAGGAACACAGTGAGATTCAAATGAGATCATGCACCGGGAGAATCCTTTTAATCTACACCATTATACACATACGATAAGAAAACATTTGACAGATAAGAAAACAAAAGAAGAGGAAAGGGAAACAATATCCCAAGATAAAAAGGGCCCATTGAAATGTTGTGGGAAGGCCTGGGGCCCTGTGATCCTGGGTTCCTGTCTGAGCCCCAGGCCCACATTTATAACGTGGGGATAATAAAACAATAATACACTGCATCAGAGGTTTGGGTGAGCAAGGAAGGAGGAGATGTCTATGAAGATCTTAGCACTGTGCCTGGCACATATCAGGTATTTGATAACTAATATTTCCTATTATTATTATTATTATTACCAGTGGCCCAGTGCACCGGGTGGGGTGGTGGGGGGAGGAGGAGTGGTACAGGGGTGGGAAAGGAGAGCTCGGCCTACACCCTCTCCAATCTGGGACATCCCTCTTGCAATCTGGGACTGCTGTACTCCTAACTGCTCACCTGCCTGACTGCCTGCCTGATCGCCCCTAACCACTCTACCTGCTGGCCTGCTCTCCCCAGCTGATCAGACCCTGCTGGGCCTTCTCGCCCCCAACTGTCCTTCCTCCCTGCTTGCCCCCAACTGCCCGCCCCTCCTGGCCTGATTGCCCCTAACCGCCACCATGGCTTTGTTGGCAAGGATGTCCAGAAGGTCTCCCAGTCTAATTAGCATATTACCCTTTTATTAGTATAGATTAGTTTACTACACAGATGTCTGTAACAGAGCTAGAAACAAGCGAGAAGAAAACATTTCAAAGTGAAGTTGCCAGAGGCTGCAGTGATAGGTTAGAGCTTCTGGCATTTGAGAGATGACATAGCAGGTGGTAAAAGCACAGGTTCAAGAGCTAGGAGGCCTAGGTTTGAACCCTGGTCCAGTCACTTAAATGTTGTCAGACCCTTGGCAAGTCCCTGAGGCTCTCTGTGCCTCAGTTTCCTCCTCCCTAAAATGGGTTCCTGTGAGGAGTGAATGAGTTCATGTGCATCAGGCGTGTAGGACAGCGCCCAGCACAGATGTTAGGAATTAAGCACTATTCATGATAAAACCACCACATGTGTGTTCTCCACTGCCAGGGGCCAGGGTTCCTTCTCTCATGCGCCGGCCCCCAAGCAGGGGCCTTATCCTCCTTGGCGCATTGCTGGCATCCTCGGCAAACGTGTCTTTGATGGAAGGTGACAGAATGCAGGGGATGACCTGAAACTCTCCTGGTTCGCAGACAAATATAGAACTGGAGTTCACAGTGGGACTGATGGCCTCCCTCTCAGAAGATGAAAAATATTAGTGGAGCCGAAACCGGTTTGGCTCAGTGGATAGAGCGTTGGTCTGCGGACTGAAAGGTCCCAGGTTCGATTCCGGTCAAGGGCGTGTACCTTGGTTGCGGGCACATCCCCAGTAGGGGGCGTGCAAGAGGCAGCTGATCGATGTCTCTCTCTCATCGATGTTTCTAACTCTCTATCTCTCTCCCTTCCTCTCTGTAAAAAATCAATAAAATATATAAGAAAAGAAAGGAAAATATTAGTGGAGGACTTAAGGAGTTGGGGCCTCTCAATATCAGGGGGGGAAATAACACCAGGAACAACAAGGCCATCTCTCACTGGAGAGGGCTGCGGTCCCCGGGGTGGGAGAAGCTATGAGAGCAGGTCTGGACCTGGGACAGGCTCTGTCTGGATCCCAATGCCGTCATTCAACAGCTGTTTGGCCTGCAAACCCCATCACTCCGGCCTGTTTTATCACCCACCAAGCGAGGCTAGAACTGGCCTCCAGGGGAAACTTTAACGATTCCATGAGATAAGAGTACAATGCCTGGCATTTAGAAAATGCTCAATTAATGTGTTAAGTGAATGAAAAGGGCTTTTAAAAAAACAAACAAAACAGTCCTATTGTGGGAGGGAGCTGTGGACCCTTAGAAGCACACACCGCTTAAACTTAACGTCCACCTCTTGTCTTTATCCTCCTCTCCTTCCTGGAACCCAGGAGGTGGGGGTGCCTCGGGGGACGGGGGGTGGGGGACGCGGGAGGCCTTCAAGCAGCTTCCCAGGCCCTCAGTCTGAGGTTCAGCAGCAACGCTGACGCCCAGACGCGCGCGGGGACCGAGCCCGCCCTCCCCCAGGCCTTCTCCCGGCCAGCTGGCACAGAAACACCCCACATTTGCAGCTTTCATGGCCATCACGAGAACCGACGCCTTTTTATTGTTTTTCTTTGCCTAACGATGGAGCAATCGCCTGACTTCCCCGGGAAAAACAACGCTGGGACGGGAGAGCGTCTGGACTGAGCGAGGGCTCTCCGGTCCCCAGGCCTGAGCCCCTGGAGCAGTGGTTCTCAACCTGTGGGTCGCGACCCCTTTGGGGTCCAACGATCCTTTCACAGGGGTCGCCTAAGACCATCGGAAAATGCAGATATTTACATCACGATGCATCACAGTAGCAACATTTCATAGTTGGGGGTCACCACCACATGAGGAACTGTATGCACGGGTCGCGGCCTTAGGAAGGTTGAGAACCACTGCCCTGGAGGGAAGGAAGCTGGGGGCTGGGGGGTGCGCCGGACCAGAAGCACGGCTGGCACGCGCACCCCGAGCAGGTGGTGTCTCGGGGTTAAAAACAGTCCGATTCTCGCAAACCAGAAGCTCACAGTGGCGAGTGCGAGGACCAGGCTGCTCACCGGGGTCAGCAGGGCAGGCCCAGAGGAGTGTGTCCGCTCCTTCTCACCCACCGGCCAGGATAAGGAGGGTCACAGAGGCTCCGGGGTCCCGGGCGCGCACAGCGGTCGGGGCTTTGCTAGCATCGCACCCCTCTGCAAGCCCCCATACTCCCACCCCCACCCCAGCCCGTGGCACCGCAGCGCTTCCGAACCCTGGCATCCTGTGAAGTGCAATGGGTGCCGGAGGGCCCGGTTTCAGCAAGTCAGCCCGGGGATTCTGCATTTGTGTCCAACTTCCAGGGGGGATGGGGGTGGGGGGCTGCCGCTCCAGGGACTAGTTGCAACGGGGAGACCTTGCCTGCCCAGGGCGACCCCGGGAAGCTTTCAGCCGCTGGCTCCTGAGGACCGTCTAGGGCAGTGGTTCTCAACCTCCCTAAGGCCGAGACCCTTTAAGACAGCTCCTCATGTGGTGGTGACCCCCAACCATGAAATTATTTCCGTTGCTATTGTAATTTTGCTACTGTTATGAACTGTAATGTAAATATCTGATAGGCAGGATGCATTTTCGTTGTTACAAATTGAACATAATTAAAGCATAGGGATTAATCAAAAAAACAATATGTAATTATATATTGTGAAATATTTCTAATGACAAATAAATGAAATTGTGTCTTGAATCGTGGTGTAGCATGGGCAACAGTCTTCATATGACAACAGTAAACTACATTGCTACACTTTGCTACACCAAGGAGCGGTGTGTTGGTTCCTAAGACCATGGGAAATAGGTGTTTTCTGATGGTCTTAGGCGACCCCTGTGAAAGGGTCGTTGGACCCCCAAAGGGGTCGCGACCCCCAGGTTGAGAACCGCTGGTCTAGGGAGCCCGATGGGGCAGGCCTGGTGGCAGCCCGCCCCCTGTCCCTCTGCACAGCACCTCTGACGCTCCCGGACCCGAGGCCGCCCTTCGTGAAGGAGGTGCAACCTGCAGGCTCCAGAGGCCGGGCCGCCCGGCACGCCCGGCTCCCCACCACCCAGCCTCCGTGCTGCGCTCTGAGGTCGCCCTGGCCGAGCCCGAGCCGCCACCTGTTCCCTCGAAATAGTTCCCAGCTGGCGGGTGACCTCAGCGCGGCTCCGGTCCAGGCAGCTGCGGGCGCCCTCGTGCGGCGGGCAGCGGAGGGAGCGAGCGCCGCGCACCCCGGGCGCCGGGCAGCGCTGATGGGGGTGCTCCGGGGAAAGGCGTGACCCGCCTCTCCACCCTTGGGAACTGATGGGATGACGGGTCCCCCTCCTCCCTTTACACGATGAATAAAACAACAAACATCCCCCCGATGGGGTGGCTCGATCAGAGGGCGGGTCACCGAGCTGCGGGTTATGCAACTCGAGGTCCACCGCTTGCCAAGAAGGCCCAGCCAACACGCGCGGAGGAGGACGGGGATCGTGTCTTCAGACCCTAAGGCCTGTGCTTTTTTAATTTTTATCCCGCAGATCTCTCCAGGACAGCTACCCAAATTCTTTACATCAGTGGCTCAGGGAGATCCGTCGGCAAACTGAGTGAATTATTGGAAGACACTTCCTCACGCTAATGGGGTACCGGCCTGGGGTACCGGCCTGGAGACTTCTGGCTTAAAGCATGTCCGCCGGTGCCCCCTGGTGGACATGGAAGTCACTGCAATCCTCTGGTCCATGCATTTGGGGCCTTCCTAGCTCATGAACCGAGTATATCAAAATTATGACAGTTATTATTACAGAGAGGTCCTCGGAATGAAAAAGAATTGGGTTCCAGGGAGAAAGAGATGATTTTTTAAAGATTTTTATTGACTTTTAGACGGACATACTGACAACCAACAAGTAATTTGATAAAAACTGTCTTTTTGAAATGTTACACTGCCATGTGGTCCTCTCTAAGGGTTTGGGGCACCAGCCAGAGCTGGGAGGTGAGGGCCCAGAGGGACCCGTTGTAAAGAAAGTGAGGCGGCTTTCAACTGGTGCCCGTTCAGGCTGGAGGACTCTTAGAGGGTCAGCCTCGGGGGGCTGGAGCCACATGTCACACCCCCTTTACTCATTCACCCCAAATGACTTGCTGGACTGGGCCCTCCGTCACCCAGGAGAACCCCATAGAAGGTGCCCTATGATCCCTCCCTCCTCATGCTGCTTGCCCACCACAACCCCCACTAACCCCAGCTCTCAGAAGGAAGGGCCACGTCGCATCCTTCCCCCACAGATCCTCAGGTCGCACACCCATGCTTGGCCAGGCCTCATCAACCAGGAGGAGCTCTGGGCCCTTCCGCCAGAGCTAAGGTGGCAGCACTGAGTTGTTTTAAAAATCATATCGAAGCTTTGCAGAATTAAATGATGCTGAATTCAAGGCGAGGTACCAACAATACCAACACAATGATGCCGCCATTGTTGACTGCTGACAGTGTGGACATTGGAGATGGGACCTCCCCATATTCGCAGTGTTTCCGCAGCCTGTGAAAAACATGCACTGATGGGTTTTTTGGAGAGTTTTGGTTCATGTTTCTGTACAATGGACCAAATAGAATGTTAATCATCCTCAAATGCCATGGCAGAAGCTACAGGTTCTGTCAAGAGTGAAACCAGCTGGGCCGGTGTGGTTCAATGGTTGAACCAAGAGGTCACGGTTTGATTCCCGGTCAGGGCACATGTCTGGGTTACAGGCTCCATCCAGCCAATCAATGATTCTCTTTCATCATTGATGTTCCTATCTCTACCTCTTCCTTCTTCTTTGAAATCAATAAAAAATATTTTTTTAAAAAAGAGTGAAACTAATGCTGAGTCCACGAGAGTAGCACTGATGTATATGCAGTGTAGATGGTGATTCTTAACTTTTAAAAAATATCATCCCCTTAAGGAGCCTTTCTTCCTCCCCCCACTTCTGATTCTACCTTTCCTCTCTGCTCCCCATAAATCAGGGAACACCTGAGAAGTCATCTGGCCTGGCCCTGCCAAGGCATTAGGAGTGAGTTAATTCAATGTTTGACCAAATAGAGCAGGCTAATTTTTTAGTTGATAATTTTGTATGGCCCAGGAATGATGTTGTAAATATCCACATGGCCCTCGGCAGGAGAAAGGTTCCCACCCGCTGTCATAATAAAAAGTTAATACCACACTTATATTGAGTGTCTGTTTGTGTACTGTGGTCCTTTAGAGGATGACAAACCACTGAACTATCTAAGACGTTTTTCACATACAGTACTTCCCCCCCTCCCCACCCCACCAACCAAGAATCAGTTTTCTGATTCAATGGACCATGTTACCCCCTTTGAGAATGCATGGTGGTGACTGTGCTCATTTTCTAGGACTGTTTCAACGAAGAACCACAACCTTGGTGACTTCAGACAACAGGAATTGATTCTCTCGGTTCTGGGGCCAGAAGTCCACAGTCAAGTGCAGGGGGGAGTTGGGGAGAGATTCCTTCCTGCTTCTTCCAGCTGCTGGTGGCTCGGGGCTTTGGTTGGCTGTGGCTGAGTCACTCCAGTCTCTCTGCCTCTGTCTTCGCTGAGTCTCTTCCCCTCTCCTGTCTGTCAAACCTCCCTCTGCCTTTCAGGACACCTGTCACTAGATATTGGGTCTACTCCAATGGTTCAGAATAGCTCATCTCCAGAAGCTTAGCTTTTCCCCAGTGAGGCCACATTTAAAGAATCCCCTTAGGTGTGTGTGTGTGTTTTTTTTTTCCAAACGTCTTACCTAGTAAATATTACTATTAAAAACGGACAACTAAGAAGTTGTTTTTTAAAATATATTTTATTGATTTTTCATAGAGAGGAAGGGAGAAGGATAGAGAGTTAGAAACATTGAGGAGAGAGAAACATCGATTAGCTGCCTCCTGCATGCCCCCTATTGGGGATGTGCCCGAAACCAAGGTACATGCCCTTCACCGAAATCGAACCTGGGACCTTTCAGTCTGCAGGCCGACGCTCTATCCACTGAGCCACACCGGTTTCGGCAGAAGTTTTCAATATATCTTGCTTTCTTGGGATTTTGTGACAGGGAGATACATGCATTAAAACATGAACACTGAGCCCACCACAACGACTAACATCTGTGGGTGGCAGTGGACATATCACCTGTGTCAGGGACACAAGCAAGAAAGCCTTGTGTGCGCGTGTTTCACAGCTCCAAGGCGATGCTTCTAACAGTTTCCACTGACTGTGGCCTTTCCTCCGAGATAGCCTGTGGCGCCCTCTAGTGGAACTTGTGGTCACACACAGTCCTAACTTTCAGAAGAAAGTCTTCCTAAGGTTTAACATGATTAGCTATTCAACAACAACAACAAAAGGAACTTGGAGCGTCGCTATTATAACCCAGCACAACTTACGGTCCACCCTCGAGAGAAACGACGCTGGTCAGAGTCAAAGGGGACGACCGCCTGCCCGTGGATTCTGATTCTCCTCTCTGCTGCCTGCCCCTGCCTGTATAGGAACAAACCCAGTCCAGGGCGGCCAGCTGGGGGAGGAAAGTAGAATAAAGGTAGTTAGTCATGGATCTCCCTGCCATAGAATCCCAAGGAAGCAAGAGATATTGAAAACTTAGTTGTCAGTTTTGGGTTTTTAAAGATCAATGATGAGGGAGAATCATTGATCTGCTGCCTGCTGCATGTCCCTCACTGGGGATCCAGCCCACAACCCAGGCATGTGCCCTGACCAGGAATTGAACCGAGACCTCCTGGTTCATGGGTCGACACTCAACCACTGAGCCACGCCAGCTGGGCAGTTGTCAGTTTTACTAGGAATATTTACTAAGTAAGACTTTTGGTAAAAACCAAAGTGAATTCTGTAACTATTTTCATCCTTATGCTCCCAGGACAGCCTCAGTCTACTGGATGAAGAAAGATGTGCGTGGGAAGACCCATTTCCAAGATACTGAGCCAGCAGTCCCTCCCGGTCCGTTTGCCATCCGCCCAGTGAACCCTGACCCCCATCAGAGTCCCCTCCTTCCTGGCCCAGGGGCTACCACCTAATCAGCCTCCGGGCAGTGCTGCGTGGAGCAGCCACTCAGGCTGTCTTGGTCTCTTTTCAGTGGTGACTCTGTGCTAATGTTTCCTGCTTCTCCAGTGGCACGGGGCTTGGTCACTTGCAGGGGCCTCTCTTTCTGGGTCGCAGCTGCCCCCTCTCGGGGTGGGAATTGTCCTTCCTGGGCCCTCCAGAGGCCTTAAGCCAGGAGCACTCCCTGGCCTCGTCCCCCTCCCCCCCCTCCCAGCTGTTTTCTCATGGGGATTTCTCCTGGCTGTGGGAAGAGGGTGGGGAAGGGCTGAGAGGAGGAAATGCTACCTTCCGTGGGAAAGCACACAATAAGGAACTGTTCCCGCACATCTGTGTTTAAGTGGGTTTTCTCCAGCGCTGACTCCGGGTCTTCATGGTCTCTTGTATATTTCTAAGCCCACCCGCGAACCCAAACTTGAAAGGAACTGACTCGGGTGTCAGGCATCCTGCCACGCTCTGGGCACACACTGGTGAACAACGCCGACGTGATGTGTCTGACATCACAGGATTTACCAACAGGGGAACCAGTACAGGGTGAAGCCAGTACAGTGGTACCTCGAGATTCGAATGCCCTAACATACAAGATTTTTGAGATACGAGCCGTCGAGCGAGCGATTTTTGCTTTGAAATACGAGCAACATTTGAGATAGGAGTCATCTCGCGGATCGGCCGGCTGCACACGACCCACCAGTTTACTGCTACTTGAGCGTCTCATAGTTTCCCACGCCTCAAGGTTACAGAACGAATTAAACTCGTATCTCGAGGTACCACTGTATTGTGAGTAACCAAGGATCAGAAGCGCTGTCAGGGAGAAATGCAGCAGGGAGCATGGCAGGAGGAGCGGATGTAATGAGGGGCTAAGCAAGTTGGAGCAGGGACGGGAGGGAGCCAGTGGGCCTGGGCAAAGGGGAGGGAAAAATCGATGCCCAGATGTCTCCACAAGATCTAGGCGCCTTTTTCGCTGCTTCAGCTATTTCAGGAAAACAGATGTGGGGGGTTCAAGGTCAAGTTTGTAGACAATTTGGGTTGCTAGCATCTGGAGTCCTTGAACAGTGAAATCAGGAAGCAGTCCTGGAGGCCCTTCTTAAAAGCAGTCCTCTGATGCTGGTCCACGTCACCCTCCCGTGTACCCACAACGAATAGCAGCAGTTATATTCAGAGAGGAGTTATCTAGAAGCGAACCAAAGACTGGGGATTTCCATAAGGAACGGGACCATTTATTCACTCCCAAGGTGGCAGATGCTAACTTGTAGACAATGCCGAGTTAGATAACAGAGAACCGCAGACTGGAAAAATGCTTAACTAGTGACAAAGCGGACAAGATGATTCCTTCTTCCCCTCCTCCTTTGTACAACCAGGATTAGTTTCTACCGATTTCAAAAGACTTCATTCAGAGCAAACAAACCGATCTCTCAAATTTCCCTACGAAAAAACAAATCACAGGCAAGGGTGTGGGGAAACCCAGAGGTGCCAGTTCTGAAACTCACAGCTGTGCTTTCACATCTTGATATAACTGTCTCCAAGAATGGCAGTTTCTGTTGTTCACCTTTAAATCTCGAATTATGCAAAACTCACATTTTCAGTTAGAGTCCCTGTTTAGCATACTTGAATCTCTTACATCATACTTACAAGACTCAGGAGAAATTCCTTTTAATTCTGATAGGCTAATTAATCGAATTCGATTCGAGGCAGAGAGAAGGTAAACGGAAACTGGACTAACAATTGAACATATTTATATGAATTTCTAAGTCAATTAAACGGCCACATGCTACTCAACTTACATGAGAGAAAATTATGTGGGATTTAATACACAATTTGGCATTAACACTAGGTCATGTTTAAAAGAAGTTAATCCAGACAAAAAATATTTGGCTACCAGGAATGTCAGTTTTGCTCAAAATGTGATACTAACAAAAAATCACAATGTTAGAATTTTGGGGACCCAAGAATAAACCTGTTTTAAGCTGATGGCTTCCACAGTAGTGGCAGAAATGACACGGGAAGAAATGTACAAGACCCATCACTGCTGCACTTCCTTTTGAACTGGGAGATTCTAAAGCTTGTTTCATTTTTACTTGACTATTCAAGTATTTGACAAGTATCCAGAAAGCAAGAAAAATCTGCCGTTCCTTCCCGCCCCCCCCCCCCAGTTTCTACTACAGAAATTACTTCTGTTTTACTTGAATATATCTATGTATTTGCTGTAACACAGTATAAGTAAATTTTAAGGCTAGTATAACCAATCAAAGTTAGTGTTATACAAAGTTAGAGGCTGTTCCTCATCAAGTCACATCCAATGACAGAGGACTTTTTCATGACTTGTCAGAAAGGGGCTCAGTGGTAAATAGGCACCACACCCAACTGAGGTTGAACGAGCCAACTGCTCATGTCAGGCTCCGACTCCCCCAAAGCTTTCTTTTCGCCAAGGTCAGTCAAGGACATCTGGGGTGGCTGGTAGTACTCCCAGAAGTAGGATCTGAGACTGATTTTCTCATTTGCTGCAGTCTGCATCGTCAGGCTTTTTAGCCAGCAATCGGACGCTTCAAAGTGGGAACGTTTTAGCTCAATTTCCTCTTCTGAGTTGGCATTTAGGAAGTGAGGGTCAGATTTGTCAGCCTACTTCTGCTGTGCGTTTTGCGTACCAAGTTCACTCCTGCCTGAATACTTTTTCGTTTCCCCTTACATCACACAGCTTATTCTACATAAATTTTATCTTTGTAGGATATGCAGCTCTGTAAGGCCTCTTAAAACTTTCTGGGACAAGGTCATGCATAAAGAACCTTGAGATACTTT
Organism: Lasiurus cinereus; assembly: GCA_011751065.1. Taxonomy (NCBI): domain Eukaryota; kingdom Metazoa; phylum Chordata; class Mammalia; order Chiroptera; family Vespertilionidae; genus Lasiurus; species Lasiurus cinereus. Next base: position 6,798,717 of record JAAGEH010000076.1, on the reverse strand, counting down.
TTCCTTGTTTTCAGGATTAAAGTGGATCATGCTTACTATGTATCACAGGCTGGGGAAAAAAAAAAAAGGCAACATTTCCTAGCAAATTCATGGTCTCCTCTGTGTAAGATTTAACTTACAGAAACCTGAATTTCAGGAGTTGAAAGGAAAGATGGATTCAAACTTATCCAAATAAATGTTTCAGAGGCTTCTGAAATTTCAAAAAGGTTCATTAGAAATGGAACCATTGGTGTTTAAAGCACAGGCCGACCGGGAAGGGGCTTGGTCATGGCACATTCCAGCACACAGGATATAACCAGGTGGGATCTTTATTTCACAAGGGTCAAGGTACAGTACAAAACGAATCTGTACATCTCTCTATTAACAGGATTTGTTTACACAATTATATTACACTTCACCAGCCTTTATACGGTATTTAATTAAATACAAAATAAATTTACAAAGTCTGCCGTGGGGTTCCTTCCCATGCCAGCTTACCGTCTTTCAGAGGTTCTCCTCAATATTGATAGTGATTGAACCTTGATCGTTTCAACATTCATTTCTTTTTATAAATCAGAGAATAGTGCCAGCTTGCATGTCATTCCAAATAGAGAAGATAACACACGCGAGATGATTCGTTGCACATCACCAAGGCATCCCTTTCATGCACACAAAATCAGATCTTTACTTGTGCAGATAGTCCCTTTAAAACACAAATCTTTTTTTTTACGTGGGCTATTTTACATTTTCTTGGAATATCAAGTGGAAGGAGAAATTTAGCTACTTTGCAATGACTGCTCCACATTAAAAATCAGGGAGTGCCTCAGACGACGTGGTATTCAGAAATCTTATATTTTCATTTATATTTGTGAGCAATGACTGGTAAAAATATCTTCACGAAAATAGAAGTTTCTTTTGCTTTATTTCTTGCACACCTCTAGTTCTAATATTGTGCAGTATGTATTACATTCGCTTTGAAAACAAATACCAGATGACACTGGGGCAAACGAAGCCCGTGTGTGGTCCTTCCTGGCAGATAAAGGGTCTGTTTTACCTGAAGCATTTTATTTGGAAATGTGCATTTTATTTGAAATGCCAGTCCAAATCTCTGGACAGGAAGTGTTCTGTAGATGTAGCCAGACAATATTACACCTGCCACACACACCAAGAGTTGTGGTATTCACTTATAGGTTTGCATGCATCCTGCCAACACACTGGTTTGAAGAACAAACATGAGGAACAAAGGAGGAGAAAAAAAGCAACATTCAAAAAAAAAATCTATACAAAACACTTTTAAGTTTTCTGGAGGCAACAGTAGCCCTTTAATTAAATAAAGCATCAGATCATCACCAGATCACAAGTAAAAAGCTTCTACAACTTCCCAATGGAAATTAACCTTATGTGCACAAGGGTAACACACCGTCATGAGTATTAAGAGTAATACAAGTTAGTCATTTAAGTGTTAAATAATGAACTCTGGAAAAGGAGTTTTGAATTATTTTTCTGTGCCTTTGAATAGTAACCAAAAAAAAAAATAAGGTAATCCTCACTCCGAAAACGGAAACAAAAACTCCAAACACAAAAAGAAGGAAAAAAAAAAACAAAAAACCCAAACATCCATTCTACCTTTGCAACATAAAATGGAAGCAAACGGATAACGTGGAGACTCTGAAACAGTTAATCGAGCAACCACCAAATTCCGAGGGAGGATGCCCTCGAGCAGAGATAGACTAGAAAAAGGGGCGAGGGTGATGGGCTACCTCGGAGAAATGAAGCCGCACTCTACCTGCTCACTCTAAATGCTACCATTAAAACTCCTGAGTCCCGGAGTTAGTTCAATGTCACTGACATTAACTAGCGTTAGTTACTGTCATTTTATTCAAATGGATGCCATTTGATTAGGTTAAGAATTGAGCATTGCTTTAGGAGAAACACCAGTTCCTGGAGAAGGGAGCAGAGTATTTTGAGACAGTCAGAAGGACTGAAGTCATAGGAACTAAGTTATTTTAAATATACCGTTCGAATTTCCAGTAGCAAAAGACCCAGGGTAAAACGGGAAGTGGAAAAAGCCAAGAGAGGGGTATTTGGAGTATTTATAATAATAAAAGCATAATATGCTAATTAGACCAGACAAGAATGTAGCTGGGGCTGCGAGGGAAACCCGGGTTCCGGGTGCCAGAGGGAAGAGGTGCTGGTAGCCGGGGGAAAGAAGGCCTACTGGTGCACGAACTTCGTGCATTGGGCCTCTAGTTATTAACAAAAAGGACACGGCGAGCGGCAAACTGGTAGAAAGCCTGTTGCTGCATGAGAACAGACCGCCCTTCCCATCTAGCTTTGGTAGTGCACTGTTGGACATGTTTTTTCCCAAGTGTTGGAGGGAAGAAGAGAGAGAGAGAGAGAGAGAGAGAGAGAGAGAGAGAGAGAGAATGCTGCTAAAGGGGAAAGTAGGTGGGTAGTAGAGGGGAAAAAGAGGAAGTTAAACTTTAAATCAATTAAAACAGTTCCTGTGAAATGAAGCGTGGCTGATAGTGATTCTTGACGGGTGGGGACAGAGGCAGTAAAGACACCCCCATATCCTATCCACTACTCTCAGATCGCCAAGGGTAAGAGATCAAACAAGCAAGTCATGATATTCACAAGAGCTACCCAAAGTGGCATTGTACTTTGTGAGATTAACAGTTCCTGCCTTTCAGACATGCTTTTAGACTCAGGGTTCTCTCTGTGATCACCTCTTCAGACCTGAAGGCGATTATCTTGAGTTTGCTTGCCAGGTGTCTCATAAAATCTACTTTAAGCAACTTCACATTTAAAGCCCTCATGCTCATTACTGGCTAATTAAATCTGGTTCTGAATGCAACCCCAACTTCAGGAACCAGTCTTACATCCCTACAATAACAAACTCATCAAGTTTCCCGGCAGGTGAGGGGTTGTGGAAAGACAGGATACAAGTTAAGAAAATAGACTGAGGTCAGTCGGCCTAGAAAGCCTGCTCAGGTGCAAACGTAGTCTCAGACAATGGAAAGAAATACAAACTCTGTTTAATTTTCATTTGCAAGGTATGTGAAGTTCGCACGTTTTCTTCACAGTTGTTTTCCATACAATTTAATCAGACAACTCTCAAGTGGAATAGCCTTATTTTTCTAGTGTTCACAGTGGGAGGGTGGTGAATATGACCGCTGAGCAAGTGGCTGACTTTCTACTGTCACATAAAACTGTAGAAGTAAAATCCACCTGAACAGTGTGAACAGGTTTTGGCTGTCCTCAACCACTGAGTCTCATGCATCCTAGATCCTGTCTTAGCCTTAGCATTATAATGGTAGTAGCATATGCCGTACCTTTGCAATGATATTTCATACTTCAGAGAATTCAGGAGGCTGATCTGTTCCTTTGCAATAAGAAATGCAGTAAGTCAGTCCTGGGAACTATTGGGTCAGCTTTTGGGGAAGGGTGTCTATGGTCTCAGTACCCCATGCAGGGTTCTATAATATTGCTTTCTAACTTCTTCCACTTAGTCCATGCTCTGGCTTCCAGATCAAGGCTCTGCGCACTTAAAACAAGAAAATTACATTAAGTTGGTGGGGCAAACACATGTGTTAGCTCAAGGCATCAGTTCACAATGTTTTATAGTTATTCCGTTCCAAAGAAATGAAGTTCACACACAATGCTAACGAGGCCTTTCAGTCTCTGAAGGAGAGAAGTGTGGTATAAAATATGACCATCACCAGCAGTGAGAAACCTCCCTTCCTTCCCTTTTAAAGTAACAAATGTGCTGAATACGTGTACTTGCATGTGGACTGGTAAAAGTTTCTGCTATGGCCATTCTGAAACACTTTGAAGCCTTTTTTTTTTTTTTTAACACATTAAAGGCAAGTTCTACTTCCAGGCCTTCAAACATATTATGGTTAAACTTGCGAGTAACTGGGTTTTCCTTTCCACACATCCGTTTTTAGTGTCGATGCCCAAGACCTTGAAGATGGTTGATCGGAGAACTTATGCACATGGAGAGAATGACCAAAAGGACCCCAGAGAGCTGGATACAGTAGACATTACTGTGAGTGTCTCACGTATGTTTCCAGAACGAACGAAGAGAGGAAAGCCACTGAGAGTGTTATTCCAAACGGCACTGAAATTCGACTCAGTTTAGGTAAGAGTTACTTATCCCTGAAAATAAAGGCATCAGATTCTAAGCAGCTTTAGGAATTCAACGCTTCCTTGTGCCTCTTCCAGGAGGTGGCCACCAAGCCGGAGTCCCAAACCAAACGCAGGTATTCTCTGCGCCCCATTCCTGTGGCTGTCACTGACCAAGGCGGGGCGCGGCTGCTACTGCGGCGGCGGCTGCTGCTCCGGTGGCGCCTCCTGCTGGGGTGGCGCTGGCCGTGGCCCGGGGGGCCTGGGCCCGAGCATGTCCTGGTGCTGCCTCTGCCGGTAGGCTATGACTGTTCCCAGCAGCAACGCGATGATGGTCATGAGGTAAAGGTCCCACTCAGGTCCCAAAATCTGGTCCATATCAAGGTGGGTAAATACATCTCGAACCTTAATGGGAACAGAAAAACCATCATGTTCACTAACATGTCAGAGAAGAAATCAGGAAAATGGTATCACCAGTTACAGATAAATACAGGACTTATTAAAACAATTGGTTTTAGGGACATCTTTCAATGTTTTTATTTTAAAAAGCGTTTAAAAGCCTTAAACTGAAACTCAAAAAATAATGTGTTTCAGGAACAGCTATTATTTCAAAACAGTTGACTATGTGAAGTGTCTGGCAGGGTTTCCTTCCATCAGCATCCTAATGCACTCATTCCCAACCATCCCCCCAGAAAATACCTGAGATGAGCACTGGGGGCGAGGGAGGGTCAGGGAAAACCGTTCGCCTTGGTGCACCTGGAGCCCATTTGCAGTCAGGGCACAGTGGCTGAGAAGCTCTGCTCTAGTGACTCGGGGCTACTATGTTATCACTTCTCTCAAGTAACTGAAGATGGCAGATCCAATGTTTCACAGAGGAATGAATAATGCTTTCTGGTCAGGATTTAAGGAAATATTTAACACCTGAATTTGAACTTAGAAGTCATGGTTTTAGTCCATGGTATATATAGGATACACATACATATATTTATATATATGTATATTTAGAGAGTGAGAGAGGAAGGGAGAGGGATAGAGAGATAGAAACATTGATGGGAGAAACAGCATCCATCAGATGCCTCCTGCATGCCCCCTACTGGGGATCAAGCCTGCAACCCAGGCAAGTGCCCTGACTGGAATCGAACCATGGCCTTCTTGCTCGACTGCTGAACCACACTGGCTGCACTAGACTATGATACAGTGGTACCTTGAGATACGAGTTTAATTCGTTCCGTAACCTTGAGGTGTGGGAAACTATGAGACTGTCGTGTGCAGCCGGCCGATCCGCGCGATTACTCGTATCTCAACTGTTGCTCGTATTTCAAAGCAAAAATTGCTCGCTCGACGGCTCGTATCTCAAAAATCTTGTATGTTAGGGCACTCGTATCTCGAGGTACCACTGTATTTTAATTTCCCTAGTGTCACTTAAGTGATTCCTTTTATTTTCTGACTGCCATTTATTCACAATGAATGTAGACATGGGTATAATCCTTGTGTTTAAATAACATCACATTTAAAAGATCTCCATCTATATATATAATCTATATATATAAAAGGTTAATATGCAAGGTGTCACCTCAGGAGTTTGACGGCTCGCTATGATGTGCGCTGACCACCAGGGGGGGCGGTGGGGAACAAAGGAAGGCCCCAGTCAGCAGCTGCAGAAGGGAGGCCCTGGTTGGCAGCTGGAAGGTCCAATAGGCCCCGATCACTGGCCAGGCCTAGGGATCCCACCCGTGCACGAATTTCGTGCACCACGCCTATAGTAATATATATTTGCCAGTACAGGCATTATGTTTTTTTGGAAAAAAAATTACCAGATTACAAGAAACTATTAACTGTATTTCCTGGGGAGGGAATGGAGATAGCTTTTGTGTTTATCTTCCTATTTTACTTTCTTGACATGAATACTTACTACTTTAAAAAAAATGTATTTTTACTGATTTCAGAGAAGAAGGGAGAGGGAGAAAAAGAAACATCAATGATGAGAGAGAATCACTGATTGGCTGACTCCTGCATGCTCCCTACTGGGTACATGTCTGCAACCCCGACATGTACCCTGACAAGAAATCGAACCATGACCTCCTGGTTCATAGGTTGATGCTCAACCTCTGAGCCACACTGGCAGGATATTACTTTTTTTTTTTTTAAGGACATTTTATTGTCTTTATATTTCTGTCTTAAAAAGAAAGAATATATTTTACTGCACAAATCCTAGACTGTAATCAATAGTTTATTAGTCTTAAAAATTGTGAGAGACAGGGTCTGGAGTAGTCCTGGCAGAGAAACAGCACACTACCACACTGTTAGCTTTTTAACTGGAGGAATGAAGATTCTGTCAATTAGCAGAGGGTACAGCCCTGGCCCAGGCTGCCAAGCAATGATAAATTTGCCATTACAAATGCGTAAGATATTGACAGAACTTAACATCTCAGGCCCCTATACATGGGGCCCTCAGTCGCATGGGCTAGGGTTGCATGAGGAGGAAGTCAAACTTCTCTTTATAGATGCTGGAGCACCATGGACTACAGTTATATCTGTGTAACACAGGAGGGAACCCATTCTGGAATCCATCGCTGAGATGAGGTACCCACCTGTTCTGAAAGATGTTAACCAAAGATTGGCAACACCATCCTTCCCCAGAATGATTAAAGTTAAATAGTCCTTTTTTCTGCATATATTTGAAGACTTTCAGAATCCAATGCTGTACTAGTTAATCCATTATGAAGAACTCCAGGTAGTGGAAACCAAATGCAAAACGGGAGAACCTAAGAGCAACACCTGAGTGTTGTTAACTAAAGTCAGCAGCTTGGAAGAGGATGGCTAACCCATCTCCTATCTAGGTTCTACGTTTAGCTTATTTAAATAGTTCAAGGTATTTTTAGAGAACAAATTCTGGTGGTGGTTTTAACATGTTTCACTATCACAAGTGCAACAGCCTGGGCAGGTTCTCAGGTTCTACTTCTTCTTCCTCCTTTTCTAAATTCTCTTTTTTTAGGGAGGTCTGAGTCACTTCTAAGCAGGCAATCATCTGATTTAATATTTATTGAATTTAGTTAACTACTGTTTCAAATTGTCATGGGTCATACTCCTCCCCTCTTCCCCAACATTTAAAATACAAGTCTTTGGACTGAGGTTACATACATTTGTATTTAACTGAAAGGCGTGGACCACTTACATTTGCTTCCCGTATGTACTGCAAGAAATAGACGACGCCCAATTTGCAGAGTGCTAGGAAGACTGGTACCTGTGCATCTGGGCTTGCTTCGGCTGCCATGTCATAAAAACGCTTTGCAAGGTGAATATCCTATAAGATAGGTAATAAAGCCAAATTCATTTTCTTGTTAAACTAAGAATAATTGTCTTTTAGTTTATACATTAGGAAAATTCATCTTTCAAGTTTCATTTTAAAATTTCCGTTACCTAAAGAAAAACCCATGTTGTAATTGGATAATAGTTCTTTAAGTACTTATCAGCTTAATTTGGAAAAACTTAATTGAAAAATTTTAAGACTTCATTCATGCTCCCCTCCAATCTGACAGCCACTTGCTGTGTAGACTTTCAGAGGTAAATGCTGCACCGTCTTACAGCTACACATAACACTGTTAATCTGGACACTTCCAGGGCTGACCTGTGAATTGCAAGTTAACTTTTTCCTACTTAAAACTTCAGCCAGCTCCAGGTTTCAGTTTGGAGCAGTGAACTTCAAACTGGAGTAGGCAGTCAAGATTTTCCAAGGGACATTGGCAGGGACTGTTAAGGCACATCCTGTGTCTCCTGTTATAGACAGATTTCTGTGAAGGGCAAAGCAAGTCACAGGTAATTTTGGCACAGGTTGGAGTATTCAGATATATGTATAATGGGATGGTGGGAGTTGTGAAATTTTCATTTACTAACTTTATTTCTAAACCCTGACTACTGTCAAAGGATATCAACATCCTAGAAAAAAACTGCATGAGACATGGGAAAGAAAGGCTAAGCATTAAAGATGACTTTCCCCCACATATCTAAATATAAACAATTGCTTTCAGCTATTCCCTATATAGCCCTGGGGTGTGTCACTAGTTGAAAAGAAGAGTACTTTCAAACAACTGTAATAGTAGGGTTAGTGTCTTTGATTTTAAAAAATATATGTAACATTTTTTTGAACTGCCTTATTTATCAAGTTCATGGATCAAACTATGTGATAACACAGGCTATATGTGTTTGAGTAAATAGGGTAATTAAATTGAAGTTATCAAATATATCCTGAATTATTTATTTCAATTATAACCAATCCTTATCTTACTAATATTTAATATTTTTCTAGTTACACTAGATGCTGATTAGATTTTAATAGCAGGAATGTCTCTTTCATTTAAAAAATAAGAACATGCTCTGGCTGGTTTGGCTCAGTGGATAGAGTATCGGCCTGCGGACTGAAAGGTCCCAGGTTCGATTCCAGTCAGGGCGTGTACCTTGGTTGCTGGCTCATTCCCAGTAGGGGGTGTGCAGGAGGCAGCTGATCGATGTTTCTCTCTCACTGATGTTTCTAACTTTCTATCCCTCTCCCTTCCTGTCTGTAAATATCAATAAGATATATTAAAAAAAATAAAAATAAATAAAAAATAACAAAATGACGTCTTATAAAAATGAATGGGTTTACTGTTATTTTTACATGTAATTATTCTTAAAAGTTGAATCCTAGAGTTCCCTCTCATCACTGATGCCTTTTATCACATCGTTTTTTTTTTGTAAGAATTTGCATAAGCTATTATACATCCTATTACATTACAAATTAAATGGGATGAGAAAAGCACACAGATTAGGTTCTTGTTTTATAACTTATTATAAAAGTAGTATCAGAGTTATATGACTTTAGTCTGGATTCCTAGGTATATTCTATAAAGGTCACAACTTACATGTGATTTTTATATTAGTCATCAAACATATAATTAGTATACATTTCAATGGGAATACTGGACTAAAAAAAGTATGAATTCAGGGAGAAAAAAATGATGCAATATGCAATTAAAGAATTTACTACATATTTTAAAAAAATTAATGGGCATATCAAATTATTTAGAGTAATTTAAACATTTTAGTAAAAAATTATCTTATTTAAAATAGCTAGAACTTAGACCCTTTTAAACTTATGCTGAAAATTTTATTTATTTGTTTGTTTGTTTGTTTATTTATTTCAGAGAGGAAGGGAAAGGGAGACAGAAACATCAATGGTGAGAAAGAATCATCAACAGATGCCTCCTGTACACCCACCCCTGGGGATTGAGCCAGTAACCCAGCATGTGCCCTGACTGAGAAGTGAACCCTGACTTCCTTGTTCACAGGTCTGCGCTCAACCACTGAGTCATGCTGTCTGGACTATGATGAAAAATTTTAAATGTCAACTTAAAAATGCACAAGATGATATTAATTTTTCAAAAATTTTAAGTGTACATGGACAAAACTTAAGACCATGAGTCTAAAGACTGTTAGACCTCACTATGAAGGCTTAAGAATCAGAAATAAGGGGAGGGGAGTGGAGGACTCACTGTGGTACAATGGAAACTAATCCTAATATAATAAAAACCCAGGGTCCATAATGACCAAAGGCTCGACCAACCAGAAGTCAATCCTGAAGTCCTGCTGTGACTATGGCAACCCAGCACTTGACTGCCCAGGGCACTTCGGATCAGGCCCAGAGTGAGGCCTGGAAGAGCAGGGTCTGATCCATAGCCTCCATGGCAGCTGTTGATCAGTCCTTGTCTCTCTCTTTCTCTCTGGGCCTCTGCAGGGGCTGCTGATCAGCCCCACCTCCCTGACCAGGCCCCCCAGAGATAGGCCTGGGGATGCTGACTGGCATAAGAACCGACCAATCAGAACCAAATCTGGGTTAAGTGTGAGGAGACAATGGCTGCCTAGGAGGTGGAGCTTTTGACTCTGACTGGCATAGAAACTGACCAATCAGAACCTAATCTGGGTGAACTACAAAGGTAGAACCTAAGGTGGGGGGTAAGGAGGGGTTTTAAGGGCAACTGCTGTTTGGTGTAAGGTGTAAGAAAGCAGTTCAATTTTTTAAAGACTGGTTTGGCAGTATAGTGCATATGGCTATTAGTCCAGATATAGGGATTATGGATTTTTGTCTGCCAAAAGCATCTCCTCCTGCTGAAAAAGGCTTTCCCCCCTCATTTAAGCAATTCTATCCTATATAATCTATCTATACTACTAAAAGGGTAACATGCTAATTAGACTGGGCCGACCAGCCATATTCCAACATCTGACTTCCTTCTGAACAAAGCCATGGTGGTGGGGGTTGAGGCAGAGAGGGCAGTTGGGAGTGAGATCAGGCCAGCAGGAGAGGACAGTTGGGTGAGATCAGACCTGTAGGGGAGGACAGTTGGGGGCAAGATCAGGCTGGCAGGGGAGGGCAGTTATGGGTGATCAGGCAGGCAGGCAGGCAGAGGCAGTTAGGAGCAATCAGGAAGGCAGGCAGATGAGCGATTAGGAGCCAGCGGTCCTAGATTGCGAGAGGGATGTCTGACTGCCGGTTTAGGCATGATCCCACAGGAATTGTGCCTAAACTGGCAGTCGGACATCCCCCAAGGGGGCCCTGAATGGGGAGGGTGCAGGCTGGACTGAGGGAACCCCCTTACCCCTGTGCATAAATTTCGTGCTCTGGGCCACTAGTCCTATATAATGAAAGCCTAATATGCTAAGTGTCTGGTCATCTGCTCGTCCATTCAACCAATCAAAGCATAATATACTAATGATATGCTAAGGCAGCTCAACTGCTCACTATGACATGCCCTGACCACCAGGGGGCAGCCGCTCTTCTGCTGGGGTCTGACCGATGGGGACTGAGCAAGATGGCCAGACACACCCTGGAGCCCTTCCTCAGTCCCTCCCTGGCCCTGATCGTGCTCTGGTGGGGTCCCTCTCGCAATACGGGACCCCTCAGGGGATGTCAGAGAATCCAATTCCGCAGGCCAAGACGAGGGACCCCACTGGTGCACGTTCTTACACCAGGCCTGTAGTATAAAATAATATTGAATGTAACTGTAATTGATAAAACATTTTTCAATTGAAAAAAAAAATTAGGAATAAATTTATCAATAGCAATCATCTTAATTCATTTCAAAATAATTTAGAAGCAATAGAATTTGTCTGATTATGGTTAGACAGTTTCTCAAATGAGGAGTTATCAGAAGAAACTGTATTGCCTTTGTTTTCATGAATCTTTTTGGCTTCATATTCTAAATATAAGAGTGTGGATATCAACATGTGTGCATGCTGGAAGATGAGAGAGGTACGGGGGCAATTTTGTGAAATATTACAAAACTGCCTCACAACTTAATATTTAAAATCTGAGCACATTCCAAAGAAAGCTTACTTTCTATAAAAATGCAGACCTTTTTCCCAAATCACAGTTTATATTATTCAAACATTAATTTGATGCACTGCTCACCTGTTTAATGCCTAGTCCTTTCTCATGCATGTATCCCAGATTAAACATAGCCTGTGCGCTGTGTTGTTGCTCAGATGCTAGCCGATAATGAATAAATGCAGTCTCGTAATCCACATCAGTGCCAAATCCATAGAAATGGTAGTCTCCAAGCTTAATTCTAGCCACAGTATAGCCTTAAACAAAAGTTAAATGCAAAATTGCCAATAAATAAAGTGTTTAAAACAGATCACACTGTTATTTCCTGTTAACATGATTATATAAAACAGAATTTTAGTTTGTAGTACACAAATTTTACAACCAACCCTTTAGCTAAGCTATAAATTCAGTAAAAATTTATATTAGAACTATTCTTCTGAAGAGGGCTTTGTAATAGTCAAGGAGAGGTAGAACAAGGTAGGTGGCAACACCGCCCCCACCCCTACCCCCCGTCTCCAATAATATTCTTTTTTTTATTAAGTATATTTTTATTGATTTCAGAGAGGAAGGGAGAGGGAGAGATAGAAATGATGAGAATCATTGCTGGGCTTGCTTCCTGCACACCCCCTAGTGGGGACTTAGCCCACAATCTGGGCATGTTCCCTTGAACGGAATCAAATTTGGGACCCTTCAGTCCACAGGCTGATGCTCTATCCACTGAGCCAAACCAGTTATGGCTATTCTTTTTTGTTTTTTTAAGTATTTTTAAAATATATATATTTTTATTGATTTCAGAAAGGAAGGGAGAGGGGGAGAGAGAAACATCGAGAGAATTATTGATCAGCTGCTTCCTGCACGCTTCCCACTGGGGATAGAGCCCACAACCCAGGCACGTGCCCTTGACCTGAATCGAACCTGGGACCTTTCAGTCCACAGGCCAACGCTCTATCTACACTGAGCCAAACCTGCTAGGCTCCAATAATCCTCTTTAAAAGATCATGTTCTATTCTATGATGTCATTTACATTTTAAAACCATTTAACTGACCCTTGTTTATGCTTGAAGAAGGGATGATAGACACACAATGTGGAGAGCAGTTTGTGAGAGAAAGAAACACTCAAATGAACAATTGGCGAAAGGTTAAAACCTTTTGGGGTTTGTATTAATATTCTATTCTATATTCTATTCAATTTTCATTTACACAATATATGGGGTTCAAACTAAAACCAGAGAGAAAACCATAGCATGACTTAAACGTCTAGTACAAACACCTTATAATTCAGTTTAGAAGCCCTGGGACGAGAATTTCCATTTTAAGAATAAATACCAATCACTAAGTTAACAAGTTAAACAATAGTGTGTATCTCTACTTAATTTTAAGGTGATGAATGACAGGATTTAATTTTTATGGGAGATTTAAGAAAACACCCCTCAAAAAACAAAATAAAGAGATGTTTCTGGGTGAAACTCTTACCCTTTAAGATGAACCAACCACTCACCTTGCGAGGCAGCCCTGTTCCAGTGGAGCAAAGCTCTGGGGTAGGTTTCATTCTCACCTACAATGGTGGCTTCTCCTACAGGGAAAGAGGTAAGACAAACCAGGCATTTAGGGAAAGGCCCTAGACTTTTAGGCTTCATTTTCAAGCTAGAATGAGTGTGTGGAGCACTCATAACTGAAATAAGAATTGGAATATAACAAATAATAAATGGGAAATACACTGTATTAAGATTAAACAAGTGCTAGAATAAAATACTGAGTTCCAAGGAATCACTGCATTTAGGACAACATTTCATCCCGAAACACATTTTATCCACAAAACCAATGAGACTGAGTATTAGGCCACTCTGGGGACCTATATAAGCTGGAAAAACATTATTTTGTATCTGCTATATTGTGAAAATGTATTTGCTGAAAGCAGCAGCCAATTTTATGATAAATGTCAAATCTATTTCTATTGTCAACTCTATAAAACTAAGTTGGATGGCTGAGAGATCTGAAGTAAAATAACTTAAACAAGAGGGACAAGTTCTATTTGTGGCTTTTCCCTTTAGACAGGAAACCTGATGTGAGGCCTTCCATTCCGAACCCGAGGCAGCGCTCAGATGAACCTTACTCTGGTCGAGGATGAAGGCAGCGTTGCTTTGTGCCACTTCGTAGCCCTGTTCGGCCAGCAGGAGGTACTGGATCACGGCGGCGTTGTAGTCGCCGTCTTTATAGCTGTTATAGGCAGTCATAAGCCTTTCGGACCAGCGGCCCCGTTCACACACATTCTTAAACAACTGTGAGAACAGGAAAGAAAAAAAAAATGAACGAAAGAATCAGAAAGATAAGCTAGAAAATCATTTTCTCACATTTACCACATGAGTGTTAAGCACACTTTCAATTTCGGGTAATTTCACTGACTATACGTAAAAGTCTGGGATATATAGTTGAAGCTTTCACTTAATCTTTAGAATAGGTTATACAAATAATGGCAAACAATTTTATACCAATGACACTGGTCAGACACTATTCTAGTGATTGATGTATAATACGTACATTAACTCACTTAACCCTCCCATGGAGTCCACTCTATAAGGTGAGTCCCATTAACTGCTACATTTTACAAGCAAGGAAATTGGAACAGAGAAAGCTTTAGAAACTTTGTAAACATACATCAATGTCACTCTGAAGTGCCAATTAGGAGATATTAGCATCTCCTTTAGTAACATTCATTTAGCATCCTAGTGTATGCTTTTTTGACACTATGTCTCAGATACTGTCTTGGGTGCTAAAGACAGCAGACATAATATCTGCCCTTAGTAACACTGATTCTAATAGGGAGGGTAAATGAAATAAGTGTCACAGCCCCACACAAACCCTCAGTATACCAGTAGGCTAAGTCTGTTTCAACTCTAGAAGAAATCATACAAGAAAACAAATTAAAACAGTAGACTTTCCGTCCAGCTGGCATGGCTCAGTGGTTGAGGGTCAACCTATGAACCAGGAGGACACTGTTTGATTCCTGGTCAGGACACATGCCCGAGTTGTGGGTGTGTGGGGAGTGCAGGAGGCAGCCAATCAATGATTCTCACTCATCACTGATGTTTCTCTCTCTCTCTCCCACTTCCTTCCACTCTTAGATCAATAAAAATATATTAAGCAAACAAAAAAGCAACAGTAGACTTTCTGACTGAGAAAATTAATTTCTTCTACAGAAGTTGGTAGAAGAGCCCTCACCTCCACTGCATTGTGGCAGGATCGCATCACACCTGTGCCGCTGGCGTGCATCTGTGCTAGGTTATAGAAGGCCAAGATATGGCCCCCCTGAGAAGCTAAGTTAAAATACTTCAAGGCCTGTTTATAATCCCTCTTGACTCCAATGCCATCTGTAAGGAAAATCACATGAAAGGTCAGGAACGGTCTCAAATAAGATTCAGCTGAAGCATCAGAAAAGTTAAAGGAGTAAAACAAAACCAAAAAAAAAAAAAATTCAGAATGGTTACTCGGGAAAAATGTGAATCCTATTAATACAGATCTATACATTAATGTATATTAACAGAATTCACAATAAAAAGCAAGATGCACACATCATTGAATTGGGAGAACATGAATCAGCCAGTATTCATCACTCTCATTTCCATAACATAGTGACATCTAGTGGAAAAAGGTAATTTACATCTTGGTGTGTTCATCATCAATCCCACCGTTACTTACTATAGTACATGGAGCCAAGCTGTAGCTGCCCATCCACCCAGCCTTGCTCAGCAGCTTTCTGGAAATACTTCAGTGCCAGATCATAATTCTGTAAAAAAAGATCATCTCATCACACCATCACATAATGAGAAAGTTCAAAAGGCTAACAGACTCAAAAGGCAGATTAATTTATTAAAAATAATAAAGCACACAAAATAGTCTTGAAGAGCCATTAAAAGAAATACTTTCCAATTCTTTATAACAGACAATAATAGACTTGGAGTCACAGGGGGATTATATTTAAGATGTTGAAGAAAAGCAAATCAAGTTTTTGTGAGGCAATTTGCATGTTGGCTCTTGGAAAGCATAAACACCACCAGTGGAACACAAGGAGAAGGATTTAAGAAATAGTTAAATCTTTTCTGCTAACCAACTAATCCTTTTTATATATTTTTAAAAGTACTTATTTATTTTTAATATATTTTATTGATTTTTCACAGAGAGGAAGGGAAAGGGACAGAAAGCCAGAAATATCCATCAGCCGCCTTCTGCACGCCCCCAACTGGGGATGTGCCCGTAACCAATGTACATGCCCTTGACCGGAATCGAACCTGGGACATTTCAGTCCCCAGGCCGACGCTCTATCCACTGAGCCAAACCGGTTTTGGCCCAACCAATCCTTTTTAAAACCTCAATTCTTCCAATATTGAATAAAGGTAATTATCCTCTCCTTATTGGTTCTTTCCCTGTGCTCATAGTGAACACTATGCAATCATTAAACTTCAAATATCAGGTATCCATAGAGATAAATTGAAACAAAGATCACTACGGAACTTTAGTTTCCTAAAATGACTAGAAGGAATAAAAATGAGACCACATTTCTTATGCCAGGGAATGCCTACAGATTAGAATCCCACACCTAGCTTTTAGTTTCAGGCCCAAATGAAAAGCACATATTGCTTAGAGATGTCCTACAGAAAAAGGGAACAGCAAGGAGACTCCGGGCATCCCACCTCGGGAAGCAGCACAGAATGAGAACAATGGCTCAGGGAAACCAGGAGCCCTTGCAGTCACAGAACCCCGGGAAGAAAGAGCTCATGCTATCCAATCATAAAATGTCAGCTGGAGCTGGCATTCCGGAGGTTTCTGGGTGACTCATACTGAGCAGTTTCACGAGTCAGAGCCCAACTGCTCTGAGCTAATGAGTGAGTGGTAGCAGCTCGTATAGTTCATTTTTTGGAAAAGCGAAGGGCTGCAGAGAAAAGAGGTAGTGGCTAGAAGGGCAAAGGGTAGAACAGAAAGCTTTTCTCCTCTAAATGGGAGAGACCTGAGCATATTCTTAGGTTTGAGCGAAGAAGTACAAGTCTAGGTGAGATGGAAGAGTAGACAGGGCAGAGAGCATTGGTGGAAGGCTGAGAAACAGCTTCACATCCTCAGGAGAAGGTGCCAGAGTCAGAGCCATTCTAACAAGGCAGTTGGTACAGCGAGTACAGGGTGAAGGATGGTAAGGACAACAGGAAGCAGTTTAGGTTTGGTGATAATGAAATGGCCTGCCTGGGCTGGCCGGGAGCTAGTTAAGGAATACTGTACTTCCCTACCTCACCAACTGACTCCTTGGTAAAATCAGAACGTTAGATGGGAAACTTACAACTTGAACTCCTCTCCCGTAGAGGTAAGCCATTCCAAGCCCACTCTGTCCAACTGGGTTGCCCTGCAAACCAGAGACAAAAGAGTGAAAGAATTAATTACAAAGTAGGCAAGACTAAATGCCTGCAAAATAAACAATTTACAAGCATGTTCCAAACCCCGTTTAGCACTTTTCAATTCAAAAGAAAATTTTCTCCTTCCCATCACGCTAAACATAATATTGACTTTTAGGTATTTGGGATTTTTAAAAAATTTTCTGAAAAAGAGTAAATAGTAAATTCATTTAGGATTAAATTTTCATGACTTACCTTATGACCATCTGTTCCATGAATTTATGATATAAAACATAACTAACATATTTCATCTTTTAAAGACTAAAAACAGGTCACTTTTTTGGGTAGTTTTTTTTTTTTAAATATATTTTATTGATTTTTTACAGAGAGGAAGGGAGAGAGATAGAAAGTCAGAAACATCGATGAGAGAGAGACATTGATCAGCCACCTCCTGCACGCCCCACAGTGGAGATGTGCCCGCAAGCAAGGTACATGCCCCCAACCGGAATCGAACCTGGGACCTTTCAGTCCGCAAGCCGACGCTCTATCCATTGAGCCAAACCAGTCTCGGCTTGGGTAGTTTTTTAATTAGTAATCTTCCTCCTCAAATAAGAAGGAAGACTCCATGGAATAGAGTCAACAACCATGTAATAAAGCAATACTGGGAAATTAGGCGGCAAAGAAATGCTTAAGATTATTGGAGTGTTGAAAACCAAAGATAATCATTGTTTTGAAACTTTAAAAAGAAAAACTTAGAATTCACCTAAACTCAGAGGGATAAAAGGCATCTTCAAAAAGTGGCACAGCATTCCTTTGGGAAATGCTCAACTGATAACTTAGATATACAGTAACAATAGTTGGCAAAGAGATATATGTATGGTACACACTGGAGGCAAAAGGTCTTAAGTATTCATAGGTTGCTTTCTTTGCACCAGAGAATGCCTAAGTTATATACTGTTATTATCAAAATTATCCAATTGTGCAAGTTTTAAACCTCAAGTTGCAACCCAGATAAGGAAAATTATAGAACTTTCAATTCCATTACTAAAATCACATTCCCCTAATCAGGACACTTCTCAATAAAATTTTGAGAGAGGCTTAATATACAATAATCTGGGCCCTAAAAAATTGAGAATTTTCCCCCCCATTCAACTCATTCACATGAACCATATTTACATAAATGCTTTCACTAATTTATGGCATGACAGTCACAATTCATCTTTTAACATAATAAACTTATTTATTAAAATAATAGTAACGTGATACACAGTTGAATGCACTGAGTCACAAGGTCTTACCATGTCAGCAGCTTTCTTAAAGTAGTGAAGGGCTGTCTCATTACTCTGAGGCACAATATCACTTCCCTCTGAGTACATCTGGAAAACAGATCCCAATTTTATTGTAGGTATAATCGTTTCTCTAGTTAAATTATTCTATCTCATCTCATTCTGGTTTTTGTTAGATTTCATGAAATCTTTTAACAAAATTAGAATCCCCCAAAGGATAATTTAGAATTAAAAGCAAAACCTAACAAGTAGACATTTCATGAAATCTTTTAACAAAATTAGAATTCCCCAAAGGATATTTTAGAATTAAAAGCAAAACCTAAAAAGTAGACATTTTTATACTATATTTTGTCATATCAAATTTATGATTTACCTTATGACCATCTGTTCCATGAACTTAATATCCTATATAATAAAATCCTAATATGCAAATTGACCAAATGGGCAGAATGACTGGCAAGACAACCGGCTGCTATGAAATGCACTGACCACCAGGGGGCAGTCCTCAATGCAGGAGCTGCCCCCAGCCTGCAGGCCCTAGGCCAGCCAAGGCAGGTGCCACAGGGGCCCCATGATCACCCCACTAGTTGCCCTGCAGATCAGTCCTGATCTAGGGACCCTACCCATGCACAAATTTTGTGTATCTGGCCTCTAGTGAACATATAAATACATAAATATATAAATCAACTTACAGGTCAATCTCAGGAGAAAAAATCTTTAACCCCCTGAGGAATCTTATTTTCTCACTCTATCCCAGGGCAGTTAACGGGGTTGACACATTTCTTGGGATCAGTGATTAAAAGAGGAAAGGAAGGCAATGTCCTTTCCTTTCTTCTCTACCACTACTTCCTCCAGGCTAAGATCAAAGGTAGTCAAAGTTTAGGAAAAGAAACAACTAAATGGTTATTCTAAAAGGTTTCAAGCACCAAACGATTATAGTCTCAGGGATCATGATAAAGGACAAAGAGAAAGAACAGAATGACCAATACTGTTTTTATCCACATACACTAATGACAAAGACATCATTTTTGAGACAGGATTAGTTAGTAATTAGAGCAAAGATTGGAAGGGCTCAAATGAAAAATTCTTAAATGCTTAACAAGAATCATGAAGAACATCACTGTTGTCTAAAATCTAAATATAAAGTACTTAGGCCCCAATTAACTAACTGTAATCCTGTGGCAAATACCGATTAGATTTTTCTATTTGGAAAAACCTTTGCGATATATTCTATCTGAGCCTCCATACATGATTAGGATTTGGTTATAGATGAAAATACTGGTTAGTTTGCACTAGAATAGCTTTCAAAATAATGAAAAAGGAAGTTAAGAGATTGTGCCATGACATATGGAAAGTACTCATTAAGTCTCTAGACTTAAATTTCCTCTTGAGAAAAGGACCGTACTGACAAGTGGGTAATGGCTGTCTCATTTAAGAAGATGAAAAGGTCTGCAGACAAATTCCAACTAAATCTAAGTGCCTCTATTCAGCATAGAAGTTAACAGGTAATTATGACAGACTAGCAAAATCCCGCACAGCACAGATTCCTCATTATTATGTACTAGAGGCCCTATAACAAAATTCGTGCAAGAGTAGGTCCTTGCAGCCACAACTGCCTCAGCCCTCATAGCCCCAGCAGCTGCCTCTGCAATTGAAGCCCCAGGTTTATCCGGAAGGTCATCCAGAAGGATGTCTGGATGGACATTCACTGTTCGGCCATTCAGTCAATTTGCATATTATGCTTCTATTATTATAGTTGATATATGAAAAGTAGGAGCTCAGATAGTGGTGGTTAATTTCAGTGGAGAATTAACACACTGAAGAGCAAATGCTGTTACATTTAATTCACCTAGGAAACGGCCTCAAATTGGCAATACCTTAGGACAAGACACAATAACTTTGCCCTGGAAATTTTATTTCCAGTTTATTTTGGGAAAATTGTAGGTCTTAAATACAGTATGTACTCACTCTGTAAACACTTCTTGCTATTACACAATTACTTTCATGGGATGTACAGTACCTTTCCCAAGAAGGCCATCGCATGTGAATTGCCAGCATTCGCTGCTAAATTGAAGTAGTCAAATGCTCTCTGTAAGGAAAGAATTTATTAAAATAGTTTTTAATAGAATTTGCCCTTGGCTTTTAAGCAAAGTAGGTATTTCAGAAAGAGTTAAAAAATCTTGTTGTATGGCAGAATCTCAGGTTTAAGCAAATGACAACATGACACCTATTGGTTGCTCCAAGGTACCCACCCCCCTTATATACAATTTATCACTAAGTCCTGTTACCACCAAATCCATGCTGAATCCATCCATGTTCTACCTTTCATTGCCACAATTCTAGTCAAAGCCACCTTTCCTCTCACCTGACTTCTAAAATACTTCCTGACCTTCCTGCTTTTTATTCTCGGGTTATTCAAAGCAACTGTTTTTAAATCTCTTCATGCTGGTCCTTACAGCCTCCTGTAGTTCCGTAGAAAATATGTCATGATCAGGCCCTACTTATCCCAGTACTGCTCCCTCTTGCTCTCTGCACTCTGGACAGACCAGCCTTGTCCTTCCTGCCTTGGGGCCTATGCACATAATGTTCTTTCTGGCCTGGAATAATTTTACCTCCAGGTTCAACTTAAATGTCACCCATCTCTCTTCAGAGAGAACTGTCACTTCCTACTCAGTAATCTGTTATTAGACACTTAGTTTTCCTTAGTAATAACAATCACAATTTATTACATATTTTTGCTACGATCATTTAAAAAGTAGCAAATGCAAAAAAAATAAATAAAAAGTATGGAATTCTTCTATTAAAGTTGAAACTCTGTAAGGACTTAAGGACTGAAGTTATTCTCTCCAGTACTGTATCTGAAATGCCTAGCAGTGAATGGCACATAGTAGGCACACAAGTATTTGTTGAATTAACACGTACTGGGAAAACCTTTTCTTCCCTCTTCATTGCCTGTAAAATAATTTATTTGTGCAGTTGTTTCACATATAAGTGGCATACAATCACCAGAAATATTTCAAAATTTGTTGCGCAAAAGTATGCAGCAAACTTATCCAGAATTCTGTCCTCTCACCTGTCTTCATTAAGATTTTATCTGATGCTGCACTGGCCTAATGACATACATTTTAGTGATCTAAAGACAATTAAGAGCTATCAAAATGCCATCTGAATTTTTAAAAGCAGCTATCCAGCATAGTTGTGTTGATACATCTAATTCTTAAAAGTGACAGGTCATGGTACATGAAGTAACCTTCATTAGAATAGTTAACTGGCAGGGGAGGGAAACAAAGCTTTCTGAGTCTGACAAGCATTCACAGAGTTTCTATGTGCTAGGCACTGTGAGGGGCTGGGGAAAGAGTGGCAAATAAGGCAGACGCAGCCCATGCTTTTGGACCTTATATTCTAGCGGATGAAACAACTTAATTAACTAACCTACATAATTAACTAACGTACAATGGACACGGGCCATAAGGAATACAGATTTTCAGAAATCCTAACTGTGGCACATGACTTATTCCTGGAGTGGGGCTGAGGCCAGAGGAGACATTAGGACAGAAGATATTGCAGCTGAGCTCTGGAGGATGACAAGGAATTAGATGCATGAAGAAAGGGCTGGGGTTAATATTTACTTAGGCCAGCATTCCAGAAGCCCTGAGACAGAGAGGTTCTTGATATTTTCAAAGACCAGAGAAAAGGTCCTCGTGCCTGTGACTGAGAAAGCAAGGGGCTGGTGAGTTAAACTGAGATGGGAATGAGGCACAAAGGGCCATGTTAAAGGTTCTGGTCTTTAAGCTACTAGAAACGGAGGACCACTCAAGAGTTTTAAAAGCAAAGGAGTCATATGATCAGATGTCTGTTTCACAAAGACAGGCTACGGCTCAGGAAATTCAAGCAATAGATAATTCACACAAATGACAGGTGTACTGATGGAAGAAAAGGGAAGAGATGGTGGTAACATTTAGGACATAAAGCAGACAAAAGTTGATGACCGGATATAGATCTATTACCATTGTGTGCTCCTAATTTCTCATAAACTCAACAAGGAATTTTCCTTAGTTCTGTAAAATATTTTCTAATAGGAGTTTTAAGACATACTTCAATCACATACCTATAGAAAAAAATACATTGCTCATGTATTTTTGGCAGTATTAAGAACTAGATTTTAGAATTGATAAAACATTTCCTACCCCTATGAGGTATAATCACATTTTTATTCTTCAGCTTTCTCAGAGATTAGTTAAATCTCAAAGGTTTATTTGTGATGGCTGTTTTAATAACAAAAACTTGATACTGTCATTGACTTAACCAGAAATACATCTGGAGCATTATTTCTTGCTACAACAGGAAGAGCAAAGCCCTAGGAACAGAAAAATTACCTGATGATTCTGTTCTACTCCACGCCCTCCATGCAGGTGCAGCTGTCCCAGACCGACCTGAACATGATCAAAAATGAGGAAAAAAGTCAAGGGTAGCCTCTGTAGTGCGATTACCATTAAATCAACAAGAAAGGTTTCTATTTATTTCAAAAAAGGTTTAAAAAGGTTTCTATTTATTACAAAAATTGGAAGAATTAGCCTTACCGCCTGAAGATTTTACGCAACTTTACATTTTTAAAAACCAAAAATACCTGCTTTTACTCCAATACTGAATTTGCCACCAATGAATCTACTCTAAAGGAAATACTCAAGAATATTAATCTGAGAAAATTATGACCTAAGATGAGCAAAGGAGACATGAACAGTTCTGAAGAGCATCTGAAATCACACATGTCCCAAAGCCTTTCTTTTTATAGAAAAAGTGGCAGTTTTTGTCCTTGGTGACTCCATGAAGAACCTTCATCATCACTGTAATGCTGTTCCACCCAAGAAGTTTCCAACTGTGGTGCACAATAGTCATCCTGCCAGCTTTTAGGAACCATGAATGCCTAGTCCACATCCCAGATGAATCCAAATAGCATGTCTTGAGAGTGTATAGCTAATAATAATGTAGCTAATAACTGCTAAGAGCAATTAAAATATTACTTAAAGATATTAAGTGCTTGCCCCAGAGACTGTAATACACAATGCATTAAGACAGTACACGAGATGTTGATACACATACCTGTGCTTGTACATCACCCTTTTCAGCTAGGAACTGGTAATACTGAATCAAATCTTCCTCCAGCATTCCACTGTTCATTCCTGGATTTTCCACCTCATCTGGCAGCCGTATTCTCTGCACTACTGAGCCTCCTGTCAGCGAGATGTCACTGGCAACTGAAACAGAGGGAAAAAGTAATGTCATGGATGAAAGTCAGCAGGAGTGTTCCACAGAGAGAAGTACAATTCGAGTTGCCAAATGTTGACAGATATTATATTACAGGAAACTGTTCCTATAGTTGTCCATAGATATAAAACAGCAATCTAAAGTAAATTTAGTTTTTCCTACAAAATACTGAAGAAGTGGAGTCCATAGCAAAATTTGAAAAAAGGTAAGTACTTCTTATTCAACTAGGGTAGGGGTGGGGAATGTCTAACCTACAGGTCTAAAATCATTTGATCTGGCCTTGCCAGGGCATTAAGGGTGAGTTAATTAAAGTTTGACCAAAGATAGCAGGCTAATTCTTATGTTCATAATTTTGTATGGCCTGTGAATGATGTTATAAATATCCAAATGGCCATTGACAGAAAAAGGTTCCCCACCCTTGGACTAGGGTAAAGACAATCCCACTTGAAAAGAGCCATTCATGACATTTCAAGTAGTACAATAAAAATAGGTGAATTTAAAATTAGTTGTTTTATTGTTGTTTTTTGTACGGTGAAAGGCAAAAACATAGATACCATGATTGGCCACGAGACGGTAATGAGTCAGCGCCGATTCACAACTCTGGAGGATCCCGATGCCAGCCCAGTAGCGGTAGCCCTGCAACACAGCCTCGGTGAGAAGACGGCGGTTTCAAGTGCTTCAATGCACCCCATTGGAACAAATACAGCTAACCATACGCGGCATGCAATTCTGCTGTCTTCTGGTCCAAGGACACTATCACCCCGTTCTTCCTGAGCTTTAGGTCATGAGGCCATTTATTTAGCCACTTCAACAAGCAGATTATAAATAACTAAGAACTAGAAACTAAAAATAAATTTCCTAGAGCCATCGAAACTGATGCAATGAACTTTATACAGTGTGTGCATTTTACCTATAGGAGAAAATTACTTAAGGTCTTGCTTGGAACAGATTTTATTCTTATTTTATACACAATTTTAGAAAAGGGTTACTCTTCCAAATTAGCAAAGCAGCAGCAAAAATAGGGAAGTCAAGAGACTATTTAGAAGCAGCCCAGTAATAAATGATCTCAGAATAAGGGGAAGAGAGCTAACAATTAAGAGCAAGGAACAGAAAGTAGAGCTCTCTGGAGTCATTTAGTACAGAATCAAAATAACTTTATAAGCTTTAACACTCCTTAGGGCATTACTGTGTAATATTTAATGTTCTTATTCTGTAGCTGCTGTTGAAGAAGACTGGTAAGTAATTAGAACAAACCCTTATTTTTCACTTAAACTCCCTCAGCAGTTTACCCTTGTAAACAAGACAGAGTCCATGTAAACAGGACAAAGTCCTGCTCTGTGATTCCTGTTCAACTGCCCTGTTGTGAACTACTGGTAGGTACTCCACTCTCTGGCCACACTGAAGCGCTTGTGTTTTCTTGCAAACACCACATTCCCTCTTGCTGCTGTCCCTCTACATGCTATCTTGCTCCCGCTGCCTGGATACCTCTGCTTTTTATATCCACTCACTACAATTTACCCTTCAAGAACAGGGTTAGCTGCTTCTTTCCTCAGAAGTACCTCCTTAAATCCCTCTCCTTCCAATGCCACTTGCTAGGTCAGTGGTCGGCAAACTGCGGCTCGCGAGCCACATGCGGCTCTTTGGCCCTTTGAGTGTGGCTCTTCCACAAAATAACAGCCTGAGTGAGTCTATTTTGAAGAAGTGGCATTAGAAGAAGTTTAAGTTTAAAAAATTTGGCTCTCAAAAGAAATTTCAATCATTGTACTGTTGATATTTGGCTCTGTTGACTAATGAGTTTGCTGACCACTGTTCTAGGTGATTCCTTGACATTCTAGGTTGTGTTATAATGGTCTCCTTTCTTGTGCATCCCTTTCTTGATTAAAAGCTTGTTGAACTGTATCTTATTCATCTTTGGTATCCCAATGACATGTACTCAATGAATATTTTTGGAACATAAAGAGTAAAATTAGTTAGGAACCATCCAGCTGGCCACAGAAACAGATTTTCCTTCTTTTTTAAGTATTATAGCTCACCAATGACTAAACTGTAAATTCTTTTCCATATTTTTTCCTGTTTTTTTTTTCTCTGCTTTCAGCCTCATTTCTGCTTACTCTGTCCTTTATGTTCTTGTATGAATGAATTTATATATTCATTTGAAACATAGTAATATGAGATAGAGGTCATGTGACTTAGCCAAAGTCAGTTTATGAAGTACAAGGCAGATTAAATACACCACAGTAAAGAATTTAGTGGAAAAATTCTCTATTGTATCACTAAGCCATTTAAGGGATCAATGGTATCAAATGGCATATAAAAGATATTTTGTAATGAATTTTAAAGGACCACTTTATAGGTTTAAAGAACTTTATATTTATAGGTTCTTTACATAGTAAGTCTTCATCAATTTCAATATAACATCTGTGACAACCAATCTAAAAAAAATGATTTTGACAAACAATTCCAACTTATGAGAGAGGAGAAAAAAAAAGCAATTTATCAGATATTTATTTTAAGGGCAATCAGCAAAACTTGTCATTTTCATAAAAAATTGTGAACTCTAACAGTTTTCATCCACATGTAGATTCAGTTATTGTATCCATTAATAAGAATACTCAATGAAATATTTGGTCTTAGTGAATAAAAGTAAATCTGAATCATGAAAGTCAGAAAATGGTCATTTGTTAACCAAAAAATCTTTGCTACTCAATGTTAGTATTCTTCCATTTAAGTCTTACTTACCAAAATCATGTGGGCTATTAGGTTGCCCCCAAGAGCTCCAAAAGTATAGTATACAAGGGCCTGTAAGTGAACAACAGATGCTTAACTGAACATAGGCACATTTATTTTTACTCAATTCAAAATGTCATATAAATTGAAGTTTTAATAATATTACCTTTGCCTGACTTGAATTAACACCAAGTCCAGAGGCGTAGAGAAAGCCAAGAGCCTGAAATAAAATAAAAAAGAATTCTGCCTTTGGTGGAAGTTTACCCAAGACAGACATAGTTTTATGAACTATGAAAAGCTGAAAGAATCTTTAAATGGGAAACAATTTAAATTGTTGCAAGTATGTACAACTTGGAATCAAAAAGCCCAAGAAATGCATTCAAGGTTTTACAAATTTCACAATGAAATACAACTTTAAACAAGTCAAGATGTTTATCTTGAGGATTAAAGATAACTTAATAACTTATTAACTAGAAAAACAAGGCTGAACATAAACATGGCTTTTACTTGATCTATTATAAGGACAGAACAACTTCTACACCATTACATTAACACAAAGGATCATATACAATGGAAATGGGTAAGAGACTGCCACGATCCACTATCCCAGGAACACATTGAGGTAGCTAGAGGTCAAGGTGACGCAGTCAAGGAAGAAAGGTCACTTTACAATGCTAGAGCACACCATTTTCTAAAAAAATTCAACCAATCAAAGAATGCACTAGTAAAGTCCTATCCTTTACCTTGACAACATCAAAGTATAAGCTAATGTCAAAATAGCCTGAAAACAGACTTCTATGAATAAACAAATCTAAAACCTTCAGTAAACCTGATTAAAGCATCCTATATAATAGAGGTAATATGCAAATTGACCATCATACCCCCTCATAAGATGGCTGCCTACAACCAGGCTGGCAGGGGGATTAGTGAGGGACAACCAAATGACTGAACAGCAGGCTGCATGGGGTGACCAGGTCAGCAGGGGGGGCGGGGAGTAGTTGGGGGTGACTAGGCTAGCAGGGAGGGGGAAGTTGGGGCAACCTGGCTGGCAGTGGGGAGTAGTTAGGGATGACCAGGCCAGGAGGGGGGGACAGTTAGGGGCAACGAGGCAGGCAGGCAGGTGAGTGATTAGAAGCCAGCGGTCCAGGATTGTGAGAGGGATATCCGACTGCCGGTAGTAGGATATTTCCCTGAGGAGTCCCAGATTGGAGGGTTCAGGCTGGGCTGAGGGGACCCCTGCCCTGTGCATGAATTTTGTGCACCAGGCTTCTAGTTTTAAATAAATGTGTTGGCATCCTAAATCCTAGATGTCAACCTTACCATTACTAATAGGGAATCAAACAGATATTTTGCATCAAATGGTGTGATGCAATATGGAATGCAGAACATCCCCATAATGCAGTCCAGCCAAAAATATTTTACTTGAGTTCATCAATCTTTAGCTGTGACAGCCAATTTATAGAAAATATAGATGATGAAAAAACAAACTAAAGGACACCATGCAGAAGTAAATGGATAAACTGAGTGAGGACATTCTGTAGAAAAATGGGCCCTCTCTAACACAGAAAAAAAAAAGAAAAAGAAAAAGAAAGGGATGGTAATGCTAGAAATACCAACCAAATATAAGGTATAGTCCGGGGTTAGGTTTGGACAAAACTAGTATGAAAGAAATGTTCTGTTCAATACCATCTGTATTATATGATGTAGGAACTTACTGGAAAGGAGAGGTGAAGATTAACAATTGAAAAGAGCACATTATGGAACAGTAGACAATGATATCTTATTTTAATCAAGAATTTGTATGTATCTATACACACACACACAAAAAAAAAAAGGTCTAGGAGGGTGTGCATGCACTAACATACTACCAATGCGCATGTCTAGTTGTACATATGCATTGTTAACTTTCTTAGCATTTTTAGTTTGTATTTCTAGTTTCTTATAATGGATCTGTACTGCTTCTGTAATATAATATGTTTAAAAACATCAAGATTAATAAGAGTTGGAACACTGGAACTTTGGAAAGAAATGCACTGGTGAGAAATTTAGGTAAAAGCCAATTACCTTCACGTTTCATTCACTACAGATCAAATCTGAAAAACTACAGACAGAATTGTGGCAAGATGCCTTAAGTGACCATAAATGTTCTCAGACAAAGGAAAAAGACTGTCTAAGAAGTTTGGTAAAATGGTCTGCCACAAAATTAATATTCAAATACATTTTATTTTTATTTAAAATTGATTTCAGAGATGAAGGGAGAGGGAGAGAAAAACATCAATGATAAGAGAGAATCATTGACCAGCTCCCTCCTGCACACCCCACACTGGGGATCGAGCCTGTAACCCAGGCATGTGCCCTAGCCGGGAATCGAACCCTGATCTCCCGGTTCATAGGTAGATGCTCAACCACTGAGCCACACCAGCTGGGCAAGATAATTTATTTTTATTTTTCAAAAGAAGTTAGGGCACGAAGAGTACACTGCTGTTAAAGTAAACAAGTGCTGGGTGGGATGAGACTCCAATGCGAGTACACTTACAGTCTGTCCCTTGGGAGAGCCTTCCTCGGTCAGCTTCTCAAACATCTCTTTAGCTGTCTGGAGGTTCTGTGTCAGGTAATCACCAAACAAAAGAGCATACGACACTCTCTCCAGGGCCTTGGTATGGTTCATGCTTGCTGCCTTTTGAAGATACCGATATGCTCTTTAAATGTAAACAATTAAAAACACATTAGCAATAATTTGGAACTTTTATTACATATTTTCAAGATCTACTGAAATGCAACATAAGTAATTTCCTTATTTTATAGTCATGAAACTTATGTATAGAAAACATACTAGTTACTTTGTTTTTATGTAAGGTACTAGTTTTCTCTGTCATCCTAATACCTTGGAATAATCTAATTACACTAATAGTAATTCCCAAAACTTCCAGAAACATTAATTACATGTGCAGTTAAAGAACTGTAATAATACGGTGCCCACTGCAATTTAAAAAAAAAATGTTTACACAGAATATAAACCAGCTGAAGTTAAAGGGACATAAAATATTAGAAGATAGTCACTTGTTTTACGTTCTTTCCAAGCATAAATTCCTAAATTCTAGTCTTTATCTGCAAAAATATTATAAAGCAAAAACAAACAAACAAAAACACCTGACAATAACTCCGTTTGTTTGTTTTATGTAATTTTAAATTCTAAATAGCACATGCATTCTTGGATCTTGGAAACTAAAACTTTAGTCCATTATTTCCATTCTGCTCATTGTACATTGGTGGGATCAGTATTTACCACCTTTATAACAAGCCAATATCTGATAAAAAGAATGCCACTGCAGTCCATATATGGTATTAAACTTCTTATAATGCAACTTAACAAAGCCTCTGTTTTGGCGAAGCACTTTAAAAAACAAACAAACTTCACTATTTATCTCTGTAATGGCCTATCTCAGGGGAGGCATGTACTCGCAGTGCTACCTACTCTCTTTTTTTGCTTTTCTTATTGCTTCCATTGAGGATTTTCATCCCAGTCTGGTACATCACTTCTGCTTCCTGCATGTGCCGTCTTTTAGTAGCCTCTTCTTCAGCTAAAAACAAAATGTTAAATGCACGTAAGTGGATTTTAATTCTACACCCATTATTTATCAAGCATCAGCATGTATTCTGCCTTTTGAGAATACAAACATAATTAATGATCTTTCATTCTTTACAAAGCTGACTCCAAAGACACATATTTTAACTGTGGCCTTTACCTGACAGGACAAACTTAAAAACACACAACTCGTTTACATCAGGTTCTTTTAGAGAAAGCAATATCAACCTGCCTTTGGAAGGTAATTTTCTGCTAGTAATTCTAAAACTCTTAATAGAATTTAACTGAAATTTCACTAGCAAATTATGATTATATGCCAAGTCAGCTAAAATGAGGACAGAAGGGCTATTAAAAAACAATAGTCAGTCCTCACTGGTTTGGTTCAGCAGATAGAGCGTCGCCTGCGGACTAAAGAGTCCCATGCTCAATTCTGATCAATGGCACATGCCTAGGTTATGGGCTCGATCCCTGGTAGGGAATGTGCAGGAGGCAGCCTATCAATTATTCTCTCTCATCATTGATGCTTCTAAACACTCTTTCTCTCCTTCCTCTCTTAAATCAATAATGATATATATATTTTTAAAAAGTCAGAAAAACACCATTTTAGTCAAAGGATACTTTTAAAAAAATTAATATATTTTTATTGATTTCAGAAAAGAAGGGAGAGGGAGAGATGGAAACATCAATGATGAGAGAGAATCATTGATCAGTTGCCTCCCCACCTGCCCCCTACTG
Organism: Lasiurus cinereus; assembly: GCA_011751065.1. NCBI lineage: Eukaryota > Metazoa > Chordata > Mammalia > Chiroptera > Vespertilionidae > Lasiurus > Lasiurus cinereus. Next base: position 6,768,279 of record JAAGEH010000076.1, on the reverse strand, counting down.
TGGATGAAGCCGAAACAACTGAGCCTTTGATGGGAATCGAACCCTTCAGTCCAATGCTCTATCCACTGAGCCAAACTAGCTAGGGCACTCCAAGGACACTTTAAAAGCCTCACCTGAAATACTGTGTATCTTTATAAGGATAAGTATCTAATTACATAATAAAAAATTTGTAAAAAAATTTGATTTTTATTAAATGTAGTACCTGATTGAAGTTCAAGTTCTCTATTTTTTCCTTATTCACCAATACTGAAAATCACAGAATTGTTATAGATTTCTCAAAAATTTTGCTACTATAATGTAGTATTATACCAGAAATCTAGAACTCATTAAGAGATATCTGAATATTTCATTAGGACCAATATTTATAGAAACAGGAGTTCGTATATGTAAAAAAATCTGATTTTATTATACCAAAGTTCCTAATCATACTGGCCTATACCCAAGATGGGCTATATTTGATGTTATTTTCTAGGAGTGCCTAATTATCTACCAGAGCCATTATTTTGAAAGTGTTATTTGGAATCAAAGGAGATATGTTTAAGATGTTCTGTTGTTCTTTATTAGTTACAAAGTTTTTCCTGAAAAAAAAAAAAAAACCTTTAGAGGTCAGCCCTCTTATACTGACATTAACATGCAGGAAGGTGAAACATACATGATTTTTCAAATGCTACTAAACACAGCACATCTTACTCAAAGTGTTTTTAAAAGTTTTAAAAATATATTTTTATTGATTTCAGAGAGGAAGGGAGAGGGATAGATAGATACAACATTGAGAGAGAATCAGTGATCAGCTACCTCCCACACCCTCTCACCCATTGGCAGTCGAGCCCACAACCCAGGCATGTGCCCCTAACCAGAATCGAACCCATGACACCCCAGTCCGCAGACGACACTCTATCCACTGAGCCAAACCGGTCAGGGCTAAAAGATTTTTTAAAAAATTGATTTGAGAGAAAAAGAAGAAGGTGGAGGTGGGAGACAGAGAAACATCGATACAAAAAGGGAAAATAGATGGATTGCCTCCTGTGTGTCCCCTACTGGGGACTAAGCCTGCAATCCTTGCATGTGCCCTGACCTGGAATCTAACTGGCAACCTTTCAGTACAGAGGACGCCCAATCAAGTAAGCCACAAAGGCCAGGGCTAAAAGTGTTTTTTAAAAGTTATTATTTTTCTGCCGAAGCCATTTTGGTTCAGTGGATAGGGCATCGGCCTGTGGACTGAAGGGTCCCGGGTTCGGTTCCGGTCAGGGGCACATACCTTGGTTGCAGGCACATCTCCGGTGGGGGGTGTGCAGGAGGCAGCTGATCAATGTTTCTCTCTAATCGATGTTTCTAATTCTCTTTCTCTCTCCCTTACTCTCTGTAAAAAAATCAATAATATATATATATTTTTAAAAGTTATTATTTTTCTTCTAACCACTCTTTTGAAAATATAAATATTTTTATTTATTTCAAAGAGAAAGGGAGCAGGAGAGCTAGAAACATCAATGATGAGAGAGAATCATTGTTTGGCTTGCCTCCTCCACATCCTCCACTGGGGATAGAGCCGGCAATCCAGGCATGTGTCCTGACCCGGAATCAAATCATGACCTCCTGGTTCATAGGTCAATGCTCAACCATTGAGCCACACAAGCTCGGCTCTTCCTTATCACTCTTAACCTTCTCCATAAAGCTGTTTCCTTTACTGTTAAAAAATGTTTTACATTTAATAAATTAGCAGCTTGCCTAAGGGTTTTCAGAACTTGTGCACACCAACAGAAAACCCTTTGTAAGTCAGACAGTGTGATAAGTTGCCTGAGCGACAGGTGGAAATAAATAAGTACACTGCATGCTTCCTGTGCTAAACTCTGTTCTTTAAGGCTATAACCATATTATCAGCACTGACCATGTCTGTCAAGGGTGGAAAAAGATGGCTAGCAGAGGCCTTAAAAATGCTGTCCAAGACATGGAGCAACGTGGACATTCCTCCCACAAACCAATACTTACTTTCACAGAAGCCCCACTTTTCATCTGCCTTGTAGTCATAGGTTGTAGCACACCACAGTCTGCCATCGTCCCTCCCGTCTGACGTGCACTCGTCATATTCCTTCTCCAAGAAAAGAAAAGGGAAGTGGCAGGGCTCGCCATGTGCTGTGCCTTCAATGGCGGTCAAAGCTGGAAAGATAAGAAGAAAAACTGAAACATGAACAGCACCGGTGATATTCATGGACTTAACACTGTCAGTTTCAGCTACTAGAATTTAAAGATGAAGATACATGATTTGGAACGGGGAATATACAAAAAGTCAGCACTAATCCTATTTAGGGGTGACCTGAAGGTGAGTCAACTTAGTGAGCATGAATAGCTGACTACCCAGCTCTGTAAAGAGCTTAGGATTGCAGAAGGTCTTGAGATACAGTAACCTTAGAATGCAGTCCACTGTACAACTTCTGCCCAAATAGTGAGCAAAAATGAGGCAAATGCAACCGAATCAATTCCACTGCTTGGCACAACTCTCCTCTTTCCCATCTGACTGCTGTGTCAATTTCTTCAACAATATACTCTAGAGTATGGCAAAGAAAGAAACTCAATGTGTAGTATAAGTGCTCTAATAAAATGCTGGGGATCATTTCCCACTAGACTTTGAGCTTACGGGTGGAGACCCTATCTTTAATTTGTTCCGTAAGTTCTGAGGATCTCCTAGGTGCCAGGAATGAGGTGGAGCAGAGGTCTCTGCTCTACAGAACTTACTGCCTCGCAAGGAAGAGAGATGTTAAACATAAGTGTGATCGATGCTACGGAGAGGAAAGCCTCCCCTTTCCGGAACTAAAGTTTACAATGAACCTCCCAGCGCAGCAGTCGCCAACCTTTCAGACCTCACGGACCACCAGTGGGCCTCGGACTGCTGTCCCAGAGGGAGTGGTTGAAAGGCTGTAGTATAGACAGAGGGGACAGGTGTGATAATAAAAGAAAATAAGCATGGTACATTAGACAAAATAAAAAGAGTTCAGGAAGTTGGAACCTGCACTGCAAGTGCCAAAGTAGATGAGAGAAGCAGCTAAAGAAGCACAAAGAAGCCAAATCTTATGAAAGAGTTTGAACTTCATCCTGAGAACAGTGGAACTCACGTAAGAGTTTTAAGTAGGAGTGACATACTCATTGTACTAAGAGAGGGAGGGTTGGATAAGGTGACCAGTCCAAAGGCTGTGACAGTCATCTAACCCAGAGGTAATGGGAGCCTGAAGAGGACCCTGGAATGAAAGAAGAGGAAATACTGAAGTGATGCTAAGGAAGTAGATATGGGACTACCTAGTGACTGACCAGATGCGCAGAGGAGGCAAGGAAGCTCGCAGGTGTTAGGCTTTAGGAAGTGAGTAGGAGGCTGTCCTTACTAAGATAAAGGTTCCCATTCCCTTACTGGTCGAAGTGACTCACTGTATCTAAACTGTTTGGAAAAACAATGTCGTTTATGCTCAACATCTGTTTTCCCTGTCAAGTCTGTAATTTTGGTACATGCTAGACAGAGTGACTACATGATTAGTCTCCATTAAACACTCCAAGTCTGGGTCTCTGATGAGCTTCTGGAAGAGAACATTTCCCATGCTGTCGCATGTGCTACGCAGTGGTCAGCAAACTCATTAGTCAACAGAGCCAAATATCAACAGTGCAACGATTGAAATTTCTTTTGAGAGCCAAATTTTTTAAACTTAAGTTTCTTCTAACGCCACTTCTTCAAAATAGACTCACCCAGGCCGTGGTATTTTGTGTAAGAGCCACACTCAAGGGGCCAAAGAGCCACATATGGCTTGAGAGCCGCAGTTTGCCAACCACTATGCTAGGGGACTTAAGTGGGTCCAAAGGCTCTCCTTGGAAACTTGCACCTGGCTTCCTTTGGACTTCGCCCCATGATGATTTTGCTTTGTATTCTTTCACTATACTCAATCACAGCTGTGAGTACAACTATATGCCGAGTCCTCCCAGCGAATCACTGAACCTAAGGGTGGTCTTGGGGACCCCCAACATTAGCTGACATCAGACGTGGCATTCGGGAGAGTGACCCTGACTCACTGAAATCCCATGCGAGCACTGTTTGGGAAAGGAAGGAAAGGGCAGGGTCTGATGAACCTTGGTTCCCCGGTGGAGTCATCCATGGAGTTGTCCATGGCATGCAGCAGCAGCTGAGCGCCATGTGTGTGAGAGGTGAAAGTTACTTGTGGAACTTGAGAACAGATCCAGCTCTAGGCTCGCAGGCTCGCTGGGTCCCCAGCTGCCTTGGACCATCCTGGTTAAAGTGGTGATGCTTTTGGGTTTGTTCTCTTCTTGGGATAGGAGAAAGGACCACCCACTCCTTACCAAATTTCCAAAGGTGAAAGGTTCAAAGTGTTAAAACAGGAGGCAGGGATTAGTGGTGAGAGGAAGGGAGTTAAGTAAGGACCTAGGGCTAGAGCCAAATTTTATTGTTTTTGATTCTGTAAAAAACATTGAATGATTTTGAATGATTTTCTTTTTACCATATCAAATGAAAGGCTAATTACACTGCAACCTATGGTGTGGTTTCATTCCTGCTAAAAATACAAAGATCTGGAAAGACAATAAGCCAGGCAGAGCCAAATTTTAGATAAACCAGAAAAAAGGGGAGGGAGGTGACATTCCAGCAGTTTTCTCCCAGCCTAGCTGCAGCTGCAGCAGTTTCCCCTACTGCCCTTCCTCCCCTGCATTCCAGCCGAATCTTCCCTGGCAGCTGGGAAGCTAACTAACACAGCAAATGTTAAAGTTTTCAGTAACTTTGCACTGATGGGGGGAAAAAAGGAAGGGAATTACAGTGGCTCTGTATTTTGTGGCTATGACATCTGAATGTATAGTAAAAACTGATAGAAAATGTTAAATGTTTGTGATTCCATATATGCCAGAGGAATCAGGGAAAGCTGCACAGAAAAACGTGTCAGGGACACAGATGTAATGGGCTGTAATTTAAACTCTGAGTATTAGGAACAGGATAAGTTTCTGTAACTGATGGGTTTTGCTATTGAGAAGGAGCAGAGTTTGCTAGCCCAAAATATGCATTTTTTGAGATATCATTTAAGCTGATTACTTTTTAAAATATATTTTATTGATTTTTTACAGAGAGGAAGGGAGAAGGATAAAGAGTTAGAAACATCGATGAAAGAGAAATATCGACCAGCTGCCTCCTGCACACCCTCCTCCACTGGGGACGTGCCCCTCAACCAAGATGCATGCGCTTGACTAGAATCAAACCTGGGACCCTTCAGTCTGCAGGCCAATGTTCTATCCACTGAGCCAGAACAGTCAGGGCAAGCTGGTTATTTTTAAGAAACAAAAGACTCAAGAAGAACCTTTTACCCTCCCTCTACTTCTTACCTACCTGAAGGAATTCAGATCTAAAAAACTCCTGCTCCAGGAAGGAAGATCACCTTAGTGTAATAAGAACCAAGTGAGGCAGACGGGGAGAAACCCAGCAAAGTCTGCTAGACCCCCCTCCCTGTCTTGTGTTCACCAAATATTTGCTCCTTTCCACCTGCCTGTGAATTGCCTATATTCCCTTTGAAGTCCAAACCACTATCCCAGCCCCCCTTGTCTGTAGCTCAAAATGATATGGAAGTCTGAACTGTTCCATTTTCCATCCTTCCCAGATTCTTACAAAACCCCGTATGCACATATATAATAAATGTGATTCTTTTCTCCTATTAATCTGTCTCATCTCAATTTGATTATTAGACCAGCCAGAAGAACAAGGAAAAAGAGGGGACATTTCCACTCTCCCACACAATGGATGTTACAGACTTTGGCTTATTGGAGCCTCTGGCAAGAGGGACACATTGAGAAAGAGAGGTGATCCACAGATGGAAATACACTTTCGAAGCTCTAAAAAGCAGATGTAGTTTGCTAGTAAGTGCTTGTGAAGGCAGAAGCCTGACCCTAGAGACACGTGCAGGCGTGTGAGTGGGTCCATTTGGACTCAAAGACACAATCAAAGGGTGGAGGAAAGCCGTGGCTGCCACGGGGACTTCTGGCTCTGCAGCATCTTGCCTTTGGTGCTGCCGTAGAAAAGCCTCTGGCTTTAGAAAAACCCTGAATTTACAGATCCTAAGCTGATACTGTCTGGTAGAGGCTTCCAGCGTCAGGCTGAGTTGAACTGAAAGCCGGTCTGGGCTCATAAACAGAACTCGGACAGTGAGTGACCTCTGCACATCAGGTCCCCTCTTCCTGGGGCCTACACCGAGAGGAAATCAAGAATGCTGAGTCACATACACACGTCCACAGGAAGGGGCTTGCTCTTTGCTGGGACCATTTGAAATCAAGCTGCTGACCAGCTATATGTTCTGACAGAGACTGGCTGAACCTGTGACTTGCCCAAAGCTGCAAGCTGGAAGAGGATACCTCTCAGGGGCTGTGACCCTCCACTCACTGCCAACAGGCAGAAAAGGCTCCTGATCCTCTCTCGAACATGTCTCACTGGGGCGGGCGGGGTCCTTGTGTCTGGCTCTCCTAATGAGCTGCTGTTTGCAACAACCAACTGATTATCTGACTCCGCTCCTCACCTTTCTCCTAGAGCAGTGGTTCTCAACCTTCCTAATGCCACGACCCTTTAAGACAGCTCCTCATGGGGTGGTGACCCCCAACCATAAAATTATTTCCGTTGCTACTTCATAGCTGTAATTTTGCTACTGTTATGAACTGTGATGTAAATATCTGATAGGCAGAATGTATTTTCATTGTTACAAATTGAACATAATTAAAGCATAGGGATTAATCACAAAAACAATATGTAATTATATATTGTGAAATATTTATTTCTAATTACAAATGAATGAAATTTTGTCTTGAATCGTGGTATAGCATGGGTAACAGTCTTAATATAACAACAGTAAACTACATTGCTACATTTTGCTACATGGAGGAGCGGTGTGTTGGTTCCTAAGACCATGGGAAATAGGTATTTTCCAATAGTCTTAGGCAACCCCTGTGGGTTGCGACTCACAGGTTGAGAACCGCTGTTCTAGAGGACTTACCTTAGTGCAATTGGATTATTCAATGCAGCTCGCCTCAGAGAGGCTTGACCTCGCTGGCCGGCGTTGTTCAGTGGATGAGCATTGACCCAGGCACCAGGAGGTCCCAGTTTGATTACCAGTCAGGGCACATGCCTGGGTCGCAGGATCGATCCCCTGTACAGGGCATGCTGGAGGCAGCTGATCAATGATTCTCTCTCATCATTGATGTTTCTATCTTTCTCTCCCTCTTCCTTCCTCTCTATGAAATTAATAAAAACATACTTCAAAGAGGGCTTGACCTTTTCTAGGCTGCTCACTGGATAAGGGGAAGGAGATTATGTAAACTGATTTTGAAATTTTTTGAAAATTCAGGATTCTATCTTGAACAATTCCTGAACATGATGTCTTTCTAGTTCAGATGTACAAAAATGTTTTTCTGTGAAGGTGTTTGGCCCTTCTTGCACACTACCCCTCTAGATGAAAGGTCTGGATGAGAGAAGGGGATGATGGTGAAAAAAAATATATAAAATTATGATTACTGAATAGAAACACTGATTTGGCAACCAAGAAAATAAACCTCAACCCCTGCACCTGGAGGAGCACAAGAGAGGAGACGGTATTATGATCTTTGTTTTTCAAAACTTTTTCTGGCAACTCCTCCCTTTTCCTAAAGGAAAGCTCCTGTGCACCTTTCCCAGCTGGGGAGAGTGCTCCGAGTTCTGAATGCTGAGCCCAGGGTCACACGCCACAGGGCTGACAAGGCAGGCAGCAGGAGGTGGCCCCGCCCCTGCCCTCTCCCAAGAAAACCTCCTGAAGTTGGTCACACTCATAAGGTGTATGAACTGGTGTCCTGGACAACAAAACCTTTTGGAACTGACTGGCGGTCTCTCTGAAACCGAGGGCTAAATTATTGGTACTGGAAACCCTAGGAAAAGACACCAAGGATGGGAGGCCACATTGCATTGCCTGAAGTGTGTCCTGCTTGTGTGTCCCAACGAATTTGCTTACAAATTCGTTTCCAGTGTTACCACATGGCCCTCTGGGAAAGTGTTTCTGTACATGTACAGGCTTTCCGGGCAGCTTCACCTTCCAGCCAGAGCTGTGCTACGCCTGAACTGATGCTTAGGGCCAAGGAAAAAGGTTACCACAGAAACTTGAGGAAGCCATCTTTATGACCAGTGGGATTTGTTAACTGGCTAAGTCCAGGACCTGTGAAGGACGTAATGAAATTATTACTGCAAATTGACCTCGCTCTGTTTTCTGGGTCTTTTTTTTTTATCTTATTTTAATATATTTTATTGATTTCTTACAGAGAGGAAGGGAAAGGGATAGAGTGCTAAAAACATCGATGAGAGAGAAACATCAATCAGCTGCCTCCTGCACACCCCCCAATGGGGATGTGCCCGCAACCAAGAATCGAACCTGGGCTGACGCTCTATCCACTGAGCCAAACCAGTTAGGGATGCTTTCTGAGTCTTATTGATAGTAACTTTGCTCTGAAGTCAACTTGGCCAAAGACCATACCACAAGATCTTACACAGCAGGCCTAGATTTCCACTCTTGAAGAGGCCTGCTTACAAGGCTAGCCCTTGACTGGTGTCTGGGAGCTTAGATTTCTGAAGGATTCCTACTACCCTAACGGTTAAGAGTGGCTCACCCCAACGATATAAGTAATACGATTTACACTGAACATTTGCTTTGCTTCTGGGAGCTGACAATTGGTATATACACTACTTGACACTAGAGTGCCTATGTGACCAGCCCCTGATAAGAACTCCAGGTACTTGGTTTCTAACAAGCTTCCCCGACAAACACTTCACATGGGTTGTCACTTGTTGCTGGGGAAATGAAGCATGTACTGTGACTCCCCTAGGAGAGGCCCCTTGGTAAGCCTGTGTCTGGTTTCCCCAGTCTTCACCCCATGCACCTTTCCCTGTGCTGATTTGCTTTGTAGTCTTTTGCTGTAATAAATCATAGCTGTAAATATCATTATATACGGAGTCTTTCTAGAGAATCAGCAGCAGCCTAGGGTTGTGATCTTGGAGATCCCCGACATAATAAGCTTAAAATGTTCAGGACATAGCAAGAAGGCTGTGTGGCTGGAATCATTTGCGTGAAGAGGGAGTGGCAGAAAATGCAGCTGGAGAGATAGGAGGGGCTTGGTCATGGAAGGCCTCGTTAGTACAGGTAAGGAGCTGGGTTTATTCTTCATGTGGCAGGAAGCCACTGGAGGCTTCTCAACAGAAAGAAAGACCAGATAATTGGGGGTGGGGAGGTTAGGAGGTTGTAAGCAGGAATACCAGATAGGAAGCTGAACTTCTTTAGGAGAAGCAATATGGCAGCAACATGGTTGGGAGGCTGACAAAGGAAGCAAATCTAGAAGGAATTGACATATAATCCAATTCCAATGTAGTTTGACTGCAACCACACAAAGCTATGCATATGCAATTTATGTTACATAAGCTTTTTCATGTATTAATAATAGATTAATAACAAGTCTAAGTAAAAGAAAACAATTATTTAAAAACCAAAACAGTGAATCTAAATTATAAAATTATCGGTATAACTACACAAAATTATTCAAGTGATTTAAAAATACCCTATTACAAATATCTAGTAAAATATATACTAAAAACAAAAAGAACTATAAAGGAATCTTAAACTACATTCAGTGTTCCTGTTAGTGGTAAGATGGCCACTGTTATTAACTATATATACACTACAGCCTGATGCATGAAATTCACGCAAGGGGCTCAGCCCTTGTAGCCGCAGCTTCATCCGGAAGGTTGTTCAGCTGTCTGATCTAATTAGCATATTATGCTTTTATTATTTAGATAATTATGGATACCTATATGTTAGGTATAAAGCAATATAACATAAATGTCGGTAGGTACCAAGATTTTCAGCATCAGGGAAAGGAGACACAAACAAAAGAAAGAAGCAAAAACCCTGATGGATAGAGAGGGCTAGTAGCAGACCTACAACTCATTCTCCCCTTTTACTGCCCAAGAAACAGAGAAACAGAAAGGTGGCACAATTAAATCATCTTAGAAACTTGCTAACAAGAGACCTTCTGGCAAGCATACCAGAAGTTTTTACTACCAGGAGTCCTTATTTATGGAATGCTCTCGCAGGGTGGACGTGGTCTGTCGAGACTGCTCACTGAGATGAACCTAAGTGTATGTACTTACTAGTATAAGGCATGATTTTCTAGAAAATGTCACACAAGCTATGCAGTTATTAGAGAATAAACTGGAAATATTTCAAAACTGAAAGAGCTCTCTTTGGCTGAAGTAATGTATGTGGCTGCCATGAACTTCTGCACACGTTGCCTATGTGTTGTGATCACTGTATTTTTGAAAATCTTAGTCAAGTTTGATCTGATTCCCATGAGTCCAATTTGTCAATAGAATGAAGCATACGTATATAAAACCCATGAATTTGTAATGATGCGCAAAAGCAAGGCAAAACAAACAAAAACATGCTCACTGGTTTCCTTTGGAGGCTGCTAGTCCAATTAGCATATTATCCTTTTATTATTACAGATATTCTAACATTTATTTGAAAATATATCAAGGAAAAGAATCAAGCATTTATCCTGCTTTCCTTGTATAGACTATATTTCAGAGTAACCAAATAGTTGATAAGGGAAAGTTCTTTTTTTAAGTTTTGTTTTGCTTAAAACATATTTTTATTGATTTCAGAGAAGAAGGGAGAGGGAGAGAACGTGTTAGAAACATCAATGATGAGAGAGAATCATTGATCAACTGCCTCTTGCATGCCCCCAACTGGGGATCTAACCCACAACCTGGGCATGTGCCTTTGACTGGAATCAAACCTAGAACCCGTCAGTCTCCAAGCTGATATTCACATGCTGGGGGTGCCAGAAGAAGAGAGCAAGAAATTGAAAACCTATGTTAAAAACAAACAAACAAACAAACAAAAAGAAACCCAGAAAACTCCTATAACCTGAAGAAAATAGACTCTCTCCAGGAAGCACAGAGTCCCAAACAAGACAAAGCCAGAGGCCCACACCATGACACATCAAAATTTAAATAACAAAAAAGTTAAAGCCAAAGAGAGAATCTTAAAGCTGGCAAGAGAAAAGTTAGTCAGCTATAAGGGAGTTCCTATAGGACTGTCAGCTGATTTCTCAACTTTGCAAGCCAGAAAGGATTGGCAAGAAATATTCAAAGTGATGAAAAGCAAGGACCCTACAACCAAGATTACTGTAATCAGCAAAACTATCATAGAATCTAAGGATATATAGAAAACTTGCCAGACAAGAAAAAGCTAAAGTTCATCACCACCAAACCAGTATTACATGAAATGTTAAAAGGTCTTCTTTAAGAGGGAGAAGGAAAAAAAAGATTAAAAAATAAAATGGCAATAAATATACATTTATCAAAAATTGATTCTAAAAAAACAAAATAAACAAAGCAGAACAGAAACAGACTCATAGATACAAAGAACATTTTGATGGTTGCAAGATGGGAGTGGGGTTTGGAAGACTGGTGAAAAAGGTGAAGGGATTAAGGAGAAAAAATTGGTAGCTACAGGATAGTCATGGGGATGTAAAGTACAACATAGGGAATACAGACAATAATATTTAATAACTATGTATAGTGTCAGATGGATAGAAGATTTATCAGGATGATCACTTAGTACAGAGATTTTCAACTCTTCATTTCATGGCAATAATTACTAAAATTTTGGGGCACACCAAAAAATATTTTTGCCAACCTGAACAAAGAAAAAGAAGGTATAATTTTGATTCATTTTTACTAGATGGCTACTACTGTGTTGGCTGTTGTCATTTTCTTATTTGACTATCTAAGGGAAGAGAGGTCAGGTATGGTACTTTTTAAAAATCTTTGCAACTTATTGGTTTAAGATTGCTCACTTACTAAGTTATATAATGTCTACTCACTGGGTTGTATACCTGAAACTAATATAATGTTGTATGTCAACTGTAATTGAAAAATTAAAAAAAATATATTTAAAGAAAAGATAATAAAAAGGAATGAATTAAACTATAATACTTGACCCAGATTTAAAAATGGTAATAGACAGCTGGCCTAGATACAGGAATAAAAGGTAGTTTCAAAGGAAGTAAACTGATTTATTTTTCTGAAGAACAATTTAGTAACATGTACCAAATGTTTTTTAAAATTTTACATTTAGTCCATCAAATTCACTTTTAAGAACCAATTCTCAGGAAATTTTCATAGATGTGCACAAGAAACATCTAAAATGATCTTCCAGCAAAATATATATATACAGCCCTAATCGGTTTGGCTAAGTGGATAGAGCATCAGCCTACAGACTGAAGAATCCCAGGATCGATTCCGGTCAAGGGCATGTACCTTGGTTTCGGGCACACCCCCAATGGGGGGGGTGAAGGAGGCAGCTGATTCACTTAAAAGTGAATCAAGTGCTGAAAGTGGCTAACAATGGAATAGTAAATGGGTATAGCAGTGATCTTTGAACAAAAAGATAGAAGGGTATAGGGATAGGGTATAGTGGACACACTTTGCTGTGATAAAGATCATGTTTTAAATTTAAAAATAGAGGGTGTCAAGGTGAAAGTTAGAAGAGGATTAAAGTTTATGTAAGCTTCAATCACAGAGGGGTAAATACCTAAATCAAACTACCTAGAATGACTGAAAAGGTTACAGCAGTAAAAATCCTAATACAATTCTGAAAATAACCAAAGTAGCAGGTTAGACAATCCTTCCTGAGTTCCTAATGTGTATACCATTCTCAGATTACTACATACTGGGGGTCCAAAAATAAATGTTAGAATATCTGTAATAATAAAAGGATAATATGCTAATTAGACCGGACATCATTCCTGACAAAGCCAGGGCCAGAGGGAAGCTGGTCGGGGTCCCTGCCTGTGGGTGGCACAAGGGAAGCCAGCTGAGGTCCCGGATGCCAGGTGGCTGGTGGAGGGAAGCAGCCCAGGTCCTGAGTGCTGGAGGGAAGTCAGTGCCAGAAGGAAGCTGGTGCCGGTAGCAGGGGAAGGAAGACCTTCTCTTGAACAAATTTTCATGCATCAGGCCTCTAGTTAATATAACACGAATGTAATTTTGACTTCAGTGAATTTGGCCAATGTAAAGTGGATCTAATCTGTTAAGTGAATAACTTTGATATGTGAAAATCTTGTAAAACAAAATGTTATACATTATATGTGGTTAATAATCAGTAAACCCAGATTTCTACATCTTTTTACACTAGCTTTAAAATTTCAGTTATCTCCTTTTTAAATCAGGCAAAAGCAAAGAAAATATCCAGACTACCTGGTTTCCGTACTTTCGTTGGTTCTTCATAATCTCTGTTTTCTGGATTTGAAGATTCTAGAAAACTGACTTCGTCGGTGTCACTTTCCCCTTCGTGGCTCCTGGGGCTGTCTTCCTCCTCCTGAAGAGGGGATTCCAATTCCGGCTCTTCTGAATCAAGAAATATCTGGCCAGCGACTACTCTGCCTGCCGTGCTGTGGCCCTTCACTGACTCATCTGATGGCAAAGAAGTCTGAGGACAGAAAATATCTTTAGTTATCAACAGTACCAAAATTGGCTTCAGTCTAATTTGACCATTACTTTTAGAATACAGATATCTCTCCTACAGCTCCCTGCATGTGCCATACTTGCTCATCTCTATAGGTTTTTGTAAATGTTCATCACATTGTATCACCTGCCTAACTCTGACTCTTCAAATTTCAACTCAGATGTTACTTTTTCCAGGAAGGCCTTTTTTTTTTCTAATTGATTTTTTTTTTTTTTCTGATGCAAACAGCTGCTGTATTTCTGCTAAAGAGACAATGACACAGATAAGTCAAAGAGCTGAGGTGGGAAAGGGGTAAACCGTGCAAAGTGGAATCCTAACATAAAAAGACACACATACCAATAGCCTCTTTAAGGGGAGGGAAAGAGTCCTTCATGGGGATTGAGCCGCAACTTGGGCATGTGCATCAACCGGAAATTGAACCAGAAACCTTTCGGTGCACAGGACCACAGGATGACACCCAATCAAATAAGCCATACTGGCCAGGGATGGGAAGTCTTTCTTAATTCCTAAAGTCTGGGTTAGGATCTTCCCATACATGCTCCCAACATATTTTATATTTTCCCCCTTATGATAGCCCTGTACTATAACTTCCTGTTTCTTATCTATATTCCCTCTAATCTAGAGACCAGGGATCATAACTGGTTGGTCTCTCTGGATACATAATAATCAGCTTTATCCATTCAATCTGGCAATTTAAGTGCATAACTCAATTGATTTTTTTTAAAGTTAATATAAGTAGAAATAAATGGCAATGTAAAAAACTAAAAATTAAAAAGAGTAAAATCAATCTCTCATTAGGCAATAAGAGCATTTAGGCTCTTACACACACACACACACACACACACGAACATTCAAGTTGAAATTAAACCTAATAAGCAACACTCTTACTGGAAATATTTATTATTTTCTCTCCCAGAGGTCAGTGATTTTTTCTTACCAAAGAACTAGAACTATATTGATACCTGCTATCTTTTATTTTTTTTTAAATCCAATTCTGTTGCTCAAAATATGTAATTTCATATCCTTTGTTTTAAATCAGGCATCAAATATTAGTCAATGCAAATGTTAGTACATACCTTGGAATCTAAGGATTCATCCTGGCCACTTTCATCATCTGTAAAAAAAAAAAAATTTAAGACAACTTAGTTATCTTTCTTGTTGGGAAGTCTCAGGTATGTTAAAAGAAAACATTTGATAAGTATAACAAGTAATAATCAGGCACTGGATGAATAAAACTAGAATTCTCTAAAGCTGGTTATATTCAACAACAGTTCATTAAAGATTACATGAAAAAAGAAAAAGGGGGCGAGGTGGTCATTTTTCAGGAAAGAAATTCATTTGATCTATTATACAGATAGAAAGACCAACAACTACCACATCAAAACCAGATAGATACTTCAGGATACCACCCAATTCTGTATATATTCAGACTACTGCTGAGAGTTACTAAGTTTATAAAAATTAGTCTCTGATTTTGTGGTTCAGAATTCTATGCTTTTCCTCTGCTCAGAATCTAGAGTTACACCAGCTTATATTAGTGCTGATTAGCACTTTATCTTTCACAAGACTACTAAAGATGTACCCTAAGAATTATTATTTGACAGCAGAGTTCGTGTAGTTGTGTTCTATTTTACTGAAGAGATAACCAGATACAGGTGAAAAGTAGCATCATACTATCATGTATTAATTCACAAAATATATACATATTTATTAAGAAATCAATAGCTTATATTAAATAGACAATGAATCCAGCCACTAATTACACCTTTTTTTCCAAATTCACATCTGCTGCTTTGGCTTTGCCTAATTACATTAATTCTCCTTCTATTAGTCTGTGTTTTCCTGGTATTACTTTTATTCTGTTCACTTGTTATTCTTTGTCCTTTTCTTTTGTTGTTGTTTTGTTTTTGTTATTCCTCAACGGATAATTTTTTCCCCCATTGATTTTTATTTTTATTTTTAGAGAGAGTGGACGGGAGGGGAAGAGACAGAGAGACATGGGGTCTGGGGATTGAGCCTACAACCACGATGCTGTGCCCTTGACCAGAATTGAACCCTCAACCCTTCAGTCCAAGAGCCAATATTCTAACCACTGAGAAAACTTGCTAGGGCCGGTTCTTAAATAAACACATTTGAGAATTCCATGTCCATATGCAAATGTTTGGTCTTTGTATTTCTGGCCAGTTAACAAATAGAAGATCGACAAGTTTCCTTTTCACTCTTAAAATCATGTAATTTTAGCTAGGAATGAGCTTCAGTTTTGCCTGTTCCGTAAATTATATGAGAAATTAACCAGTAGACAAAATGTCATAAGACCATGTGATTTGTACAAGAAAACTTTGTGTTATGGTTGCCATTTATCTTTACTTTGTATGGTCATATTATTCATAACCTGTAATTCTAAGATATAACAAAAACATGTTTTGGAATTTGTATTATCACTGAGCTAACCTTTTTTTTTTTTAATATATTTTATTGATTTTTCACAGAGTGGAAGGGAAAGGGACAGAAAGCCAGAAACATTGATGAGAGAGAGACATCGATCAGCCGCCTTCTGCACGCGCCCCCACTGGGGATGCGCCCGCAACCAAAGTACATGCTCCTGACCGGAATCGAACTCGGGACCCCTCAGTCCGCAGGCCGATGCTCTATCCACTGAGCCAAACCGGTTTTGGCATCATTGAGCTAACCTTTAAGAAGTATAACCTACTCAAAATTATGTACAAAACACACAACTCTAATTCACAATATTGGTTTCTTTTGAATATTTGAAAAAAGTCTATTAGTGAGGTTTTATCATATACAAAAGTGCTGTGAATTCAAAGAAGCTTAAGTTACAGCTTCTTTCATATCACTGCTTTTAGATTACCTTTCACATATGTCTTCATTCTGGTGAGTGGGAAGGGAGAGGGTCTAGCATTACAGCATGTCTTAATCCACAGTCCCCATACATTTTGGTAGTGATGTCAACACTATTAATATAATAGCAATATGCAAATTAACCATCACTCTGCTATACCCACAGGCCACACCCACCAGCCAAACAGGAGCAAGTATGCAAATTGACTCTAACCAAGATGGCTGCAGCTATGGAGTGAGCAAGAGGGAGGCTTGGGTTTCCACGGTGATGAAGAAAGCCAAGCTTTTCACACACCCTGGGGGGGCTTAGGACTCCACTCAAAGCTACAAAGTTTCAATTATAGAAGATAAATAAATCGCAACAAAAATGGTGGCAACCACAAAGCTGGAGAGAGCAGGAGGTTAGGGTTGCCTCTGGCGATGGAGTAAACCAAGTTTCTGCAGCCCTGGCCTGTCTTGGCCTCCGCTTACGGCTACAAAGTTTCAATTATAGAAGATAAATAAATCCCAACAGAAATGGCTGCCACCACAGAGTGAGCAGGAGGCTTGGCTCCACTCCAGGCTACAAAGTTTCAATTGTAGAAAATAAATAAATCCCAGATACCAGGGCCTCTGCTTGGGTCGCCCGGGGAGTGTGGCCAGCCTGCAAACCACCACCGGCCCCTTGCCCAGGACGTCCCATACCCCAAGGGAATCCCCACTCTGATCCAGGACGCCCTTCAGGGCAAAACCAGCTGGCCCCCTCCCATACACCAGGCCTCTATTCTATCTAATAAAAGAGTAATATGCAGATTGATCATCACTCCAACACACAAGATGGCTGCCCCCATGTGGTGAAAGATCCTGCCCCCATGTGGACATAAGATGGCCACCACATGATGGCCAGCAGGGGAGGACAGTTGGGAAGGACCAGGCCAGCAGGAGAGGGCAGTTGGGGGCGATCAAGCCTGCAGAGAAGGGCAGTTAGGGGTGACCAGGCTGGCAGAGGAGGGAAGTTGGGAGTGACCAGGCCTGCAGGGAAGGGCAGTTGAGGGGGGAAGCCAGGCCTGCAGCGGAGAGCAATTGGGGGGTGACCAGGCCTGCGGGGGAGGGCAGTTAGGGGCAAACAGGCTGGCAAGGGAGCAGTTAGGCATCAATCAGGTTGGCAGGGGAGTGGTTAAGGGGTGATTAGGCTGGCAGGCAGAAGCAGGTAGGGGCAATCAGGAAGGCAAGCAGGCGAGCAGTTGGGAGACAGCAATACTGGATTGTGAAAGGGATGTCTGACTGCCCGTTTAGGCTGGATCCTACCAGGGTCCCAGATTGGAGAGGGTGCAGGCTGGGCTGAGGAACACCCCCTCCCCCATGCACAAATTTTGTGCATCGGACTTCTAGTTCTACATAATAAAAGCCTAATATGCTAAGTGTTTGACCGTTTGACCAGTCACTATGATGTGCATTGCCCACCAGGGGGTAGATGCTCTGACCAATAGGTTAGCTTGATGCCAATAGGTCCAGCTGATGAGACTGGGTGAGACAGGCTGGTCATGCCCTGTAGTTCTCCCGCGGTCCCTTCCCACCCAACCGTGCACCACACCACTGGAGCCCCTGGGCCTGGCCTGCACTCTCTAGCAATCCAGCACCTCTCAGGTAATGTTGGAGAGTTGGTTTCAGCCAGATCCCTGCTGGCCAGGCAGAGGGACTCCACCAGTGCATGGTGCATAAATCCCTGCACTGAACCTCTGGTTAATTAATAATCATCCTGCATGCTAACTTAATCACAATTATCACCCAAAGTTCTAACATATGGTTCAAATTCCATTCTCAGCAAATCTTTGGATAAAGGGGAAAAAAATTCACCTCTATCATATATCTAAGTTGTATGTGTGAATGTATTTAATTAATCACAAACATTAACTAGTAAATAAATCAAGAGCAGACATTGAATATGCCAATATATATGGTATATCCCTAAATACTGAAACTTTAGGTTATCTGGAATTCTTAAATCAATACATTTAGTATCGTGTCATAACAGGTCACATATGTACCTAATCACTAAATAATACAGATGCCTACAAATAAATTTTAAGACATACATTTGAGTTACTACAAGCTGTTAGGCATTAATGTGTTTCTGAATTCCAAGAGATATGGAAACTTGTGACATCAGGGTCATTTCATGTGAATTGCATCATGCTTCTCTCTCTTTCTCTTTTCTCTTCACAAAACATGAATAGATACTAAGGTTACTGGCAAATAAGAGAATTCTTTCTCCTTTACTAAAGTGGGAGAAGCTACCCCAGATGGTAGTTTTAAAGCACAAGCTATTTTCTCTTTCAAACTGATATATCTACTCACATAACACATTTTAAGAAGTTGCTCATAACCTGGAACTTCTGATATGGAGAAATCAGGTAAGGATTAAAGACACTGGAGTTATGCATCAATAAGATGAAAATAGTAATGCTTTTTATCTGAACACAGACATCAAGCAACAAGAAAACTGCAAAAGGATTCAACAAGGAGTTACGGATTTCTCACTCAACAGTATCACATCCAAAATATAATGGTTTGCGTTACTTTAGTAATCGTACACCTTCCTTTGAAAAAGATCAATTTTCATTTTTACTTTATTAGCTAACAAAACTGCCAAGTACCAGGGATATTCTTTCGGGAAAAGTAATGATTGCAAATTCATTTTCCAACTCATCATGTAAATTACACTGATACACCCTCAAACAGAAAAGCTCAAGAGTTTGGTGCAAAGAGACATCCTGTTTTCTGCTTTGCCACGGAATCTATGCGGATTCTAGGATACTCCTGATTCTTAATTACGCCTATTCTGAAGCCTGGAGACCTGGGTTCAAAACCTGACTTCATTATATGTTGATTTTATCCATATGGTTCAATATGGCAAACTTGCTCAGACTCCTTTTCCTCAATGTACCAGAGAATAATACCATCTGCCCTGTTGAGTCACAGTATTTTTTGAGGAACAAAAGAACAATGAAACATCCTCTGCAATCTCTATTCTATTCTATAAATATATGGTATTAATACAACTATTACTTGAAATACGTAGCAATGGACCTAATGTAATGGTGTTTGGCCCAAAGAGAGAAAAATAAACCATTTGCCTTTCCCTGCCAAAAAAACCAACAAACATGTATTTCTAAAAGTGAGAAAAGCTCCAATACTTTTCATTATTATCTTGAGAAAATAAAGAAGAAATATCTTTTCAATATCCTTCTTTAAAATTTATTTACTCAGAGAAAATAAAACATTTCCCATAAAAGTATCATTTTTATACATGCCTCTAAAACGAGATATTAGAGAATAGCTACTGATAGTGATAGGATCAAAATTCTTTTTGTTGGCTGATCAAACCCAGATTTTTAAATAGAAACAGCTCTTTAAATCTAAAAATGAGTGCATATAAATAAGCCATTTAATGAGTAAAAAAGTCCACTGAAAATCCATGTACTCAATTTATAAAACTCGATCTCACATAAGTATTTTATGATATTTGCACTTCCCATCAGCGCAGTACGGCCTTTATTACCTGTCAATATGCCCATCTATATTATTTAGTTCTCCGCCTCTACCAGAGAAATGTTTTGACACAATTTAACTATGAGTGAAATCACAGCAGACATTTCTTGAACTTACATCAACGCAACCCCAAAATTTAGCCCTTCAGTATGAACAGTTTTCTATTGTAACATACTGAGAGTCCCAAATGTTGGTTTTAACGGGACTTCAAGGATCATCTCCATGGACACAAAGCTCTAAATACGTAAAATCTAATCAAAGGAAGATGCAGGAAAGTGTCTGTCTGCTTTAATTTTCTTCAAATTCTGCAAACTGAATTCACAGCGACATATACCATGTTCTTTAACTAGTAGTCCTCCCAGTTTAGTGTAAAGAATCATTTGTGAAGCTTGTGAAACTACAGACACCCTGACCTGTCCAGACATAAAACTGCACTTTGAACAAACCTCTTGGAGCAATTCTGATCCAGGTGGTCCATCAGGTATTCTACCACAGTGTATCCAGTAGTTTCTTTTCAGGCTGCCTTTGATCAAATAACTGCTAGCAGTGCTTCCAGAATTATGTCAAGTTTTAAAGGTTTGATCATTAAAACAAACTATGGATGAAAGGGGAGGAGGGGGGAGACAGACCTCAACGCATGATGCTGGCAGAAAAGTAACTAGCACATGCTTGTTGCTTCTGAAATGGTAACTCCAACCACATTATGGAGAGCATTTTAGGTTGAGACCTCTTATTTTAGAAGCAGGATGACGTTATGGCATTGACTTACAACTAGGGCAGGCAATGTGGGGATTCAAATAACCATCTGGGAAATTTTCTGTCGAAAAAAGGAATTGACATTTATACCCTGCCTTGTTCTAAAAAAAAAAATTTTTTTAAGCCACAGAACAGCTGTCTGGTTAACGAAAACGGATTAAAATTCAAAAGCTGTACCGTACTAATCATTTACTTCCCAACACTTAGAGAAGTGTTTCTTTACCAAACACACTTTCAAAACTGAAGTTTTCAGACGGAGAGGGACTAAAGGACTCAAAGAAAAAAAGAATTCTTTTTAGAACCAGAGTTCCCATCAAGCTCATTTGTAAAAAAATCACAGGAACTCCTATAGCGACATCCTGCTTAAAAGCAGGCCCTGGCTGGATGGCTCCGGTGGCTGGAGCCTCTGTCCAGCACACCCAAAGGTTGTGGGTTCCATTCCCAGGGTGTGTAAGGGGGCAACCGATCCATGTTTCCTCCCCCTCCCCCTTCTCCTCTGTAAGATCCATCAAAACATATCCTCGGGTGAGGATTTTTTTTTTTTAAAGTTAACATTAGTTGCTATCCTTTATAAGTCATGGTAGAAGGACCATGATTTTTCTTTTTCCCACAAATCACAAAATTACTGTCAACAAACATGGGGCAACTCAGAAACACTGTGACACTAAGGTAAACACACACACACACACACACACACACACACACACACACACACACCAAAAACACTTCCTTAGGAATACTTCTTAAAAAGGGGGAGGGGACGAACACAGTCATATCAAAGGTGTTGGTGATTAATCAAAGACGCCGAGGACCGTCTCGGGTGCCCGCACACCCGCGCCCACATACACCCCGGCCCTGGTGGAGACCTGGCTCTGCCCAGCGGGGAGCCCGGCACCAGAACAGCCTGCAGCCGCTGGAACCGAGGGGCTGGGTGTCAAACACCCAACGGGCAGATCCCCCGGCCGGAGGGTCGGACCCGATGCCGCACCCGGCCCTCCCGCGAGCCCAGCAACCCCGCGGGCTCACCGGCGGCGGCGGCGGCCCGCACCGCCCGGCAGTCAAAGCCTCAGGGTGCGGAGTGCGGCCAAGTTTGCCGAGAGAGAAGAGGTGCGGGCACGGGGACCGCCCCTGCTCCCCCCCGTTCTCCAGCCCCCGGCCCCCCGGAGCCCCGGGAACCAACACAGCGGCTGACAGCTGGCTGCGAGGTGCGGCGGGAGAGCGCCGCGTCCCCGGCTCCAGCCCCCAAGGCCCCGGCCCGGGATGGAGGCCGGGGGGGCGCGGTGGCTCCCGGCCTCCGACCCCGGGGGCAGACACTGACCCGAGGACGCCGAGGCCGTGCCCAGCAGCACCGCACAGAGCAGCAGCGTCAGCCCGACCCGGACCCGCATCCTGCTCTCGGGGCGGCCGCCACCCCGGGAGCTGTCGCTTTCGCCGCTGGCACCACCGACTCTGCCGCCGCCGCCTCGCAGCTGCTCTTCCTGCTCGCGTCTCTTGCCTCCGCCTCTTCCCAGGCCCCTCTGCCCTAGGGCGCAGCCAATCCCCGCCCGCCGCCGCGGGCTCCTCGCCCAATCGCCGCGGTCTTCCCGCCCACCTCCCTACTCCGCCCACGGGGGTCATGCGCTGGCCAATCATGAGGCGATGCTCCCACACCGGCTTTCCCGGTTGGACCACGGCGTCACCGACATGGCCCCAGTTGATTGGATAGCTCCCGGATTCAACCAGCCCGGAACCAAGAGCAGAATTCCAGGGCTGGGGAAGTCACCAAAGACTACAAGTACCACAATGCACTTCATGGGCTTCTCTCGCTGTCTGCTCCTGGGAAGCGTAGTCCACCGTGGGGTGTGCTTTAAAAGTGCAGGTGGCTGTTGAAATGAAAAGAACTTAGCCAACACCTGGGCTGGACACTAACTCAAAGCCTTGAACACCCTGGCTTTTTTTTTTTTTTTTAGCCAAAATAAATATTAAGAAACATGCAATATAATGTGTTAAACTCTTCCTCTTCGTTTCATTTGAAAAAATTTGAATCGGAATTAGTGATATTAGCCCTGAGGAAAAAACACAACAGGTAGACTGAATTTTTTTTGTGTGTGTGTGTATTTTTTCCTTCTTAATTAGTTATTTTTTAAACTTAGATAAATAAGTACCATATACAGTGTGAGGCAAAGTAGGTTAACAGGTGTTTGTATAAAAAAATACAATAATTAATAAATAATAACACAATAATGAACTGTGTTTAATGTACTCACAAGTAAGTCTACTTGTGTCCTCCCCACCTCAACCCCACCCTGTATATAAGGCCCCATGCTAGATGCTGCCTGGACAAATTAACCACTCCTGCCTGTTTCACTGTTTTCTAGAGTAGCAGAGAAAAAATAATTTTTTATTTCTATATATTTTTGGCTGGTCTGATAATCTAGCATGCAATAGATGACCAGGAGAAAATAACTAAACTCATTACATATGTACATGCAGGGCTTCCCTAAGAATAATGGGACCCCAGGAAACACTGGGCAGTTGAGGCTTATATGCCATTTGGGACTACCAAGAGGAAGACAAGGGTCTGGAATTTCTAAGGGAAAGTATGCAATTCACTAGTAGATGAGAAAGAGCAAAAACAAGTTAAAGGAATTCTCGCTGGCCACCCAGAACTGATGGGACACAGAGGGAAGTCTAACAAACACACTGTGAGTGGCTTCTCCCTGTCTTGTCACACTTAGGTCATACTGTGATGCTCAGGTGATCACCCCCTTCCTTTCAGCAGGCTTTTCTGAGTTTGATTAAGTACAGGGGGAGGTTCAAAGGTCCTTTCTGAGTCCTCTTGTTTCTTGAAAAGAACCAACTTAAAGTAATAAATATTTCAAGAAGGCATATTTTGGGGAGGCAAACTCTGCTTCCCCTCCTCAGATTTCCACATTCATTAACACACTCTCACCTTCTGGAGGATCTCCAACCTTCTCCCTTGCTTCTTCTTCTTCTTCTTGGTCGCAGTTTTGGCATCTTTTTAGTTTCACTTGCATTTAGTCTTGACTGAGTCTTCTCTAACCAGGCCAATTTTTATGAATTTTCATTTTTCTAAGTGTCCATTTTTTTCTTTGTAAATAGGTTATAAGCTTACCGAGCCCAGAGACAATTATATAATCCTGTGCATAGGTATATAGTTCTGAGTAGGTAAGTAAGTATATAGCATTGCCAGCTACTAGGACTAGATAATTATTTATTGATTGATAGATATGTCTCACCTCTAAAGCGTTTGAATAATAATATTCAAAGTACAGTACTTGCTATCTACTATAAATTTAATCTTAAAATATCTTACAGTGAAATAGGAAGGCGCATTTGTACCCCAATTATACAGAAAATTTACTTCACTCATCTGCACCTCCTCTATAAAATGGGTATATTAATAATACCCTCTTCACCAGGTCTGTTGTGAGATTCAAAAGACATATGCAGAAAAAAAGTTCTTCCTCCATTACAGAATGTTCTACAGATATTATTTCTCATTGATTGTTTGGTTGAAACAAAGGAACAAAGAAAACGAAAAAGTTAGTTTTATTAAGACAAACAACATTATTTCCATTCCCTTAATTTAAAAAAGGCTTAGAGCTGCTAGAGCTATTGTTTTTAGCCAGCAAGGAGCAATATACCTGTTCTGAGACGGCTCATAGGACCTTGACTTTTGGGCAAAATTTCAAATCTCCAAATCAGATATTGAATACATTTGTGGAAAGCCAGCTTTATTTGATCAGCTTGCTAAATTGCATGACTATTTGTAAAAAGGTTGTGAATTCTCCATAACCTTTATCCAGCATACACTCCTCAAGGTTTCCTGTCAACATTCCCAGGAAAAGTTATGTACTCACTTTACTAGCACAAACTGTAAAATTATTTATTAATTCGCAGACTGCTTTAATATTTGCTCAGCTGTCTGTACTCTGTTTAAATTGTCCATATCAGTGTTCTGGGTCATTGTCCTAGATTACCAAGTTGCAGAAAACCTGTTTTCTCTGCATTACAGCACAGCATAAGGCCCAGGTGATAAGTGCCTTTCATGTGGATAATAATACTGATGTAATCTTATTTCTTTGAAATGAATCAAGTGATCAGTACATATTGAGACCCTCCTAAAAGTGTTGAGGACTTAAATTCAGCTTGCTCTTCATGTAAGGAAGGTGAGACAATGCTGAGAACCTTTCCCCGAGAATGGAGTGTTGGTCACTAGCTCTAGTCCACTCTATCCCTTCCTGTGCTATTCTTAGGGATCTATTTGAGTTGGCTGTGTGGGCAGGCTGCCAGGGCTAGTATCAACATATCTGTCAGGGTAGGATTAGGGAGAGGGAAGGAGTAAAATATCTGTCCCTCCCTCCCCACACCAGAGCTTGGAGAAGAATATACTTTCTTTGATATTCGTGAAGTGGATTAAAGTCATTATTTTTGTGTTCCTTTTCCCTGGATAAATGAAAATATAAATCCTTGCACCATATGGTGAGATAGAACCTGGTATCTCCCGTAATCATTCTGGTCTCCTGGAATAATGGACAATGGCTTTTTTTGTTGTTATTGTTACCTCTCACCCAAGGATATTTTCCCCCATTGATTTTAGAGAGAGTGGAAGGGAAGGAGGGAGAGGGGGAAGAGAGGGAGAGAGAGAACATGAGAGAGAGAAAGAGAAATATCTTTGTGAGACAGGCACCTGAATCGGCTGCCTCTAGGGCAGGGAATCAAACCTGCAACCTGGATACGTGCCCTTAACCAGGAATAAAACCCAAGATCTTTCCGTGTTTGGGCCCAGGCTCTACCCACTTAATACCCTGGCCAGGGATGGATAATAGCTTTACTTTATTTTATTAAATATATATATATATATATATATATATATGTATTTCAGAGAGGAAAGGAAAGGGAGAAAGGGAGAAAAACATCCATGATTAGAGAGAATCATTGATTGTTGTCTCTTGCAAGATGGGGAATTGAACTGGCAACCTGGCATATGCCCTAACCAGGAATTGAACTGTGACCTATTGATTCATAGATCAATGCTTAACCACTGAGCCACTATAGTCGGACAATGGCCTTATACCGCATCATATCACCTGTAATCCCAGGTACATATCTATAATAATAAAAGCTTAATATGCTAGTTAGACTGGACAGTTGAATGACCTTCCAGATGTTATTCCTGATATCTTTACGGATGAAGCAGGGCAGGGGCTAAGGCAGAGACAGGGGTGATCAGACAGGCAGGCAGAGGCAGTTAGGGGCATCAGGCAGGCAGGCAGTTAGGGGAGATCTGGCAAGCAGGCAGAATGGTTAGGGGTGATCAAGCAGGCAGGCAGAGTGGTTAAGGGCAATCAGGCAGACAGAGTGGTTAGAGAAGATTAGGCAGGCAGGCAGGCCAGCAGTTAGGATTTTGTTGTTATTGTTGTCTCTCACCCAAGGATATTTTCCCCATTGTGAAAATATCTCAGATTGTGAGAGGGATGTATGACTGCTGATTTAGGCCCTATCTCTGTGGGAAAGGGCCTTAATTGGCAGTTGGACACCCCCTGAGGGGTCCTGGATTGCGAGAGGGTGCAGGCCAGGCTGAGGAGCCCTCCTGTGCACAAATTTTGTGCACTGGACCTCTAGTTTAGTAATAAATATAAATAAGCTTTAATGTTTATTGTCACTTTCTGTAATTATCAAGTGCCATAAAGGTCAGA
The DNA here is from genome assembly GCA_011751065.1 of Lasiurus cinereus. Lineage (NCBI taxonomy): Eukaryota > Metazoa > Chordata > Mammalia > Chiroptera > Vespertilionidae > Lasiurus > Lasiurus cinereus. The sequence goes on along the minus strand of JAAGEH010000076.1, from coordinate 6,741,872 downwards.
GTATAGGTCTCAAGTTGTAGAGTAGTGTACTTAAAACACCTAAGTCTGTCCTAGCTGGTTTGGCTCAGTGGATAGAGCATTGGGCTGTAGACTGAAAGGTCCCAGGTTCAAATCCGGCCCAGGGCACATGCCCAGGTTGTAGGCTCGGTCTCCAATGGAAGGCATGCAGGAGGTAACTGATCAATGATTCTTTTTCATCATTGATGTTTCTATCTCTCTCTCCCTCTCCCTTCCTCTCTTAAATCAATAGAAATATATTAAAAAAAGAAAAGAAACAAACACCTAAGCTCTGAAACTGAGAGAATGAATGAGGTGGTGTGTGTGTGTGTGTGTGTGTGTGTGTGTGTGTGTTTTCAGGTTCTAGTTACAAAGTTTTATCCTGAATTGACATTTACTTTGGAGATGTGTATTCTTTCTGAGTGGAGTTGATTCATATCAGGCAAAGGAAAAGCCAGGATACCTCCAAACCCTGAATAAATGGACAGGCATATTTTGGTCTGTCCCTTCCCCTGCTCCCCATAGATTTGTTAGATTCTGGACAGAGACTAGATTCTGGAGAGAGACTACCCTCAATCCCAATAAGAATTTGATTAAGTGAACTTTATAAGGTGGAAATAAATAGCTTGGAGCTCCCATTCAATTAAAAATACTTAACTCCTGAGTAGATGGCGATGCATTTAATGAGTGAAGTTTGGGTTAGGAACATGACACAGTTCTGTGCTGCTTAATGACAGGAATACATAATGAGAAAAGTGTCGTTAGGCGATTTCATCCTCGTGCCAACATCACAGAGTGCACTGACACAAACCTAGATGGGATAGCCTGCTACTTTAAGTGCACTTTCATAGGACTGACAGCCGGGTGGGTAGGTCTGTTTATACCAGCATCACCACAAACCCAGGAGCGACAGTGCACACTCTGACTCTGGGCTTTCCTTTTGTAATGCAAGTGCTGAGCTAAGCATTATTGCTGAGGCGTCCACTTCAAAGCTAGTGTCCAGCCCTAACCGGTTTGGCTCAGTGGATAGAGCATCGTCGGCCTGTGGACTGAAGGATCCCAGGTTCAATTCCGGTCAGGGGCATGTACCTTGGTTGCGGGCACATCCCCAGTGGAAGGTGTGCAGGAGGCAGCTGATCAATGTTTCTCTCTCATCGGTGTTTCTAGCTTCTATCCTCTCCCCTTCCATTCAATAAAATATATTTAAAAACAAACAAACAGAGCGGGTGTCCATTTCAAAGGGGCACTCGATTCAAGGAATACCGTTATGGAAAGAGGCTCCTTTGTTTTAGAGATTTTGGTTGATTTCTATAACAGACCATTTGAACTACTTATTTATTTCTCTTCCCACCTTTAAAATGTTCTCTTTTATGTTCTAAATTCACATGAAACCCTAAGGCCCCTACACCAAGGATCCTCATCATTTTGATTTGATTCCTAGCCTTCGTTTTAAAAGTCATTTTTCCTCTACACGTTTCACAGACCTAGCCTTTCCCCAAATCAGCAGCCCCTGAGGAAGCAGAAGGTAGTAGCCCAGTCCTGACTAAGGGTCACAAGATTTGAGCCTCTGGCAGGCGAAAGATATGTCTTTTTTTAAAAAATATATATTTTATTGATTTTTTTACAGAGAGGAAGTGAGAGATAGAAACATTGATGAGAGAGAAACATCGATCAGCTGCCTCTTGCACACCCTCCACTGGGGATGTGCCCGCAACCAAGGTACATGCCCCTGACCAGAATCGAACCTGAGACCTTTCAGTCCACATGATGCTCTATCCACTGAGCCAAACTGGTTTTGGCTAAAGATATGTCTTGACCTAAGTTATGTCTCAGCTCCTGAGCCCTCAGGTTGAAGGACCCCTTAACTACCTCTCCATGAGACCAGAGAGGGAAATGTTGCAGGGGGATACCAGGGCTGAAGAAATGATTTGCTGTCTTTATCGCACCTTTGACTAATCAGCTCCTAACACACACCAAACCCCAAATCCATGGTGTCTTGTGATTTTGCGCTCTGTGAGGTGTAAGTTACCTGCCCTCTGTCTGGAAGCTGGGTCTTTTAGAGCTTGACCTCAGCTGAACTCTGGATTGACATCAATCCAAATAAACTACTTCCTTGTTCCACTGAAACTCCTGCTCATTCACCTTCTTTTGGCCAAAGCAGGAAGGCAAATGGACTCACATTGTTGCAGAAAACCGGAATAATCAAAGATTGCTCGGAGAGTTTGGAGTTACATTTATTTCGCGCTGGTCCAGAGGAGAATTCTTCTCAAATTCTGGGCCCCCACATGCAGAAATTTTCCCTATTTCTATGTTTTTACCTTCTTTGTCTCCCAAATATGCAATGTTTCCTGCCCCTTTGCAAGTTCTTAAAGGGCCCCTATGTGTTGAGACCTTGAGACCTCAGCCAAAGACCTTGCCTGGTGCCAGCACTGATCATTTTGTCCAGGGAAGGTTTAATGGCCTCTCTGAAGTGAGAATAGTCTCATTTTCCTTATTATTTAAGCAAGCAAATATTTACAAGGTTAAAATTTCAAGCAGCAGTTTTTATATAAGATGGATGCTTCAACATATTGGGGTTTGCAAACACCCCACTGTCGACCCCAATAAAGGTAGAACCCCAGGTTCTCTCCCTCTCTCTCTCTCTCTCTCTCTCTCTCTCTCTCAGGGCCTATAAGTAGTAAACTTTTTTCTTCTCTCCAAACTTTCCCAATGTTACTGCTGAAGGGTGTCTTGCAATGTAATAAGAACCACAGGGTTGGCCCAGTAGTAACAATGGTTTAAAAAGGGGGGGGATGTCTGTGGGAAGCCTCAAGGGTGGGGGAGCAGGTGAGTGCCCCTCGGCATTTGTAGTTTTATTGATAGGCAGAGACTGCACAGAACACTAATGCGTTGAGATAAGACATTAAGACTTGACAACAGCTACGATGTCTCTAGGCAATTAGGCAATAGGAATTTCTCAGCTCCATTATCATCTTATGGGATCGTTGTATATGGAGTCTGTCATTGACTGAAGTGTCATTATGCAGGCTGGATTGTATTCATAGGATAATCCTTCCTTTCTTCCTTCTTCAACAAATACTTTTTGGGACTGTCAATGCTCTCTGGCTGAAGAACACCGGGAACACACCTGCAGTTGAACTGTCATTAGTTCCACCGATTACTGATGGAAGTGGAGTTCTTGTGTTAGAGAAAATCGGAATAACCAAACCATGCTCAGAGAGTTTGGGGTTACATTTATTTCGCGCTGGTCCAGAGGAAAATTCTTCTCAAATTCTGGGCCCCAACATGCAGAAATTTTCCCTATTTATATGTTTTAACCTTCTTTGTCTCCCAAATATGGAATGTTTCCTGCTCCTTTGAAAGTTCTTAAAGGGCCCCTATGTGTTGAGGCCTTGAGACCTTAACCAAAGACCAGCCTGGTGCCAGCACTGATCATTTTGTCCAGGGAAGGTTTAATAGCCTCTCTAAAGAGGTTTAACATTTACAGAAGCCAATAGCAAGGTTAACATTTCAAACAGCAGTTTTTATATAAGATGGATGCTTCACTTGGAGGGCCTCGAGGAAAAGAATTTCCTGAGACCCCCCAGGGGAGAGGGAATGATATTGCTTTGTGTGGAATTAAACTCCTGGGTTGCCGAGGTCCCATCTCCCGCCGTCCTGCCGTGGCGAAAGTCCAGCCGTGTCTTCAGCAGAGCTAGGATGGACGCCGCTGCACGGGGCTTCTGCTCCCTGTTAAAGCACAGTCCTGCCCAGCAGGCCTCTGGCTCAGCTTGTGTTCCCAGCTGCTGTCCATTGTGTGTAGGGTCCATATGGTCCAGGTCACGTGGCTACTTAAGGTCACATGGTGAGCAAGTGCAGGCCACAGATCAGGAGAGAGTAATGGAGAACCAGAAGGCAAGAGAGAACCATCTTTTTATAAAAATGTTTTTAGTGATTTTTGCAGTGTTTCTCAACCTTTCTAATGCTGCAACCCTTGAATACAGTTCATGTTGTGGTGACCCCCAACCATAAAATTATTTTCTTTGCTACTTCATAACTGTAATTTTGTTACTGTTAACGAATCGTAATGTAAATTCCTGTGTTTTCCGATGGTCTTAGGCTCTACAGCAGCGGCTCTCAACCTGTGGATTCTCAACCTGTAGAGCCTAAGACCATAGGAAAACACAGATATTTACATTACGATTCATTAACAGTAGCAAATTTACAGTTATGAAGTAGCAACGAAAATAATTTTATGGTTGGGGGTCACCACAACATGAGGAACTGTATTAAAGGGTCGTCACTGTGCTAGAGAGAGGAAGGGAGAGGAAGAGAGAGGGACACGTTGGTTGGCTGCCTCCCGCATGCCTCCTATTGGGGATTGAGCCCCAAACCTGGGCATGTGCCCTGAGTGAGAACTGAACTGATCTCCAGCGGGGCAGATGGGGCCCTTACCCCTAAATCCTGCTCATGAAGCTAAATGTCGGAGTACTTACTCCTTGATCCTGCTTGACTATGCCAACTGTGGGAGCACAGGTCCTTCTCGGATGCTGGGTATTGGATGGAGAAGACAGGAGAAGTCATAGGTGTATAAGAGAGGCTTTATTGCAGACCCAGTAGCCATTGCTACCAAGTAGCCATTAGACAAAACAGTTCTGCAAAGTAGCTTACCGAGCAGCGCCAACATTGGAGCCATTGTACACCCAGCAGCCCAGCCCTACATAAAAGCAGCCTCACACCGGCTGGTCAGTAACCCACTTTATACCAACCTAGACAAAAGAGGCTTCTTGCCAAACAGTGACATCAGTATTTGGGTTATAAAAAAGTACACCTGCCGAAACCGGTTTGGCTCAGTGGATAGAGTATCCGCCTGCGGACTGAAAAGTCCCAGGTTCAATTCCGGTCAAGGGCATGTATTTGGTTTCGGGCACATCCCCAATAGGGGGCGTGCAGGAGGCAGCTGATCCATGGCTCTCTCTCATCGATGGTTCTAACTCTCTATCCCTCTGCCTTCCTCTCTGTAAAAAATCAATAAAATATATATTTTTTAAAAAGTACACCTGAGCCGTGTATACAATTCAATTGCTTTATCCTTGCTCAGATTGGCCTTAAACATCTGGTGTACTCCTGATAGGGCCCCCACATGACCTTCTGATGGATGCATGAAATGATGTTCAACCAACTGAGCCACACCGGGGTCTCTTCTTCTTCTTCTTCTTTTTTTAAATATATTTTATTGATTTTTCACAGAGAGGAAGGGAGAGGGATAGAAAGTCAGAAACATCGATGAGAGAAAGACATCGATCAGCCGCCTCCTGCACGCCCCCCCACTGGAGATGTGCCCGCAAGCAGGGTACATGCCCCCGACCAGAATCGAACCCGGGACCCTTCAGTCTGCAGGCTGGCGCTCTATCCACTGAGCCAATCCGGTCTTGGCCTGGGGTCTCTTCTTATGCGGGTCTAATCCCACCAGGAGGACTTTACCCTCCTGACCTCATCTAAACCTAAGCACCTCCCCAAAGCCCTGTCTCCAAGTACCATCACTTTGGGGTTAGGGCTTCCACATGTGGCTTTTGAAGGTTTGAATGTGACGCAATTCGGTCCCTCACACATATTTCCTGCTTCTGATGCAGCTAAAGCTGCCTGCAGGCCCTTGCCCTTTCCTATATCTTTCCTCTGGCTTGCCCTTATTTTTTGATAACCTTCCTTTTCAAAACCCAATTCTACATTCTAAGAAGCATAAATGGAGTGTAATCCTTCTTTTGCTGGGTTTTCTTCCCTTTCATAAAATGTTCTTTTGTGCTATCCTACATTGTATGTATTTGATCTTAAGCATTTTGCTACATATTTCATTCCAAATGATAATTGGGTTGTAGTGAGGCAAGTGGCATGTTTGGCAGAATAAATGCTTGCTATAAAGCGCATCTCTTTATGGTGAAAAGACTTTGACAACACACTAACGGGCTTCTTATCTTTAGCAATACAAGCCTGCATGATAAGCAGGAGGGGCGGGGAGGAGGGAAGCAGGGTAACGCACAGTTTATTGTGACAAGATTTAGAATCATAGAATTGCGAGCCCTTTATCTCTCATAGAACATATTTCAAAGACTGCATGCTTGAGGTGGCTTGTTTAAGATCATATAGCAAGATAATGGCGGTGATATAAACCCAGAGCTCTTGGTTTCCAGTCGAATGTTTATTAAAATATACCTTTTTTTTTTCATTTGAAACCTAGTAGGTTGTAATTATTTTCTACTTATGCTTAACAAGTTATAACAATTTTTAGCAGCGAAAAACATACATTTACCCATGGACCAGGAGTCCTGGTACGGCTTGGCTGAGACCTCTGCTCAGGGTCCCCCAATTCTGCATTTGAGGTATCTGTGGCCTGGAGTCCCCTTCCAAGCTGACAAGGATATTGTCTCCCTGAAGCTATAAAATTAATGGCAGCAAACTCATTGCTTCTTCAAGGCCAGCGGATGAGAGAGTCTGTTTCTCTGAATCTCTGGACCATAAACCTTTTTTTAAAGGGCTCATCTGATTAGGCCAGGCCCTGCCAGGATAATCTCCCTTTTTATGAACTCAAAGCCAATTGATTGGGGACCTCATAGCTATGAAAAATTCCTTCACCTTTGCTGGATAGTGTAATCTAATCCTAGGAGTGACATCCATCATATTTGAAGGTTCCAGCCATGCTCTAGGCCAGGGGACTATACAGTGTGTGTATGTCTTATTAATTTTTTTTTTACTTATTTTTTTTAAATTGATTTTTAGAGAGAGTAGAAGAGAGAGAGGGAGAGAGAGAGAAATATCTATGTGAGGGAAACACATTAATTGGTTGCCTCCTGCACATGCCCAACCAGGGCCCAGGCCAGGGAGGAGCCTGCAACCGAGGTACGTGCCCTTGACCGAAATCGAACCCAGGACCTTTTGGTCCGCAGGCCAATGTTCTGTCCACTGAGCCAAACTGGCAAGGGCTATTTGGTTCATTTTTAAAAATTAAGAAAAGCAGCAACAGGGAAAATCAGTTACTTCTTGTTTTTTTGTTTGTTTTTTTTCCTGCGAAAAGCTTTATTGTATCTATTTGGTCCATTGTATGGGAAAGGGCTCCAGGGTGGTTCAAAGGTTGCCTGGGGCTGCAGGGAGAGGATCGGGCAGAACTGGGGAGCGCAGGGGCCCCTCAAAAACCTTTGGGCTGCACCGGCTCCTAATCATGCTTGAAGGTGAGCCTTTTTATTTTATTTATTTCTTTATTGCTAATCCTCACCCAAGGATAGTTTTTAGAGAGAGCGGAAGGAAGGGGGAGAGACAGAAACATTGATGTGAGAGAGCGAGACATCGATTGGTTGCCTCCCTCATGAGCCCCCACTAGGGTGTGGGATCAGCCTACAACCGAGGTACGTACTTTTGCCCTTGACCGTAATTGATAATTAAACTCGTGACCCTTCAGTGTGTAGGCCGACGCTTTAACCAGCGAGCCAAACCAGCCAGGCTGTGCTTTTGAAAGAGCCTCTCGCCCAGCCCAGTCTGGGCGGTCAGACAGGTGTTGCTCATCTTCTTTTTTAAAATATGTTTTTATTGATTTCAGAGAGAAAGAGAGAGGGAGAGAGAGATAGAAACATCAATAATGAGAGAGAAAATCATTGATTGGCTGCCTCCTGCACGCCCCCCCACTGGGAACCAAGTCCGAAACCCAGGCATGTGCCCTGGGCCGGAATCGAACCTGGGACCCTTCAGTCCACAGGCCTACGCTCTATCCATTGAACTGCTAGGACAGTGGTCGGCAAACTCATTAGTCAACAGAGCTAAATATCAACAGCACAACGATTGAAATTTCTTTTGAGAGCTGAAAACTTCTGCGCACGGGCCCCAAAGTTTCAATCGCACTGTACGTGTGCGCCCGCACGTGGTATTCTGTGGCTCGCGAGCCGCAGTTTGCTGACCACTGTGCTAGGGCATCGCGCATCTTCTTGATGAGTTTCACCTGCTCACCCAGGAAGCGCTTCTGCAGGAAGTGGCCTGGACAGGCGTCTGCGCAGACAGACCACGGGGCATGTGTGTCCACAGGGGTCGGCCTCAGGCTCTCCCCCGTGACCACGGAGCGTCCCTGGCTCCTGGGCTTTTGCCCCACTCGTCCTGGAACGGCTTCTGCATATTCTGGAAGAGGACACCTCTTCTCCGTGGGCTTTGCATCTTCAAGAGACGCCGGGTACCTTCCCGCTCCTCCCCCAGCTCGAGGAAGAAGCGGCCGGCCCTCCCACCGCAGGCTCGTGTCCAGAGGTAGGCAGGTGCAGGGGGCCCAGAGGTAGGCAGGTGCAGGGGGTCCAGAGGTAGGCAGGTGCAGGGGGCCCAGAGGTAGGCAGGTGCAGGGGGCCCAGAGGTAGGCAGGTGCAGGGGGCCCGCAGGTGCAGGACCCGGTGGTGGACCGGGCCTCTCTCTGGGTGCAGTAATTCACGGACCAGAAAAACACTCTCTCCCATCCACGTCTCTCTGTCTCTCCCCCTCCCTTCCTCTCTCTCTCAAAACTACCCTCGGGTGAGGATTAGCAATAAAGAAATAAAGAAAATAAAAAGGCTCACCCTCAAGCACGATTAGGAGCCTATGGAGCCCCTACAGGTCCTCCTGGCTGCTGGGTAATACAAAGCTAAGCTACACCCTACCCCAGCGGTTCTCAACCTGTGGGTCGCGACCCCTTTGGGGGTCAAACGACCTTTTCACAGGGGTCGCCTAAGACCATCAGAAAACACCTATTTCCCATGGTCTTAGGAACCAACACACCGCTCCTCGGTGTAGCAAAGTGTAGCAATGTAGTTTACTGTTGTCATATGAAGACTTACCCATGCTACACCACGATTCAAGACAAAATTCCATTCATTTGTAATTAGAAATAAATATTTCACAATATATAATTACATATTGTTTTTGTGATTAATCACTATGCTTTAATTATGTTCAATTTGTAACAATGAAAATACATCCTGCCTATCAGATATTTACATTACAGTTCATAACAGTAGCAAAATTACAGTTACGAAGTAGCAACGGAAATAATTTTATGGTTGGGGGTCACCACCACATGAGGAGCTGTCTTAAAGGGTCGCGGCATTAGGAAGGTTGAGAACCACTGCCCTGCCTTCTTATTCCCCCCTAAACAGTGTTGCCTGTTGGCTGGTCCAGGATGTTGCAGGTGGCTGAGCGAATGGTGTGTAAGGTTTTGACCGGAAAAGGGGTTGGAGGGTCACGGGAGATGGGATGAAGAGGTGTCCCGGTCTGTTCCACCTAAGCACCTTTGAAGCAAGAGACAGATCCACAGGGCCACGCACGGAGCGCATTGTCAATCGCTTGAATAACTGAATGAGACAAACTGTGTTAGGTATTTTTTCTAATCATTTGTTCTTGTTACTGTTCCCTACACCTCCTGGTATTTTTATTAAAAAAAAAAGTTTTTTTTTTAAAAGTGTGTGTGTGTGTGTGTGTGTGTATGTATATATATAAAATATATTTTATTAATTTTTTACAGAGCGGAAGGGAGAGGGACAGAGTCAGAAACATCGATGAGAGAGAGACATGGATCAGCTGTCTCCTGCATGCTCCCTATTAGGGATGTGCCCACAACCAAGGTACATGCCCTCGACCAGAATCGAACCTGGGACCCTTCAATCCACAGGCTGACGCTCTGTCCATTGAGCCAAACCGGTTTTGGCCTCTGGTATTTTTTTAATACTTAAAAAATGGAGGCATACAGTGCAACACAGAAGGCTGTTGAATAACATTGTTTTGCTTCATGTTGTTTTGTTGTAACATTGACAGAAAAATACTGATGCTGGGGGTGGGGTACTGTTGCTGTGGAGTTTGAAGTTCTCCCCAGGTCTGCGCGGATTTTCTCTGAGGACTCTGGGTTCCTCCCACACCACAGAGATGTACACCTTAGGTTGATTAGTGTGTCTCCATCATCTGAGTGAGTGTGGGTCGGGGTTGAATGTCTGCAATGGAAGGGTGTCCCGTCCAACGCTGGTACCTGCCTTATACCCTGAACTGCTAGAAGTGGTTCTGACCACCTGAGACCCTAAACTGGGATGAGCAGGATGGAAAATCATTCTCTTACTTGCTTTTATTCATCTCTCTGACATGGATGTATAGCTCACACTTATTTCACTGTTTAATATTAGAAGTGTGTAGGCTCTTTATTTAGGTGATTTTGTGACTAGAAGCATGTCCTCAGAAATTCACTCTTGTTGATATGAATTAGCTTATGGTGAAATTGCCTCTATCGCCTCATTTCACTTAAAGTGATAATTTCAAGAACCTATTGACGAAGGTGAGAATGTACTGTATATACAGCTAATTTTGGTACTTTATCCACTTGTAGTATTTTGTAAAGATTTTTTTCATGTTTCTGCATGGACATATTTTCCCCTTTACTAAAAATGTTTTTTATGGGGGAAAAAAGATATAAATTAGCAAACAAGGAAAGCAACTCACATTGCAACCATCAGAAGTAAGCTCTAAAAACATTTCCTGTTAAATACTTACAGATTTTTTTTTGCCTTAATATTTCTTGGTATATACTCATATATATCAAGGTGGGGAAGTTTGTTTTACTTGACCTCTTGGCATCCGAATTTCCCTTTGAAGGAGAAGTCACATTGTTTGTTTGTTGGTTTTATAATATATTTTATTGATTTTTTACAGAGAGGAAGAGAGAGGGATAGAGAGTTAGAAACATCGAGGAGAGGGAAATATCTATCAGCTGCCTCCTGCACGCCCCCCACTGGGGATATGCCCAAAACCAAGGTACATGCCCTTGACCGGAATTGAACCTGGGACCGTTCAGTCCACAGGCGGACCCTCTATCCACTGAGTCAAACCAGTTTTAGCAAGAAGTCACATTGTTTTAAAAAATATATTGATAACTCCTTGGAGTATAAGATGGGATTCTGAGTTTCAGGATGTTGGGTAGATATCATAATTTCAGAGAAGGGGGAAGCTATTTTGCAAACTAGAGGGGAAAAAAATCTGGAACACCCTTTCTTCAGCTCAGCTTTCATTGCATCTGCTAAAATTTTGAATTCTTAACATTTGTTGTTGTAATGCAGGGTTTCTACGCCTTGGGACCATTGACATTTGGGGGCTGGATAATTCTTTGTTATGTTGCATTAAATAGTGTTGAGTAGCACTCCTAATCTCTACCTGCTAGGTGCCACACTCCCAAAGTTGTGATAATTAAGTGAATCTCTAGACATGGTCAAATATGGGAGAAAAATAAGCCCCAATGGAAATGGTAGAAGGGGCTAAGCTTTGTGGGGGGTGATTGTGTTGGTTTTGCCATATGCCAACTTGTCCTGGCTGGACTGCATTCCCTTTCCGGTTTGTTTCCTGGATTAGGGGGAGGATCACCAGATTTTTGTGGGGGAGTTGGAAGGCACAAGAGAAGCAGCAACTCACACGCTTGTGTGGCCTGCACACAGCCTTGCTGATCTGCTGATTCAGCATCTCCAACTTTGGGTGTGTTAAGCTTTGTGAAGAAAGACAGTGGCTCTGGAGGACACCAGTGTCATTGTACTCGTGTGCTAGGGCTGCCATAACACAATACCGCAGACTGGGGGGCTGAGGCCGTAGAAATTAATTTCCTCACAGTTTTGAAGATTAGAGTTCTGAGGTCAAGGTGTCGTCACGGCTGGTTCCTTCTGAGGACTCCCTTCTTGGCCTATAGATGAGAAGGCACCTTCTCCCTGTGTCTTCAGATGGTCTTCCCTGTGTGTGTGTGTGTGTGTGTGTGTGTGTGTGTGTGTGTGTGTTATAATTTCCTCTTCGTGTAAAGATACCAGGCACGTTGGATTAGGGACCAACTTAATGACCTAATTTTTAACTTAATTATCTCTTTAAAGACACTGTGTCCAAATACACCCAAATTGGAGGTACTGGGGTGTATTAGTTAGGATTCTCTAGGAAAACAGAACCAATAGGGTGAATAGATCTTGGATTGGTTCAGTTTTATTTATTTTATTTTTATTTTTTTTAATTTAATTTTAGTGTTTAAAGTATTGCAAATAGTAGTACATATATCTCCCCCCACAATTGACCTTCCCCCAGCCACCCCTACTCCCTGTCACATGCCCTCATCCCATTCCCCCTGCCACCCCAGTGTCTTGTGTCCATTGGTGGTGCTTATATGCATACATACAAGTCCTTCGGTTGATCTCTTTCCTCCCCTCCCCAACACTCCCCAGCCTTCCTGCTGTAATTTGACAGTCTGTTCGGTGCTGTACTGCCTCTGTATCTATCTTTTTATTCATCAGGTTATAATGTTCTTTATCCTCCCCCGCTCCCCCCCCAAAACACACACACACACACACACACCAACACAACATTTGTTTTATTAGACTGAACAAAACTTAACCCCTAATAGACTAAATTAAGTTGTCTGCCATCGGCGAGGTGGCTGGTACGAAGTTCAACTATTAAAATGACTTGTGTTTCAGTTTATTCACAGCTGTGAGTCTGGAAATGCACACCTGGCATCTCTTCAGTCACCCTGAAATCCAATGCATGCTTTTCGTGTTGCTGGCTACCTTCCAGGGAAAGGAGAACTCAAATCCTCCCTGGCAAGTCTGTGCCCTAACCTGCTCACCCTCCCATGCTCTGCCTGCTGCTCTTGATGGCCTCACGTGCCCCCTTGTGGCCGTCAGTTGACATGGTTCCTCTTAAGGCAGAGGGAGGAAGCTCCTTCACTCAGTGACTGATTCAGTCAAGGTGGCTTATAGGGAAAGCAGCCTGAGGGTCCCAGGGTTACTTATGGCTCTTGGTGACATACTGTAGGCATGGCTATTTCCTACAGTATGTCTGTGGCATTGTTATAGAATTGGCGTGGAAGAAGACAGCTGGACTCTCGGAGGTTTCAGGAAAAGCCTTTATTCAAAGCAGTGCTGCTGGTTCAGGGGACTCTAAGATCCAGATCCTGAACCACTTGGACAATGAGATCTTCTCTTTATACGTATATTTCTGAGTTTCTTTGTTTCCTAACTACCAGCCTTCTGTAGTGGACTCTCACAGCCTGCCTCAGTCAGTTAGCATGGTTAATTTAGATTGTATCTAATGTCCATCCTGAACTGCGACAGTGACCTCCCTCTAGTTAAGCTTTTACATGCTTGGTTTATGGCCCTTGTAAATTGGAGGTATTTAGGTAAATAGGTCTTGCAAGACCAGATCATTAAGGAAGGGGCAGTGACTTCAGGAATGTGCATTAGGGACATTGATTAACTAGGTACATAGTCCGGCTGCTGGTCTCCTACATTCTTTCACAAATGGAGTTAATTATCGGCTAGCAAGAGGGTACAGTAGGAGGCAGGTTACTGGAACAATTCAGATTGCTAGCCCTCAGAATGTCTTATGCTCCTCATCAGCATCAGGATAGCTGAAGCAGGAAGGTTCCAGAATCAGTACCCTGCTGTGCCAAGACCGTCTGAGTCCTGGGATGATTGTGTCACAAGTACCTCCTAGGAGACCTCATCTGAGATCTTTTTGTCCTTCTTACATGTTCTATGACATTAAAAAAAACATTAAATTTTTTTAAATTATTGTATTACATGTATACATATCTTCCCATTGCCCCCTCCCAACAACATTTTTAAATATATATATATATATTATTAATTTTTTACAGAGAGGAAGGGAGGAGGGATAGAGTAGAAACATCGATGAGAGAGAAACATTGCCTCGTGCACACTCTGCAATGGGTATGTGCCCACAACCAAGGTACATGCCCTCAACCGGAATCGAACCTGGCACCCTTGAGTCTGCAGGCCGACTCTCCATCCACTGAGCCAAACCGGTTAAGGCAAAAACAACAACATTTAATCTTAGAAGAGTTTAGATTTTCAGAAAAGTTGCAGATATAGTACAGAGTTCCCATACACCGTACTCCATACCCAGCTTCCCTATTGTTAACATCTCCCATTTCCAAGGTACATTTGTCCCAGCGAATGAACCAGTATTGATACGGTTCATACCTTTCAACTCCATACCTTTCCATTTTTTACCTAACGTCTTTTCTTTCTGTTCCAGGATCCATTCCAGGACACCCTATTGCATTGAATCACATCTCAGTAGGCTTTCCTTGGCAATGACAGTTTATTAGATCTTTCTTGTTTCTATAAAGCAGTACTGCCAGGCTGTTTTGTAGAATGTCCCTCAATTGGGATTTATCTGATGTTTTTTTTTTTTTTTGAAATTAGACTGGGGTTATGGGTTTTGTGAAAAGGACTACAGAGGTGAAGGACCCTTCTCATCACATCATATCAAGGGTCCACGCAATCACTGTGATTTATCACTGTTGATGTTGACCTGGACCACCTGGCTCAGGTTATGTTTGTGAGGTCTCTCTTCTGTAAAGTTCTCTTTCCCTCTCATACTGCACTCTTAGGTAGGAAATCACTCTCTGGAGCCCTCGGTCACTTTTGAATATCAATGATTTTTGTTTTCCAGTCATTTCCTAGGCAATTTATTATTTGTGGTGCAAGGCACATTAAAAAATAATGTTTGGACTCCTTTTCCTGTATACATATTCTCTGAAGGATATAGCCTTGCAAAGAGAAGACTGTGAACTTATATCAAGCTAGATATCAAGGTAGTGAGGAAAGCCCATCCGGAATTGCTCAGTGGTTGCGTGTTTACCTATGAACCAGGAGGTCACGGTTTGCTTCCCAGTCAGAGGACATGCCTGGGTGGCGGGCTCCATACCCAGTGTGGGGCGTGCAGGAGGCAGCCTAGCAATGATTCTCTTTCATCACTGATGTTTTTCTCTCTCTCTCCTTCTCCCTTCCTCCCTGAAATTAAAAAAAAATAGTGAGGAAGGAAGCTTTCTGCTGGGGATGCTGAGTACCACGCTTGTGTTCTCCCACGGAAGGACACTTGCAGACACATCCACCAGGCCTGTCCCTCGCATTTGAGGGCTCAGGGCATAAGGACAGAGGGAAGCCTATGTACCATGCTTCTGACAAACCGAACGTTACAAGTTAAGCAAACTGTTGAATTATGATCTATCCTCCTGCCAAAACAAATATACATTCACAAACAAGCGACAGTCTTAGATAACTGAGTCGTCGGCAAATATCAAAGACAGCTGAATTTAATTATTATTGCACATGCCTGGGTATTCTGTTGATGGTCATGTTAGGGTGAGGTATAATGTAAAGACATGGAATTAACAAATCACACATTTATTCCAAGATCTTTATTTTTCTTGCCTTAATTTCAGCACTATCTCTAATCATGTTATTTAAGCAAGATATTTTTTCACAAGATTTCTGACCAATTACATCATTTTTCTTGAGTCATTGAAGTTCTTAGTTATTTTTTTAAATGTATATTTTAAGGAGAGGGATAGAGAATTAGAAATATCAATCAGCTGCCTCCTGCACATTCCCTACTGGGTATGTGCCTGCAACCAAGGTACATGCCCTTGACTGGAATCAAATCTGGGACCCTTGAGTCCGGAGGCTGATGCTCTGTCTACTGAGCCAAACCAGTTAGAGCAAGTTCTTAGTTTTTTAATTCCAATTCGGGGAAACAACTTTGCTAAAGCTATAGCTATCTGAATTGCCAATAAAGTTCTTAAAGTACGAATTATATTCAGAAACAAATCACAAGTATTATATAGCATGCTCAAATATTGTAATAGGGTTGCATATAATTATTTTTATTGAATAAATATTATGTCTCATGATCTCATCATAAAATTGCTATTTTATATCATAATTTAAATTATACCTTAAAGCAATATCTAGATGTATTTATTTTTTTAAAATATATTTTATTGATTTTTTACAGAGGAAAGGAGAGAGATAGAAAGTCAGAAACATCAATGAGAGAGAGACATTGATCAGCCGCCCCCTGCACACCCCACAGTGGAGATGTGCCCGCAAGCAAGGTACATGCCCCCGACCGGAATCGAACCTAGGACCCTTCAGTCCGCAAGCCGACGCTCTATCCACTGAGCCAAACTGGTCTCGGCTAGATGTATTTATTTTAATAAATTTTTCTAAATTTTTAAATATTGAAAAAGTTGTATTTATAACTCAAATTTTTCAATGCTGGGGCATTATTAAGAGAACTTAAAAATAACAGTTGGATTCTCAATTTGTTAATAATTGAACGCCTAGAAGATAGGCGTTCTAAAATTTGTTTTACAAATATTTAGACATGAATCTTCCACTTTTATAGTCATAAACACGTTTTCATTTCCTTTTTCTAAATTATTTGTATTTTATTAGAATATCACCTTTGTTGCATATTTTACATTAATTTCTTTCAATTTAGAAAAAATGTTTAAAGCTAAAAGATAGGTAGTTTATTGCTTTGGAAGTGGAATGCTAAACTAGATCTGTTTTGTTTCCTTTTTAAAATTAAAAAGTAAGCAAGGGATCATTCCAAATAAAGATGGGTAATACAAATTCAAAATTAATTTTTTTGATGGTTATTCATTCTTTATTTGGGGATATTATGTTGAATTCTCCTAGTAGGGCATCTTGGGTCTTATCTAAGTGTAATTAGTGTACTCTAATTGCTTTCACAGCATGTAGTCCTCATTCCCCCTGTGTGTCAAAATATGGTATAGGGTCAAATCTCATGTTTCATCATGATAGTGCACGGTTGGGCAAATCCAGAAAATACTGAAGTTTATTTCTGAATTGTTCCAAAGAATAGCATTGCCATCTGTGTAGATGAGGCCATTTCTCCCAGCAATAAATTTCAATTATGTGTCATGCACAGCGTAAAGAAATGCTTCTGAATTTTGGGTAAAATTCTGGCTTAATCATCTTTTTGTTTGCCAACCATGTTGGTGTGATTAGGCTAGCGACTTACCCTCTTAACTCTAATATTGAGAGTTATTTTCTCAGTTTTTTACTAAAGTCTAAACCTATTTTCACAACGGATGTATATACAGTGAAATACATGAATTTTGCTTTGTTTTCCTTTTCTGGTAATTCAACAATACATGGAATAAATACAATTTTCTCAGTATGAATTTTGACCCTGGTATAACCTGGTTGACTGAATAATAATAATTTTTAAAATTTTATGTGTGTTTTATTTTTTCACTTTATTTTTATTTTACTTTTTAATATATTTTATTGATTTTTTACAGAGAGGAAGGGAGAGGGATAGAGAGCTAGAAACATCGATGAGAGAGACATCGATCAGCTGCCTCCTGCACGCCCCCATTGGAGATGTGCCCACAACCAATGTACATGCCCTTGAACGGAATTGAACCCGGACCTTTCAGTCTGTAGGCCGACGCTCTATCCACTGAGCCAAACTGGTTTCGGCTATTTTCTCACTTTATTACTCATTAAATTAAGGTCCTCATTTTGAATTTCTTATCATTGAGAGTGATTAAATGATTCCTTATGTTTATCAGTATTATATTTTTATTCATTTTACTATTAACATTTGAAGCCATTTATATTAAACCTACACATTTTCGGTAAATACTGTGCTTTTAGTGACACAAAAAGCATCATTATGCTTGGAAAATTTTGGGTACATAGTGTCATCCTTTTCTCAGTAAGATTCTCAATTGGCATTTATCTTAATTGAATATTATCAGTCGTTATCCGTCCCTTTTTTCAGTCCTGGTAATTACATTTGTACTTTTTCTGAATGCAAATTTTGTTTCGTGATGTGTAATTGAATCTTTTTTTGGTAAAGGATATGAGGCTGTAGGAATTTTATCTGAGCTATCCACATTGTGAATTGATGAGAATAATTTGCTAATTTTTATCTTTAAATAGAAATTAAATCTTTATTAAATAGAGAATATATAATAAATTGGTCAGGAATTTTATGAGTCATGCTTGACAGAAATTTGTTCATTTCCTTTGTTTCTAGTTTAAAGACATTTAAGCAATATGCCTCCTTGAAGAACTAATTTTGTTTTTGAGTTCCACTTTTATATATTTTATTTTTATCATGATCTCAATGAACTAAAGCATTAGACAACAGAACTCAAAGTTTATATAATTTGGACATATTTCCATTTAAACTAGAAATAAAAAGAAATTTAAAAAAGGAAATAATATATATATTTTCAAGAATTGCTTTTCTCTTGACATATTCAAAATTATATAATAAAATTAAAGGTATGGTGCACATTATAATGAATAAATATAAACTTTTAAAATAAGAAAAATACGTTGAAATATTTTAATTTAATTAAAAATAATTCACATTTAATACTTTATAAAACTAAAACTACATGCAATTCCGCATTCAATGTCCATCTAACTGCCAATGTAAAGAATCATATTAAGCTATACCTGTTCTGTCTAAACCTATGTCTATAAACTTAAGAGTAATACAAATTGTCAAATATTGCAAAATATCCCTTTACTGCCATAGGCAACTGCTACGAACATCACAAATTTTGTGAGAATCTCCAGAATTGTGAATATGAAATAAGTCAAGAAAAATGCATGCTTTGCAGTCCTGGGATATGATAGTTTATTTTGCCTTAGTCTGGTCAGGCTGCTATAAACAAATAGCCCACACAGACTGACTGGCTTAGGAACAACAGAAATTGAATGCTCACAGCTCTGTCGGCTGGAATTGCAAGGTCAGAGTGCCAACCTGGTTAGGTTCTGCTAAGCACCCTCTTCCCGGTTGTAAGCTTCTGACTTCTCCTTTTGTCTTAACATGGTGGAAGGGATGAGAGCTTTCTCGGGCCTCTTTTATAAGGGCACTCATCCCATCTTAGGGTTGGAGTCTCCTGCCAATCACCTGCCAAAGGCTCCACCTCCTAATACCCTCACCTTGTTGGTTTGGATGTCAACATGTTTAAGGGGAACACAAACATTCATACCTTAGCAGAATCTATTATGTTTATGCTTTCTGAGAAGAATAAATTACTTTTTTTTGTCTCTTCCAGTGTCTGCCTTTGATAAAGGTTTTCAGAACATCTGGACTCAACTGCTTTCTGTTTCAAGGGCTTGGGGCAGGAGCTATGCAAAATTGTTTCCCAGCCAGGATAGTGTTAGTCATGAGTGGTGTTTAGGTTCAGTTCACTCGCGCCAGAGTACATTCTCGGTGTGTGTTTGTGTGTGTGTGTGTCCTAAAATATTGGGTCCAGGGCAGATCCTGTTTTGCTCAAAACAGGGCAGTACTGATACCTGACATCAGAGCTGGGTGGATAGAAGAATACATTTAAAATTAAGAATTTATCTTTTTTTTTATCTTAAAGAACTGTTAATTACAAACATAGGCTTAAATTCTTTTAAGGTAATAGCCAAAAACCAAATAAACAAAACAACTCACAAAACCTCCCTACTCACAGAAAACTCTAATCTGCAAAATATTATTAAGAGAAGAATAATCATACTTTTTTTTCCTAGACCACCAATGCTTTTTAGGGCTCAGAGTGCACAATGAATCAAAAAAATATTCATCCCAAAATGAAAAAGACATGTGCATAATATCAACAAGTGCGGTCTTCCTGTGTGGGATAATAATAATAAAAAATATATATATATATATTGGTCTCCACCCTCCATTATTGACACAGAGCTCCTGAAACCTTTGTAATCTCCTGGGTGATAAGAATATATTTAGTTCTAACAACTCTGGGTAGGCCACTGGATGGGTGCTACTCACCAGAAAGACCAAGCCATGATTAGAAACTTGAAATTCTCATCCCTTCCTCCCATTTTCCAGAGAGGAAAGGGGGGCTAGAAATGGAGTTAATGATTGATCATGCTTATGAAAAGACCCATAAAAATCCCCAAAATACAGGATTCCGAGAGCTTACAGGTGGGTGAACATGCAGAGATGTTGGGAGCTGGTGTATCCCTTCCCATGTATCTTGCCCTATGCATCTCTTCAAACTAGAACAGTGGTTCTCAACCTGTGAGTCGCGACCCCTTTGGGGGTCGAACAACCCTTTCACAGGGGTCGCCTAAGACCATGGGAAAATGCAGATATTTACATCACGATGCTAACAGTAGCAAAATTTCATGGTTGGGGGTCACCACCACATGAGGAACTGTATGCTAGGGTTGCGGCCTTAGGAAGGTTGAGAACCACTGAACTAGATCTTCACCTCTGTCCTTTATCATATCCTTTTAGAGAGAACTGGTAAACAGAAGTAAATAGTTTTCCTGAGTTCTGTGAGCTGCTGAAGCAAATTAATCAAACCCAAGGAGGAAGTTTGGGAACCTTTGATTGATAGCTGATTTGTCAGAAGCACAGGAGATAACCTGGACTTGCTATTGACATCCAAAGTCAGATGGGGAGAGTGTTGTGGGACTGATATTAGTGCACAACATGCCACATCTTCCCCCGTTGCTAGAGGGAGTGGAGTTCTTGGGGTACCCCTGAAATAAGCCTTTCCGGAGGCCCCCAGGGGAGGATGAGATATGGTAGGAAGCTTTATTTCCATGGAATTGCACCCCTGGGTTTCCAAAGTCCCATTTGCTTTAGGCCAGTCATAGAAGAAGTGGCTGGGGTTTCAGTAAAACTAGAAGCAAAGCCAGCATCCAGAGTTTCCTTTCGTGTGGGAGCTGTGTCCCGTTTAGCATCAGACTAGTTACGGTTCATTCATCCATTGTGTGTGTGGTCTCCATGGCCTTGGGCCATGTAGGCGAATGCAGGGAAGGAGGAGCACAAGAGCCCACAAGCCCAGAGTCAAACAAGTCCCCAGGGAGCCAAGAAAATGAACTTGCACTTCTCATTGTTTGGACCTTGGTTCAATAACAGAAATATCCCAAAGTTTTGACCGCTTGCTAGAACACAGAGGCTTTTGTGCTGTTTTTTTTTTCTTTTTTCTTTTCTTTCTCTTTCTGCTTTAATTTCTTAGGAAGAAAGATTTATATGCAGGGCAGGTCACCGGGGGCAAGAAAGGATTCAGCCTTGAAGACTCAGGCATCCGCTTTGAGATGGGGAAGTCAATGCATTTTGCAACTGATCCCCTGGGACCAGTGGTTCTCAACCTTCCTAATGCCAAGACCCTTTAAGACAGCTCCTCATGGGGTGGTGACCCCCAACCATAAAATTATTTTCATTGCTACTTCATAACTGTAATTTTGCTACTGTTATGAACTGTAATGTAAATATCTGATATGCAGGATGTATTTTCATTGTTACAAATTGAACATAATTAAAGCATAGTGATTAGTCACAAAACAATATGTAATTATATATTGTGAAATATTTATTTCTAATTACTAATAAATGAAATTCTGTCTTGAATCATGGTGTAGCATGGGTAACAGTCTTCATATGACAACAGTAAACCACATTGCTACACTTTGCTACACCGAGGAGCGGTGTGTTGGTTCCTAAGACCATGGGAAATAGGTGTTTTCCGATGGTCTTAGGCAACCCCTGTAAAAGGGTCTTTCGACCCCAAAGGGGTCGCGACCCACAGGTTGAGAACCGCTGCCCTAGGACCTTAAGGTTGACCTTCCCGCCTGTCCCCTTCTCTCGGCCACTTTTCAATGTTGGGGGTGGGGACGATTTCCGGTCCCCTTTTGATTCTGATGGCTGGCTCAATAAAATTAAAACAACACAAGGCAGATTAACAGGAGAAAAATCAAGTTTTAAAATGTATGCCCGGGGAAGTCACATGAGCATGAAAAGTTCCAAAGACAGTAAGGCAAGAGGAGAGATGTATGTCCTTCTGGACTCAGGAGAAGGAGGGAGGGGTCTGGGACTTCGCAGGGGAAGCCAGGCAATTCACAGGGAGGTGGAAGCATTAATGTTTAGTACACAGATGCTTGCTGGGTCATCGAAAGACAACGGGTCCCAGAGAGGACAGACAGAGAAAGCTTTGATCAAATGGGCCTTGTTAGGTTCCTGCCCCTTTGCCACACCTGGTTCGGGTTGTACTATGGTTATGGTGATAGTTCTTTCTGGAACAGACCTTCTGTGTTAAGCTCTTTTAGGCAGTTTGGGGGATTCTTCCTGAGCCTTTTGTGTTTTACAAATAAAATAATCCTTATGCCAGAGAGACACATTTTGGGGTGGCAATTTTTGCTTCCTTACATGAGTCAGGAACCTCCTCTTTAGGGTTTAACTCGCAACAAAAGCCACTTCATTAGGGCCTCCCAGCTTACCTACAAGTGAACCCCACAACCCCCAACATAAGAGGGAAAGACAAAACCAGGGACATCAAGGGGCTGAGGGCTTAAGGGAGACTCTGAAGCAATAATACCATCTTTCCTTCCATTTCAAACCCAACCCCAATGTAATGTTAAACTGGCACGCAGCATTACTCAGCAGATCTTTGTTGATTGACTGAATGCATTTGCAGCAACAAAAAGACTGAGATTTCAGAACACGGTGAGGTATGTTTAAACATTGATTCTCTGATCTCAGAGGGAAGAAAACAGAAAGGCAATTTTTGTTTCCTAATGTGAATCAGAATATTTGTAGATAAAGGGGTCTTAGTGATTATCCGGTTTCCTTACTATTGGACAGATAAGGAATTTAATGACTTGTCCTTCTCATTGTGTGGACCTCGGTGCAATAGCACCTACTCCAATATTTACATCTCTTAATTGAATAGAGTATCTATTGGATAGAGACCCAAATGGCCCTCCCCTCATTTCCCATTCCTTGCTCACAGGTCCTGGATGTTTGGCTGTGGAGTGGCTCATTAAGCTGGGAAACAGGCTGTGGCTTTGGGGTCTTTCTGCTTTAATTCTGAGTCTTTGCCATTTTGAAATGGGCCCCTTGATAGTAACAAACACTGCCCGCGGTTCAGATTTCCAAATAGTGACAATTTTGCCAAGGCTGTTTTGATCGTTGCAATTAAAAAGCATCACCACAAGGCTGCCCACCCCTTCTTTTTCTTTTTAAAGCTATTATACGCGACTAACTATTAAGTACTTTGGATAATTTAGGATGTTAATAATCAAGGCCCATGCTCCAAATGCTGTGGAATGGAGGTCCAGTTCCAGCTCTTAAGCCACGGGAAAGGCAGCAAGTGGGTTCTGGGATTTTAGGCAGAAAACTCAAACTGTGGAGGCCTCTCGGTAGCTTGAACCGTGTTTGGCATGTAGTAGGTTCTAAATAAATCCTTGCTGTGATGAATGCATGTATCTGTAGAAAGAAGGTGCTTAAATGCTTTTAAAAAAATGTGCTAAAAAACCATGTCAGAACAAGTCCTAACTTTGCCCATCTCAAGCATGGTCAAATGGTATGTGTGCATGGCAGGCAATTAACATATTTTATATATTATATACATTATATAGAGGGTGTCCTCCAAAAATGTACATACATTTTAACAGTTAATAGCATAATTTTGAAAATGAATTGTATTTTAATAAACACTTTCTTTATAAGTATTCAAAGTGTGTGTATACATTTTTGGGATATCTTATATGTATACATACAATATATATAGCATTATAAACATAATGAAATATTGGTAGTAATAATTTGTATGATACAGGGGAAAGCATATGGGCTTTGGAATCAGACTCACCTGGTTTGAATTCCAGGTCTTTCAATTCCTCTAGAGCAGTGGTTCTCAACCTTTCTAATATATATATATATATATATGTATATATATATATTTTTAAATTAATTTTTTACAGGGAGGAAGGGAGAGGGATAGAGAGTTAGAAACATCCATGAGAGAGAGACATCTACCAGCTGCCTCTTGCACGCTCCCTACTGGGGATGTGCCCACAACCAAGGTACATGCCCTTGACCGGAATCGAATCTGGGACCCTTCAGTCCGCAGGCCAACACTATCCACTGAGCCAAACCGGTTTCAACGGTTCTCAACCTTCCTAATGCCAAGCCCCATTAATATAGTTCCTCATGTTATGGTGACCCCCGACCATAAAATTATTTTCGTTGCTACTTCATAACTGTAATTTTGCTACTGTTATGAATTGTAATGTAAATATCTGTGTTTTCCGATGGTCTCAGGCGATCCTGCTAGCGGTTCTCAACCCGTGGGTCGCTGCTGTAGAGCCTAAGACCATTGGAAAAAACAACATGAGAAACTATATTAAAGGGTCGCAGCGTTAGAAAGGTTGAGAACTCTGCTGTAGAGTGAACTTGGGCATGCTAATGTCTGTGAATCTCATTTTCTCCTCTGTGATACATCTAAGT
Organism: Lasiurus cinereus; assembly: GCA_011751065.1. Classification (NCBI taxonomy): domain Eukaryota; kingdom Metazoa; phylum Chordata; class Mammalia; order Chiroptera; family Vespertilionidae; genus Lasiurus; species Lasiurus cinereus. The sequence goes on along the minus strand of JAAGEH010000076.1, from coordinate 6,717,779 downwards.
ATCATTGAAACTAGGGTTTGCTACGAAGATTAAATGAAATGAATAACACCTGTCAAGTTGACAAAGGCGCAGAGTGTGGTTAGTGCACATCTATTCTTTGCAGCAAGTAGCGTAGGAAGTTTCCCCCCTGGAATGTTTTAGGTGCAACGGTGGCATTTCACCACGAGAGAGCAGCATAACCACACTGTTAGAGCCCGCCTTTCTCCCCACCCCACAGATGGCTCTCAGCATCCAACACAGCATTGCCCTCATATTGTGAGTTTAGTGTAACATTGAAAGGCCTAAACAGCTTAGCATAATATTTTAAAAGTGTCGGGTTCTAACCTCCAGGCCTCTATTCAACGGGGTCTGGATAAGAATGATCCATGAAGTCTTCTGCATCCCAGATGTTGAGAATATTTTTCTGATTAGGCATCAGCTGGATCTGAGTTTTTGAGCCTTAAAAATTAGGCCACGTTATCTAAAAGCATCAGGCTGTTTTGGGGTCTTAGCTGGAATTTCATGGAGCGTGGGCCAAGCTGCCCAGGCCTCCTGGCAATCATTTCAAGTTCGCACAAATTCTTTGCTCTGTACTAGACCTCATTATATCAGGGAGAAGACGCAAGGATTCAGTCTCTCATTCAACAGATTATTTATTGAGGACCTACTATGTACCAGCTGCTATTCTATATGAGTAATCAGCAGGTGGTTAATAAAAAAAGACAAAAATTAGGACATCATCACGGTCATGAGGCAGCATATGGGGTTTATCAGATTCCTAAACGGAAAGTACCAAACAAGGAAGAAGCGGCAAAATGTACTGACACAGTTAGCAGGGCCACAGGCTCTTGTCCAAGGGCCTCCAGCTATTGTACTCTCTTGGATGGAGTGGCCAAGCGTAGCCTTCGTCCGTGGCCCAATGGGTGGGCTGGCCTTTGCCAAGGATGTCCTAGCAAGGAACATTTGTACCAGCGATTCTAGACCTTTGTGCTACAACGCATAGGGGTGTTACAGAGAATTGTAAGAAGTACATAGGGGAAATTTGCTATTACAGGTATACCTCACTTTATTGCAATTTGCTTTATTGTGCTTCATAGATATTGCATTTTATTATAGGATACCCCAGCAGCAAAAAGATTATGACTTGCCAAAGGCTCAGAAGATGGTTATATATATTTTAGCAATAAAGTACTTAAAAAATGTATTTTTTAAATTGATTTCAGAGAGGATGGGAGAGTAGGAGAGAGAGAGAAACATCAGTGATGAGAGAGAATCATTGATCGGCTGCCTCATGGATGCCCCCTCCAGGGGACTGAGCCTGCAACCCAGGCCTGTGCCCTTTACCGGAATCAACCCAGGACCCTTTAGTTCATAGGCCGATGCTCTATCCATTGAGCCAAACCGTCTAGGACCCATAAAGTATGTTTTCATTAAGGTATACACATTGATTTTTTTAGACATAATGCTATTGTACACATAAAAGATTACAGTATAATATACACATATCTTTTATATGCACTGGGAAACCAAAAATTTACTGTGAGTTGCTTTATTGAGATATTTGCTTTATTGCGGTGGTCTGGAGCCAAACCCCCAATGTATCTTTGGTAGGCCTGTACCATGCCTCCCAGCTGGAAATCAGGGAGCCAACACTGTAGCTTATTTCATCTGCCTGTGAGTCATTCCAATTTTGTGTTGTTTCCTCATTCTGTTGGGATGGCAGAAACTTTCTTTAGTCAACTCATGTCTCTGATTCTGGGCTGGGTAGTCCAGCAGGAGGGAGGGTGATGTGTGGGCACAGGTGCGGGCATGGGGCCATCTTTCAAGCCCTTGGTGTCACGGGAGCTGTAGGCATCTGTTGGGAAGTCCACTGCTCACCTGCTCCTTGGTTGTCAGCTCACTCAGGTTGCTCTGTCAGAAGGGTGCCGTGGCCCGTGTAGTTGTCCCAGAAACACCAGTCAGCCATTTCCTCTCTGCATTTTGCCGCCTCCTTCTTGGGCTCTTCCCTGAGAATGGGGAAGCCTTTTTCCTGCTCCCAGAAGCCTCATCTCATACTCCCTGGGGATTTCAGTGCCTCGCTGGGGTTGGCCCGAAGTGCGTCCTTCTCAGCATCCCCAGCTCTTATGACCTCAGTGCTTCTCGTTAGGGCCCAAGGCTTAGGCTTTCTGTTTCAAGTTTGGGAAATTCTTTTAAATCCAGGAGTGGCAGGTAACCTTGTTTTAATAATAATAATAATAATAATAATAATAATTATTATTATTATTATTATTATTATTCATGATTTGTCTCTTCTCTCCAAAACCTATACCCCAAATTCCCTTTGTTTCACCTAAATTCCTAATCTTTAAAAAAAACTCCAGATCCAGAACCAGTCCTAGAGGCTGCCTGGTTTTCTCTTTGCTGTGTCTCTCTGGCTGCCTTCTCTCTACACAGGAAGTACAGGTTAACCCCGCTGCTCCGGGATGGGCACTAGGAGAAGGGAGGACAGGTGAGAGGAAGTACAGGGGAAAATATTGGTTAATATTTTAACTATACTGTCCTGCCACACCAGTATTTCAGTTCCCACATTTGTGAGTGATCTATCCTCTTTGTAAATTGGAGTGGTTTCTAGGTCATCTCTCTAATAACCTCTGTCCTGTTGTTCCTGTGGATTTCAGCTCAGACATTTCTTCCTCAGGGAAGGTTCTCCTGACCTACGCTCATCTGTGTGTTCTTTCCACTATTTATCTCTCTCTCCTTATATTTATTCTCATTGTAGAAATTGTGGTACCATGCACATCACATAAGATTGGCCATCTTGCCCTAGCTGGTTTGACTCAGCAAATAGAGTGTCTGTAGACCGAAGGTTTCCAGGGTTCAATTCTGGTCAAGGGCACATACCTCAGTTGCAGGCTCATCCCTGGCTGGGCCCTGGTCAGGGCACATGCAGGAGGCAACCAATCAATGTGTCTGTCTCACATCGATGTTTCTCTCTGTCTTTCTCTCTCTCTTTCATTTTCCCTAAACATCAATGGAAAAAATATCCTTGAGTGAGGATTAACAACAACAACAAAAAAAAAAGAAAAGAAAAAAGAAAAGAAAAAGTGATTGGCCATCTTAAACATTCTTTAAAAAATACACACACACACACACACACACACACATATATATATTATTGATTTTTTACAGAGAGAAAGGGAGAGAGATAGAAAGTCAGAAACATCGATGAGAGAGAGACATTGATCAGCCGCCTCCTGCATGCTTCACAGTGGAGATGTGCCCGCAAGCAAGGTACATGCCCCCAACCTGAATCGAACCTGGGACCTTTCAGTCCGCAAGCCGACGCTCTATCCACTGAGCCAAACTGGTCTCGGCAATCTTAAATATTCTTAAATGGCATTAAATACACTGCCATTTTGTCACTACCATCCTTCCACAGAATTCCTTTCATCTTATGAAACTGAAATTGTTTTAACTTGGTTATTTGTGTGATTCTTTGGTGAATGTCTCTTTGCTGTATTAAGCTCCATGAGAGCTCAGACTGGGCCCTGTTCTCCTCATGGCTATATTTTATGTCCAGAACACACAGTGTATACTGTAGAGTAGGTGCTTAGCTGATATTTACTGAATGAGTAGGTGGCCCTTTTTTTTTTCTCATATGCATTCCTTTTTTTCTTTTTAAAAAAAATCCTGTCTGGTGTGGCTCAGCTGATTGGAGCATCATCTCATATGCTGAATGGTGGTAGGCTTGATTCCTGGTCAGGGCATATACCCAGGTTACGGGTTCAATTCCTGACAGGAGGCAACTGATCCATGTTTCTTTCTCACTCTTTCTCTTTCTACCTTTCCCTTTCCATCCCTCCTTTCCTCTCTCTCTAAAATCAATTTGAGAGGGAGGAATGGAGAGAGAAACATAGATGTGAGAGTAAAACATAGATTGGCTGCCTCCTGCATGCCCCCTACCAGAGGTCAAGCCCACAACCCAGGCATGTGCCCTTATTCAGAATCAAACTGGCAACTTTGATGGCACTCCAACCAACTGAGCCACACTGGCCAGGGCTGTATATGCATTTTCCCCCTTTTTTTATTGTTTAAAGTATTACAAATAGTAGTACATATGTCTCCTTTTTTCCATTTTTGACGGGGAGAGAAAGGAAGGAGGCACAGCTCCTCTGCCAGAAATTTCTCACACAGGCAAAAAAAAAAAAAAAACAACTACCAAGTTGTGAAAGAGAAACCAAGATGGCAACATAGGTAAACACCTAAACTGCTACCTTGTACTACAATATCAGAACTACAACTAAAAGACAAATGGACATCATCCAGAACCACAGGAAAGCTGGCTGAATGGAAATTCTGCAACTAGAAGGCAAGAGGAAAGCACATTGAGACTCAGAGAAGCTGCAAAAGGCCAATGTATGGAGGCAAGCACATGGAGAGGATGGGCGGCTATGTGCATGGCAGCTGACTATGTGGTTGGCTTCCTCAAGCGGAAGGGAGATGGAAGCTCCCAACTGCACTGAACTCCAGTCCCAGGTGAGATTCTGATAACTCAAACCCATTTGGAGGGAATCTGGACTGTCAGGAAAAGAGAAAGCACACTGAGACTCAGAGGAGCTACGGAAGGCAGAGGTCCAAAGGCATGTGCACGCACAGAGGACTGACTACTCAGTACATGGGCGGCTGAGTGCACGGCTGGCTTTCTAAAGTGGGAGGGAGACAGAAGCTCCCGACTGTGCTGAACTCCAGTTCTGGGCGAGTTTCTGGGAACTCAGACTCACTTGGGGAAAAACTGGACTGTCTGGCAGCGGGCAAAACTCAAGGGTGGCTTTTTCTCAGAGGTGCTTGCAGTGATTACTGAGGGACATTGAGACTCAGGGGCCTTATAGAGCAGGAATGACGGGAAGCTAAGGATGTCTGCTCCAACCTGAGACTCTGCCCCATAAACTGAGCACAGAGGCTTTTGTAATTTTGCAAGTCTTGTCTCATAAGGGTGTCCCCAGCACAGTTCTCCCAGCATAGACACAGCTGATCCTCATAGCCAATTAGCTTGGAGGTCAATTCCTCCCAGTGATACCAACAACAATCAAGACTTAACTACAACAAGGCTGAGCACAAGTCCACAAAGGAGTGCACCAAGAGTGTCCACCTCAGATAACTGGGGAGGCTGAGCCACTGTACCCTATAAGGACACCTGCCACACAAAGCTACTCTACCAACTCAGGGAAACATTGAAAATGCGGAGACAAAGAAACAGATCAGAAATGAAAGAAATGAAGAAAAGCAAACCAGCTGGTCCCCACCCATGCACCAAGCCTCTATCCTGTCTAATAAAAGAGTAATATTCAGATTTGCCATCACTCCAACACACAATATGGCTGCCCTCATGTGGTCAAAAGATCCTGCCCCCATGTGGACACAAGATGGCTACCACAAGATGGCCAGCAGGGGAGGGCAGTTGTGGGCAATCAGACCAGCAGGGGAGTTCTGTTGGGAAGGATCAGGCCAGCAGGGGAGGGCAGTTAGGGTGATCAGGCTGGCAGAGGAGGAAAGTTGGGGGTGACTGGGCTTGCAGAGAAGGGCAGTTGGGGAGGATCCAGGCCTTCATGGGAGAGCAGTTGAGGGAGACCAGGCCTGCAGGGGAGGGCATATAGGGTTGACTAGGCCTGCAGGGGATGGCAGTTAGGGGGAACCAGGCCTGCAGGGGAGAGCAGTTAGGGGCAAACAGGCTGGCAAGGGAGCAGTTAGGCATCAATCAGGCTGGCAGGGGAGTGGTTAGGGGATGATCGGGCTGGTAGGCAGAATCGATTAGGGGCAATCAGGAAGGCAGGCAGGCGAGCAATTGGGAGACAGCAGTCCTGAACTGTGAGAGGGATGTCAGAGGCCCCAGGAATCGAATTGTGACCTCCTGGTTCATGGGTCAACACTCAACCACTGGGTCACATGGGTAGGGCTTCTAATGTTTTTCATACACTAATTTCTTAATCTCAGTGCTATAGTTTCTTTTTCCTTTTGTAAAAGTCAAAGTAAATTTGAAATGAGTACTTTTTAATGGAAAATGCATAGAAAAAATAATTTTATTTTCTTTAACTTCATTTAAATGTATTTTATCCCTCTTTTTCACAATTTATATTTTCTTCTTTCTATATTTATGCATAGAAAGATGTGTGTAGAGATCAACTGAAGGACTTGTGTGCATGCATATAAGCATAACCAATGGACACAAGACACCCTGGGCGGGGGGGGAAAGGGGTGAGGGCATGTGCTGGGAGGGAGGGGAGGACAGGGGAAGGGTCAATGGAGAGAAAAGGAGACTATGCACTACTATTTGTAATACTTTAAACAAAAAAAAGATAATTTTCAACTCAATATGAACAGTTATTTCTAGCTATGAAGTTTTTATTTTTACCATGGCTTTGGGATTTTCTACATTCTTAACATTTTTATAATAGACATATGCCATTTTTATCAAAAGGAGTGATTTGTTATTAAAAAACAAAGAAAAAACTGGAAATCAATATGGCATACTATAGTGGTTAATTCTGGGCAGATAGAAATTGGATAATTATTAAATTTTTTCCTTTGTACTTTACTTTGTACATTTCTCAATGTTTTTAAAATTTTTTTTAAACATTGGTAGAGAGAAAAATAAGAAGAAGGCTAAGTGGAGAATATCTGCTTTATACCCACGGAATAGTAATCATGCCAGTTTCATTTATGGGCTGTCTAGGAAACTCAAGGACAGGTTGATAGAAGGACCAGCTGGCCAGGATGGGTTGTTGGATCTGTCATAATAAGCTGCAGGGTGACAAGCTGGTATGACACATGGCCACTCTTGGGTGGTCCAGGAGAACAGTGACAGTGTCAGGGTATGGAGAGTCTCTTTTGAGGCTCTGGGAGAATCGTAGAAATTTCAAGAGAACAGTCAGACCTATTCATCATTACATTTGCTTAAATATGCTATGACTCAATTTTCCCCTTGAAGCATAACACCTAGTAAAGTCTGGGAACACTTATAGGTGTTAATTTTTTCATTGAGTTTGTAATGGAATTTTATTCTGCTTATTAAGCACGTGACACAGAGGGAACTATGTCAATGAAAACCAGTGAAACAAAAGTTCTACACCATAATAAGAGCTATTAAAAGATTTTGCTATACTAATGGGAAGAGAATAGGATGCCCAAACAATAAGTAAATCATAAAACAAGTATGGCTAAGAGGCTGCTGATCATTCATAATATCCTAACAGTGCTAGCTCACTCTTACCTAGTGCTTCAGACATGGTGAAGTCAAAACAGTAATAAGTTTAGCCCAGCTGGTGTGGCTCAGCAGTTGATCATCAACCCAGGAACCAAGAGGTCACTGGGTTCGATTCCCAGTCAAGGCACGTGTCTGGGTTGTGGACTTGATCCTCAGTAGGGGGTGTGCAGGAGGCAGCCAATCAGTGATGTTTCTGTCTCATCAATGTTTCTATCTTCATTCTTCTCTCTCTCAAAATCAATAATAATAAAAAAGAAACAGCATGAAGTTTAGAGTCAAGGTCCCACTCCTCTACCTACAGTGCCCTACTCTAGCTGTATTACCTTTGAATTTCTGTCTCCACCTACAGTATCCTTTTCTTTGTTGGGTTTGATTCAAGTGATATATGTATAAAGAGGGATGCACAGTTCAGTAGAGGTAATTACTATTTTTTAAAAATTCTTTATTGTTTAAAGTATTACATATTACATATGTCTCCTTTTCCCCCAATTGACCCTTCCTCGGCCATTCCCACCCCAACATGCCCTCACCCCCCTAGTGTCTGTGTCCATTGGTTATGCTTATATGCATGCATACAAGTCCTTTGGTTGATCTCTTACTTCCTCCCCACCCCCAGCTTTCCCTCTGAAGGTTGAGAGGTAATTACTAACGGTTGGTGAGCAGGGAATACTCTCAGACAAAGAAAGGAGAGGCCAAGGGCAGGGCACTGATGGGCAATAGGGGAGTGGAGGTAGTGCAGTCAGGAATAAGGTGGATCTCTGTACACCAAGCATGTCAAACTCAAAGGCTAACAGGCCAAATAAGCAAAGTTTAATTTTATGTGGGCTGCAAAAAAATTAAAGCTTCAAATTTCAAAGAAACTTGGGTTTATTTTGATAAGAGACATGCTGAATACAAAGGGCTGAAATAAATGAGTAATCGTTAACATAAAAGAAAGAACATTTTAATCAAAATTAATATTTTTCTTGAACATTAACTTATCAAACACTGATTAATAAGCATAATGCAAATAAACCTATTTTTCTTGTTCTCCAAAAGCGAAATATTTTCTGTTGTGCACACCAAACAAGTTCGTACAAGACCAATGATGTGGCAATCCACTGCTAAAATATTTGCTGCTAGTATTAGTGGAGAGAAATGGTGCGCCTGCATGTAAGGCATATAAGGGAAATGAATGCAACACAATTATAGTAATCAGTCATTAGCAAATGTTGTAGTTTGTTATTAATAACCACAAGCTCAGTGCACAAATATTTGTGCACTGGGGTGAGGCAGGGTCCCTCAGCCTGGCCTGTGCCCTCTTGCAGTCTGGGACTCCTTGGGGGATGTCCACCTGCTGGCTTAGGCCTGCTCCCCAGGGGATTGGGCCTAAGCTGGTAGTCAGACATCCCTCTGTCAGCCTGGGAGCCCTTGGGGGATGTCCAACTGACAGCTTAGGCTCTCTCACCACAGGGAGTAGGCCTAAGCCCCAGTCAGACATCCTTAGTGCTGCTGAGAAGGTGGGAGAGGCTCCTGCCATCACCACTGTGCTCGCAGCTGTCAGCCCTGCTTGTGGCTGAGGGGAGCTCCCCCTGTGGGAACGCACTGACCACCAGGCGGCAGCTCCTGCATTGAGCATCTGCCCTCTGGTGGTCTGTGCATGTCATAACGACCCATCGTTCAGTCATGAGGGTCAATTTGCATATTACCCTTTTATTATATAGGATTATGTATAACAGGATATTATAAAAATTAAGTTACAAAATTTTTATTAAAATGTTTCTTACATTCCATTATATTGGCTGGGCTGCAAAAATATTCATTGTGGGTTGCATGTGGCCTGCAAAAATATATTTGACATGCTTGTTTTACACAGTTATTGAGGTCTAACGTGTGGGCCCTGGGAAAGAGAGCATCGGTGACGAAGAAGTGCAGGGAATAAACAGGTGCACGGAGGCTCAGGAGCAGACAGGAGTTCAGTTACAGCCTTGTTCACCTTCTCAGACATAACTCTTTAGCCGGAAGTCGGCAGATTTGGCCCACCATGACTTCCTCGTGTGGGGTTTGAAAGTTTGTGTCTTGGAAGTTTGTGATTCCTTCCAGATGAGACCCTGACTCTGCTTCAATAGCCTGGGCTGAAATCTGTGTTCTGCCACATTTTTATCTTCATCCACCTGCCCTCTTTCCTCCTCATGGTCTTTTCCTTTCTTCATGGTCTTCCCAGTTGCAAAATCGAGAAAACACACATCTAGAGATTGCAGGAGAATGAAACAAAAATACTTTCTGAGAGGGAGACATGATCTCATAGAAGAATGATGTTTATTTACCCAGCCCTGGAGCAGTTCATTCTGAGGACACACTTTTAAAGCCAGGAGTCAGACACACCTGCAAGGGAGCTGGATACTTAAAACACTGGAAGTAAAGGATAGCCATTTCTTCAGGGTCCTAAAATCCTAAAAGGAACAGATTTAAAGACCAACTCTCAAAGTGAACTTTTCCTTCCCCACTGACTTTAATTAAAAAAAAATTTTTTTTGCTGTTTTTCCTGAATTTCTTTTTAAATTTGGAGAGAGGCAGGATAATGTTTCTGGGGATTTGGGAGATTTGGGTTTAATCAGGTAGCCACAGACATTGGCTCTCACAAATAGAAAGTCACCGTGGAGGAAGGTAGATATGGAGTTGGGGTATGGACTTTGTTTACCTCCATGTCCATTTTCCCAAGAATCTACCTTTCCCTTACCTTGGCCTTCTCTGGCTTTTATATGCTGAGCTAAAGTTTCCATAAACAAGGTCACCCTTCCACTTTCCACCTCCCCTAGCTATCGAAGAAAGGGACTGTGCTTATATATTCATTAAAGTAATAAATGAGCCCTAGCCGGCTTGGCTCAGTGGATAGAGCATCAGCCTGTGGACTGAAGGGTCCTGGGTTTGATTCCGGCCAAAGGTACATGCCTGGGTTGCGGGCTCGATTCCCAGTGGGTGCCGTGCAGGAGGCAGCCAATCAATGATTCTCTCTCATCATTGATGTTTCTCTCCTTCTCCTTTCCTCTCTGAAATCAATAAAGAAATATATTAAAAAAAGTAATAAATGAATAACTTCTAGGTTTAATACAAACAGAAACTGAGGCTTGGGGCCTACCCATTCACTGTCCAAGGTTGCTTTAAGTACGTAGTAGCCCTTACAGTCTGGTTGAAGTGAGGGAAAATGCATATAACACTAGCAGATGCAGGGTATTCTCAGTGTCATGTGAGTACTGCACAGCCTGCATTGTTGGGGTCACAGGAGCGGGGACAGTGTGGGCTGGAGCCACCGGAAAAAGATGGTTTTTGGGTAGAATGAAAAACAGTGAGAAGAGCAGGGTATCCCAGGCAGAAGCAAGCTAGGAGCCAAGGCTGAGAGGCAGTACAGTTAGCGATTATTTAGGAAACATCGGGGGAAACCAGTTGGCTGAAGAAGTCTGTGTAGAGGCACTCGGAGGCAGATGAGACTGGAGTGGTCAACAGATGCCAGGCTGGGAAGCACTGGCCACCTTTATCATTTGTGTCTTCCTGGCTCTTGATTCCCAGGGATGAGGTGGACACGGTGGCACATGCACTGCCCAGAGACCCTCTTTAGGACTGGGCAAGTGTTTTCCTAACAGGCAGGAGTGTTGCCTGCTGAGAACTCATAGCTGGGTCCCTCTCTGGCAAGGGAGCTGCCCCATGCAATTGTTATGCCAGCGATTCAGTGACTATTTGGTGTGTGTGTGTGTGTGTGTGTGTGTGACAAAGGTCCAGTTCTCTCGCCCTAGTGTCCGCCAAGTCCTAAGAGCCGTCTCAACTTTAGTGCTCCCATGGCTGGGGCTGAGGTCTCTGCCCCAGTTCAGTTCAGTGTCTCCCTCTGCCCAGCGCTGTTCCTTACTCCCTTCCAGGTATGATTCAGAGAGCACTCCCCAGCACACTTTCTGCGTGGAAATCCCCCGTCTCAGTGTCCGTTTCCTGACCTGACCCAGTGGAGGCAGAAGTAATTCTAGGCAGCAGACACTAAGGAACCTGCTTGCAGTGAAAACGCCATTGCTGATGGCAGGTGGAGTGATGCTAGCCCTTGGCAAGCAGTAATGGTGCGATCATTAGAACTTCCATCAGTGGCGACCTGGGATGAAATGCCAATGAAAGAGAGCACACTGGTGGGTTCAATAGCCCAGGCGCAGGGAAGGTTCGGGAGAAGTGGTAATTATAAGACAGCTAATGAATAGTCCTTGCTGGGGGCTATCGATGCACCGTGAAGGGCGGAGGATGATCGATTTCAGGCCACTGAGTGGAGAAAGCTAGAGGTTCTCCTTGGGAGATATAAATATTCCTTTCTCTTGCAGCCAAAGGGCAGGAAAAGCTAAAGGACAGGTTCCGTATTTAATTATAAGAACTGCGGATCTCTAGTGAAGGTTGAATTCACAACCCAGCAAGGGTACCTCACCAGGTCAAAACCCTGATGGAGAGGACAGAGGAGTCTGAGACTTGGAATGAGGACATTTGAGTTGATGCAGGTTTTTAAAAATATATATTTTATTTATTTTTTACAGAGAGGAAGGGAGAGAGAGATAGAGTGCTAGAAACATCGATCAGCTGCCTCCTGCACACCCCCCGTATGCCCGCAACCAAGGCACAAGCCCTTGACTGGAATCGAACCCGGGACCCTTCAGTCCACAGGCCGATGCTGTATCCACTGAGCCAAACTGGTTTCGGCTGATGCAGAATTTTTTATTCTCCAGAATCCCCTGAACCCGGGGACCTGCAGAAGTAAGCTATATCTGACCTGCAGTAATCTGGGGATTGAGGAGTTGAAGTCGGGGACTAGGGTGCTTATAATAAGACTAGAAATGAAGGGAAGGATGTGGGAGGGGATGGGGAAAAATAAGGTTCGTGTTTCAGTGGACACTAATGTTTCATGGCTACTGGAGTAGGAGGCAGTTTAATACATTGATGAATAAGGTATTGTAATAGAAATAAATGTAGTTTGTCTCTGTACAGATTAGGCATAGTAAATGTTACATGTCCTCCAGAGAGAATGTATTTCTCTCTTTCCTAGTTTCCAGATCCCATTTTCAGTTTTGTCATGAAATAATAATTCTCACAACAGTGATTAAACTAATAAATAACATTGTGTATTAGTGCGTGAGAATGAAGAATGTACATTATAAACAATAATAGTTTATTTATGATTCTATCTCTACTCACCCTTTCTATTCTCCCAGCAAGGTGCTTGGGGATCTTTAAAGCTACCAAACAAATACAGCTGCACATGCATACGCATAGTTATGTATATTTATATAAATTTATCACAAATAAGAAATCTTCCAAATGACAGTTCATAAAGAAAATGGTAATCCTAGAATAAAAATCATTAGAGATGGTGAACAGTTATTAAATTTATAGTCTACTGAAACTTGGTTTTATGAATCTCAAACTTAATTTGGACATTTTTGGAATACAAATGGATAAAAATCTTAGTAAAACATTATTGACTCTCAGGTAGTAAAATACATTCACATGTTTTTTTTTTTTTTTCTGGCAAGGCTATGAATAGCCTGTCAATTTCAGTGGTTTATAGATATCTGGATTTTTAAACCGATATATTAAAAAAAACCCTCTTGAGGAACAACATAGAGCTGCAATCTATTTTGCCAACTGAGTTTATTTTTTAAAAAGTCACTGTTCTTTTACTGACATTATTCCATACAAAGAATAAAGATTTAGCAGTAAAAAGGTAGGCAGGATATAGTCTCACAATAAAGACTTGAAAATGTATTTAACAAATTAAAAAATTAGCTTCATGAAAAATGCTTGGTTGTTTCATCTATCTCATTTCGCTGGGGACCAGTGAAAGCTTTTGTCAAGTTTAGCATCGATGCTGTACATGGGCAGAAGTCGAGGAACCAGTAATGTAGTGCATGCCTACGAATTAGGGTGAAAGAAGTTTGAATCCTTTCCACTGGTGAGATGCAGAGAGCACATCACAGGATGATTTGAAGTTACTTACTCTGGGGCAGCTGTTCTCATACTTCAGCATCAACATTCTCTGAAGAGCATCTTGAAACTCATATTGCTGCCTGGACCCAGAGTTTCTTAGCAGAGGTGGTGTGTGTGTGTGTGTGTGTGCGTGCGTGCGTGTTAGTGTTCATGCTGCCTGTCTAAAGATCACCCTTTGAGAACCACTGTTCTAGATGATATTAAAAAAAGGCAATTGCTAAAACGAAAAAAAAAAAGAATTTTCTGTTTTTAACAAATGTCATACTGATTTTGCTGTCTTTCTTTACCTCTTACTCAAAGAGTTGATTCAGACAGCGTGTTCTCTTTTAGGAAGCAGAAAATGTAAATTTCTTGCCCATGTGTTCCCATGGCCTGGAATGCCTTTATCACCCTTCTCTTTGGGGTGAACGCTGACACATCTTTATTTAAATATCACCCATTCTTCTTCAACCTTGCAGATAGAATCTTCCTCCCCAACCCTCCCCTTATATTTCTCTCTCTTCCTTCCTTCCTCCTTGCTTTTCATCTACCCTCTTTTCCTCCCTTTTGTGAAAGTCCCCATCAGATTCTGGCCTTGTGGAAAGCAGGTGCTATAGCTCATTTGTCTTTGAATCCTAGTAGCTAGCATCATGCTTGCTGTGGATTTTGTCCATCTGTTTGGTGTATCATGGCAACCAAATTAGTGACTTGAGTAATCATTTGGTGGATTTTCTCTCTATACATGGTCTGGATTATCCAGGTTAAATGTTTTATCTCTTCCGCCTCAACTCCTGCCCCCTATAATGTAACAGACATATGGAAGTCCTTAGTCCCCATATTTATCAACTGCTAGCCTAATTGGATTTCCTAGACTCAATTCCTATTCAATATATCCCTGGCAAAAATCTACATACTATTCCCACTCAAAATGTGATGTATTAGATACTCAAATTCCAAAACTTTGCAAGGTCCTTTTGAATATTAAAAAATATCAAGTAATAAATATGCTTTGGATATTTCTCCAAATTCCATAGATATAAATTGAAAGCTGGATCCATGTAGAGTACCTGAATTGTCCAGTGGCCCAATACCCCTTCTCCCCATTTCTTATACACATTTCTTTGGAAATCAGATAATAATATAAAGGGATAGCAAAAATATTGAGAGGTATAAATATATCCTAAATGCAGATGATTTTTCATCTTTTTAAAAAATATATTTTTATTGATTTTAGAGAGGAAGGGAGAGGGAGAGATAGACAGAAACATCAATGATGAAAGAGAATCACTGATTGGCTGCCTCCTGCATGCCCCACACAGCCCAGGCATATGCTCTGATGGGGAACTGAACCAGTGACCTCTTGGTTCCTGGGTCGACACGCATCTGCTGAGCTACACCAGGCTGGGTGATTTTTCATCTTTTTAAAAATTGATTTCAGAAAGGAAGGGAGAGGGAGATAAAACCTCAGTGATAAGAGAGAATCCTTGATCAGCTGCCTCCTGTCCTCCCCACCCACTCCACTGCAAATCAAGCCCACAACCGGGGCATGTTCCCTGCTGCAGAATCGAACTGTGACCTCCTGTTTCATAGGTTCACTGAGCCACTCTGGCTGGGCGATTTTCATCTTTTATTTCACGGATATTTCCCCCCATTTTGACCAAATTGTCAAGAGCAAAGATGCTTAATGGTGTGACTCAGGTCCATAAGAAAAAACTGAATGACTGGAAAAGTTATTAAAATTGTAATGGTTTCCAGGTCCACGAAGATAGAGATGAGGGAGGAAAACATATGTGGCTTGTAGACCTGGACCGAGGAGCAGAAAAGACATGCAGATAACAGAATGGGATGGACTAGATAAGAGGAAGTCATTTCCTCTAGCAAATGCAAATGATACCATTTCTCTACAAACATAGAGTAGTTAAGTGAAATAAAAAGAGCGAACAACATTTTAAAAGTTAATTTTTGTCAAAAGATGCCATTTTCCATAATCCTTGGTGAACAATAGTTACTCAGTACTTCTTAGACATGTTTAGATTGCTCCAAGTCTTTCATTTAAGAAACATAGAGTGTCTTGCTCTCAAACAGAACTGCGAGTTAATGAACATTCGTTCAAAGTGCTTTGTTACATTTCATTCAGAGGTGTCTACAAAGCGCCACATGCTATTAGAAGCAGCAATCCTTGTTTTGTTTGTAGACAATTCAATTATGGAAAATACCCAGAAAGAAGGTGTGAAAAGAATATCATTAAGCAACCAAATAGCTTTCCTCTCATATGTATGTTTTAAAGAGGAACCAGCTTGTGAACTTGCTGGTAGTTGACTGCAGAATTGGGTTGTTCACCAAGCTGGCATTTATTTTTATTTTTTATTTATTTTTATATTTTATTGATATTTTACAGAGAAGAAGGGAGAGGGATAGAGAGTTAGAAACATCGATGAGAGATCAACTGCCTCCTGCACACCCCCCACCGGGGATGTGCCTGCAACCATGGTACATGCCCTTGACTGGAATCAAACCTGGGACCTTTCAGTCTGCAGGCCGACGCTCTATCCACTGAGCCAAACTGGTTTTGGCAAGCTGCCATTTATTGAGATTATAAAGGGTGAGAAGTAATGCATAGCAAGGTCTCTTGTAAGAATGCCTAGAAGGTTGCAGAGAAGGAATGGAGGGAGCAAATGTATCTCTGGCTTTACTTGACATGAATGGACGCTTCTGTGTTTAAGGCAGGAACAACTCTGTCAAATTACATCCTGTTACATCTTCTATTATTCTGGTCCCACGTGATTTCACTCTTCCTTGAGTTTTATAGCATGTTCTGCCTGCCATTTTCATATCAACTAAAGAGATATTATTGCTTCCTATCAGCCTAAAGGGAAAAGAGATGACATTTCTATCTGTGACATGGGCCATGCCTAGTGGTCAGGACAATTGTATGATAAAATGTCTCACACATAGAACTGCCTCCCCTCCATGGAACTCAGTAACTTAACCAGTGAGTGGGCAGGCCGCCCTCAACAGGTTTAGCCCATGACTGTCTCTCCTGTGGGTGGGTGCTCAGCGTGTGCCTAGCTCCCAGCCAGAGGATGGTACAATTCCAAGATTTGGATTTGGGTTTAGGAAGATAGCAAAGACCATTTGGCCTTCAGGTAGGACACATGTACCCAGTAGGTTATCAACCAGCATCCCATAGGAGTTTAGAGCATAATTCCAGGTAATTAAAAATAGCACAGTTCTTCAGTTCCTATATGTCATTGTCCCTTATGTGAGGGACATTAAGGAAAAGGGGCTAGGTAGGGCAGGATTTGGGCATTCTTAAACCTCATCATCTTAAACCTCATCAGAACCCTACAAATAATTTTTAGTTTTTTGTTTTATATGTGTCTCTTATTTATTTAACAAGCTTTTACTTATTTAACAACTATACTGCAGGTTGTGCCCTTTTTTTTTTTTTAGCAGATCAGATGAAAAATGTGATTCATAGTCTCGTGGAGTTCGATTTTGTTGGGTAAAAGGAACAGCCGCTGCCCCACTGCAGAAGAAATTCTTTCCAAGGGCCACATCAATGTCTTTAATGATTCGATAATTAAGACAACACTACATAAGCACAGTTTAAATGTTAGCAAATTGCTTGCAGAGAAAAAAAATATGCAAACTCTTTCCAATGCCAGCTATTTGTTTAATTAGAGTAGAATCTTTCTCTTTTCTTTTTTCTTAAAACAAGCCATTGACTATGGAATCTTAAATGAATTGATGGAAAACAATAGTAATGAAAGACATCTTTTTTTGATAATAGCCCAGGGAGAAAACTCAGCATGAGTTGTGAAACCAAAGGATCTTTGGCATGGGTGCTATAATAAAAAAGAATTGTAAAGACCTTTGAATTGTTCTCTTAGTCTGGATCCTCTGAAGGAGAGTTCCCCCACTCAGGGTCAGAGAGTTTATTTGGGAGGTAATCCCAGGAAGCATGAGATTGTCTTTTATTTCCATAGAAATGCCTCTTATTCAATACCTGATTGCTTGTATCTTTAGCTAATAGTATAGTATCAGTTATTTATTTATTTATTTTTATTATTATTTTTTTATTTTGTTTTATTTTATTTTTTATATTTTATTGATTTTTTTTACAGAGAGGACGTGAGAGGGATAGAAAGTCAGAAACATCAATGAGAGACAGACATCGATCAGCCGCCTCCTGCACGCCTCCCACTGGAGTTGTGCCCGCAAGCAAGGTACATGCCCCTGACCAGAATCGAACCTGGGACCTTTCAGTTCGCAGGCCAACACTCTATCCACTGAGCCAAACCGGTCTCAGCTAGTATCAGTATTTTAATGTTAATCTCTTGACTATGACCATCTTACAATGCTTACGAAATATGTTAACATTTGCTATAAAAAAATAAAAAACAGGCAAAATTAATTTTAATAGTAGCTATATTTACTTCCCTATGTCCAAATTGTTATCATTTCAACATATTTTCAAGTATAAAAAATTACAGATAATGTATCTTTTCTCTTACTGAGCTTTTGAAATCTAGGCTGCATTCCACACTTAGAGCAGATCTCACTTTGGACCAGCCACATTTCAAGTGCTCAGTAGCCATGTGGTTCATGGCTACTGTACCAGGCCACATGGTTCCAGATGAATACAAGAAAGACACTCATTAGGCAATAGCATAAAGCAAAAATCTGTGATTTTCTGCAAAATAACACTTAAGTCATAATCTTCCCAAGTAGTTCATATTAGTCGTTTTTATTGTGTGAACATTATTAAATGAACTCACTTTGACTTTTCAGGAACTTGCTCTGTCCTTTTGATATTGGATTCCTTTCTTCTAGTTTATGGTAAAGACTGTTATGATAAATTGTTCTTGAGAACAATGATGGGAAAAGGCCTCTAGGCCCTCCCATCTTCATTGCTCATGGGGCCCATAACTAGGACTTGCTGAGGATCTCACAGATTGGCACAGCCAAATGAGGCTCTACATATAGTTACTGCATTAAAAAAAATTGTTAGATATGCAGGGTCCACACATTTAAACCATTTCTTGCACCTCTCTCACCCACTTTTTTTTTTTTGCATTTCTTTAAAAAAATAACAACGAGGAATCCTAATTAATGGCCTAGGCCAATGGTCGGCAAACTCATTAGTCAACCGAGCCAAATATCAACAGTACAACGATTGAAATTTCTTTTGAAAGTTAAATTTTTTAAACTTAAACTTCTTCTAACACCACTTCTTGAAAATAGACTCACCCAAGCCATAGTATTTTGTGGAAGAGCCACACTCAAGGGGCCAAAGAGCCGCATGTGGCTCGGGAGCAGTGGTTTGCTGACCACTGGCCTAGGCCTCTATAGGTGATAGAAGCAACAGATACTCTTAATTGACTAACCTTTCATTTCCTTTCATTTCCAACCTCTTTCTATCACTTTTCTGTTTCTATTAAAGAAGCTGTTATGCTGAAACCAGTGTGGCTCAGTGGACAGAGCGTCGGCCTGTGGACTGAAGGGTCCCAGGTTCGATTCCAGTTAAGGGCATGTACCTTGGTTGCAGGCACATGTCCAGTGTGTGTGGGGGGGTGGTGGTGATCAATGTCTCTCTCTCATCGATATTTCTAACTCTCTATTCCTCTCCCTTCCTCTCTGTAAAATATCAATTAAAAAAAAAGAGGCTGTTAATATAGCAAAAAACAAACAAAGAAACAAAAAAACAGCAGACATTAATTTTTCTAGTCTTCCCTGAAGTTAGCAGTAGCCATGTGACAGTGTTGGCCAATGACATATAAGCCAGAATCTCCTGGTGTCTTTTCTTCCCCTTCTTTCTTAGTCCTTTTTGGAGCTCAAACATTTCTGGAGGTCAAATATTTCCCTGGAGGTCAAAAATGGGTGGCAATGTGGCAGCCCTTTGGCAACTGGAAGGCAATTTGCATGCGAGTAAAGGCCAACATGCTGGGGATGGCAGAGGAAAAGAGAGAAGATTTGATATTTTATGGCAATTTCAGCTTCTTCACCAATTCTGGAAGTACATTCAGTCTTCTCGTTACGTGACACAAAGAACGTGTATGTTTAAGCCACTATTAATTAGATTGGCTTATACTTATGGAAAAATGAAATTCTCTCTGATATAGTGGCCCTAAACCACCACTAAAACAAACTCAGCGTGCATCGGCTTTCTAGCTGCTTCCTACAAATGGCTAATCAAGTAGTCAGCCAGAAACACAATTAAAAAACACACCACAAATGCACAAAATGCTGCAATTCTTCGATTGTGTTTTTATAGCTATGGTGCCACCCACTTGGGGTTCCTAACGTCCAAAGCAACCTCATTTGTATCTACTTTTGACCCTGCCTGGGCCTGAGCAGCAGATGGGCTTGGCAATCGTGGAAGAACGAAGTGGTTGAACATTTTCAGAGTGGAGAAAGTGTAGCCTTTAATTCAACCAGAGCCTGGGAGAAGGAGGGGGAGGCAAGGTTCTTTGCTTTGTTTCAACTAGTTTACCCTGAGTCTGCAGCTGGTTAGAATTTCTAAGAGGCTGTTAGTTCCAATTAATTTGGTATACACTCTCATAAGTGTGCTTGATGAATTAAGAGTCAGCAACGAATTTATCTGTGCACCAGCCATAACATTTCCATTACTTTTCTTAATGAATTTTACATTTGATTCTGAAAGCTTTTAAAAAAGTTGCTCATTTGTTTTTCAGGGTGTTTCCCCTCCTCCTTCTCTATCATTTGCGTTCCAATAAGAATCTCTCGTAGAGAAAGACGGGCCATTTCTAGAAGGCGTTTTGCTTTCAGAGCCAGGAAGACTGCCCTTGCCCATGTCTGCAAACTTTCAAGGTTGTGCATCATCACATCCTTCTTGGGCTTCAGAAGAAGAGTAAGATGGGAAGTCCCTGCTGAAGAGGATAGATATGGATTTTTGAGAAAGTTCAGTTGTGAACTGCAGAGGGAACAGGCATGATCTATGAAGCAGGGTCGGGGGAAGAAAGCCGATATTCTGATGCGATAATGTCAGGTCTGAGTTGCCTTCCCTGAACTCTGTGCTTCCTTTCAGCAGACAAGGCTGGCAGGATGAGAAGCACCAAGCGCTGCGAGTCTTATTTTTGTCTAAAACCCGGTCCTATGATTCCCAAAACATAGAGGGGAGTGACAAAAAGCTGATAAATCTTGCATTTCAAGCTTTAAGCAATTTTCTCTTTTGAATGAACTAAAGATTGAAGTATATTTAAAAAAAATTAATTCTTTATTGTTGAAACTATTACATATGTCCCCTCCCCCCCACTCCTGCCCTTGACCCTCTCAAGTCCCCCCATGCCCCCTGCCCCAGGCCTTCACCATCTTATTGTCTGTGTCCATGGGTTATGCATATATGCATAGAAGGTCTTTGGTTGATTACTTGCCATCTACCCACCCTCTCCCGCCTTACCTCCAAGATCCCACACTCTGTTCCATGCTTCCATGTCTCTGGATCCACTCTGTTCATCAGTTTATTTTGTTACTTAGATTAAGACTGGAGCACACTTTTGAAGGAGCCTGCTTCTATGTTCTGGAAAGAACACAAATATACACATCTATTAGGTAAATGTAATACACATCCTAATCAGAAAATGTGTTCAAGGGGCTGTGACTCTGAGGAGCTAGATGGTGAGTATTTATGTTGTTGGCTTCTTGCAACTCTGAAAACTGTCTCTATTAGAGAAATGCTTTGTTTTTTTCTCTGTTAATTTAGAGTGATCTACTAGTAAAAAGTGTTCCTTGTTCTTGTGGAGGTGAGAAGACTGGGGGAAGGCAGGACGGACAGCAAGATTAATCTTCACTTTGCACCGGAGCAAGGCAATAAGAAAGGAGTAGGACTGAGATAAGGGAAGGCACGCCGGATTGTGTCTTTAATACAGCTCAGATTTAGAGATGGAACAGTCTTACTGTGGTGATTAGGGGTCAAGTCCCATCCTACTGGAGAGCAATGGGTTTCTTTTGGAGGGAGTAAACGGCTCCAACATTCCTATCATCTTTTGTCATGAGAAACAGCAGAAGCTTCAGTGATTCCTAAAACATAGAGGGGCGTGACAAAAGCTGGGGCCCTTTCTGGATTTGTTCTTCAGACCTGGTTATCGACTGACCGAGATGTGCTGAGAACACTGGGAGGATGGCCTGCCTGAGGGGGAGGAGCCCCCATGGGCGATTTCTGAGAATGGGCCAGGCTTGGAGTCCTTGAGACAGCTCAATCTAGAAGCTACAAGTTGTTTTCTGAATCTAATTTCTTCTATTATTTCTGAACCTAGATAAATTTATATTAAACTAGAGGCCTGGTGCACAAGTTCATGTATGGGTGGGGTCCCTCTAAGTGGCCTGCAAAGATCGGGCTGAAACCCACAGTCCAATGCTGCCTACAGCTCCTAACTGCCACTCCCACTCAGCCCAGCCCCACTGTGCCTGCGGCAGGCTTGTGCCCAATCAGTCCTGATCTGGAGAGCTCGCATTGCCACAGCAGCCCTTGCCAGCCATGAGCCCTGCATCTGGCGCCCCCACAAGGGGTGTGGCCTGCAGATCAGGCTGAAACCGGCTCTCTGAAATCCCTCGAGGGGTCCTGGATTGCAAGAGGGTGCAGGCCAGGCTGAGGGACCCCGCTGGTGTATGATCGGGCCAGGGAGGGACCACAGGAAGGCTTCAGGGCATGTCTAGCCCATCTCTCTCAGTCTCAATTAGCTGGACCCCAGCTGCAAGCTAACCTACTGATCAGAGCATTTGCCCCCTGGTGGTCAGTGCACATCAGAGTGACTGGTCAACCAGTTGACTGTCTTCCTCCGGTGGTCAGCACACGTCATAGCAAGTGGTTTGAGCAACCTTAGCATATCATTAGCATATTATGCTTTGATTGATTGATTGGTTTTTCTGCCATTGTATCTATTTGCATGTTACCCTTATATTATATAGGAAATTGCAGCTTGCTCTCCAGCATGTGGAAAATTTGTAGTCATTTTGGTTCAGAACAATAAAAAGAAAGAGTTCCTGCATTGGCTGGTTTGCTTAGTAGTTAGAGAGTCAACTGATGGTCTGAAGGGTTACATGTTCGATTTCTGGTTAAGGACATGTATGTCAGTTGCAGGTTCGATCCCTATGTAGAGGCCACCAATCGATGTGTTTCTCTCACATCAATGTTTCTTTCTCTCCCCCTTCCTTCTTTCCATTATTTCTGAAAATCAATTGAAAAAATATCCTTGGATGAGGATTAAAAAAGAAAAACAGAAAAGAGTAACTACTCCTACGAGTAGGAGGGACCCTGTAGTGGGAAGGGCCTGTGATGAGTGGGACTTGGGAGTAGGTGAGGCCTCAGAAAGGGTCCCAAACTGAGTTTCTAAAGTCCAAGTGGAAGGAAAGTACATTTGAGAAAATGTAAGTTTTGACCTGATTCTTGAGAAGCAGAGAGACACAGTAAACAAAAGAAAACAAACAAACGAAACAGTAATGAAGGACTGGAGCAGAACAAGGAGGCAGGGAGACCAATAAGGAGGTCTTGTCCCTGTGCTGTAGAAAATAAAAGAAAGGGAATGGCTTGAGAGAGAGCCACAGACTAGGGACCAGCCTTCTCTGGAAACTGCTCCACTTTCTGTGCCTGAAATAGGAAGTTATCATCTCCGCCTCATTTCCTCCAGCACAAAACAGGGCCATGGACAGCAGGGCAGGTTTCCAGTGCTGCCTGGGTACTTGGCATGTTTGAAGAGAACTGGTCTTCTGCACCACCATTGCCAGACCTTAGAAAAATCACAGTCTTTCTGGGACAATCACCTTCCTGGGAAACACTGCTATCAGGTAAATGGAGACATTAGTGAATGGGCTTCATAAATGGAATGCCATTGGTCATTGGAAACAAAAATGACCAATGAAGAAGGAGCTGTTACAAATAAAGAAACGGAGGCAATGAGCAGCAGAATAGCTCCCTGGGGCTCTTACCATCACTCTATTACAGCCACTTGTCACACTAACACTCCTCTTTCCCCTTTACGTAGTATTCTCTGGAAAAACACACACAAAATAATAATTGTGAAATTGATTAAATCTTATTTGAAGCCGAAAACCAGTTTGGCTCAGTGGATAGAGCGTCGGCCTGCGGACTGAAGGGTCCCAGGTTCCATTCCGGTCAAGGGCATGTACATTGGTTGCAGGCACATCCCCAGTAGGGGCCGTGCAGGAGGCCGCTGATCGATGTCTCTCTCTCATCGATGTTTCTAACTTTCTATCCCTCTCCCTTCCTCTCTGTGAAAAATCAATGAAATATATTTAAAAAAATATTATTTGAAAGACAATTGGAAATAAGTCTCTTTTTTGTTATCTGCTGAGCCTTCCCCAAAGTTAAAAACATCCATGAAATTTGAGCTGCATTGCACAGAAATTCTTCAGTATGACATTATCCTGCATTTCCCCACTTCCTGAGTCTGAAGTGACGATCTCTCAGAGAGCTTTGCTCCTCTTTCCCAGATTGGAGAAGGTATGAGTCAGCTACGTGGGACCAAGAGGAAAACGCTGCTATGTCATTCCATTTATGAAGTCCAATCACAAATGTCTCCATTTACCTGATAGCTTGTGAGGCAGGCAGTATTTCCCAGGAAGGTGATTGGCCTACAGCAGCGGTTCTCAACCTGTGGGTCGCGACCTCTTTGGGGGTCGAAGGACCCTTTCACAGGGGTCGCTTAAGACCATCGGAAAACACATATTTCCCATGGTCTTAGGAACCAACACACCACTCCTCGGTGTAGCAAAGTGCAATGTAGTTTATTGTTGTTATATTAAGAATGTTACCCATGCTACACCATGATTCAAGACAAAATTTCATTTATTTGTAATTAGAAATAAATATTTCACAATATGTAATTACATACTGTTTTTATGATTAAGCACTATGCTTTAATTATGTTCAATTTGTAACAATGAAAATACATCCTGCATATCAGATATTTACATTATAGTTCATAACGGTAGCAAAATTACAGTGATAAAGTAGCAATGGAAATAATTTTATGGTTGGGGGTCACCACCACATGAGGAGCTGTCTTAAAGGGTCGTGGCATTAGGAAGGTTGAGAACCACTGTCCTAGAGAGATTGTGATTCTTCTAAGGTCTGGCAATGTTGGTGCAGAAGACCAGTTCTCTGATGCCCTCTTTCTAGTCTCTACCCAGAACTGCTGAGGGGCTTTTGCTGCCAGTGGAAAGTGATGAGAATGTCTCTGGCATCCCTTCCTACCTGACTTGTGGCCTTCACTATATTTCTGTGGGTCTTTCTGAGTAGAGGCTGTGAAGAAGGAGGGACTGCTTCCTGCTGCTCAGGTACAGAGGGCCCCTTTGGAGGCCTGTGGAGATAGCACAGTATGAAGGGAAAGAGTCTAGCATTGTTCATGAAAGCTGTGTCCCTTGGGGCTGCAGGTGAGTGGCCCTTACATTCTCCCTAGCCCAACCTAGTGGAACTTTCTTCATCTTTCATTTCTGTCCCATGGTGGAAGTCTTTGTACAAGGCCGTATTCCCACCAGGATCAGCCTAGCCCATCTCATTAGTCCCAGGGCTGCAGGTAGAAGGACCACTTGGGGCCTAAGGCTTTGAGAGACCGGGTTAATCTTTAGATGCTGGATTGCTCCTTGACTTCCATCTTTCCTTCTGGCGGCGGGGCTGTGAGGGGGAATAATGCAGACATGTGGGGAGCTGGGAAATCACGCCATCTCTTAGCTATCAAACAAGCTCTTTGGACAAGTGGGATGTTCGCATTAAAGCAGGGGTTGGAGGAAGGGCCAGCGATGCTTTGTGAATAATAGCTGTTACACAATCATAGTAGAAACTCCTGCCCGTCATGAAAGCCTCAGGCATTTTCTCTCCCTCTGCACCATAATTGTTCTGCCTCTAAAGGTTCAATAGACCTATAGTTCCTGTGGGGAGTGAGCTCATATTTGCAAGCTGGATCTCTTGACTCGGTTTGAAAGATGAGTCCCAAAGGTTAATGTTTCATCAAGTGACTGACAAAGGCCTTTCAAAGGATGGCTATATTCTACTTGCTGGGTGAGCTCTGAAGATCCCATCTCCTGGCGGGTTTTTTTTTTTTTCCTGTGGTCTGAGATCACTAGAAAGGCTGTAGCTTGTATAAATGAGTCCAGTGTGGGCTTCTTTGGAGTCCTGCTTAGGAAAGCATTGAGCATCTCCAAGGATGGAGTCTTTCCTATCTTATTCATCAGTTACTTATTTTAATGCCTGGCCCTCTCTCGACCTCTCTAGACATAAGGTAAGTTCCTGGAGGGTAGGGCTTGCAGAGTTGACATCTTTTTTATCTTCAGAATGTGGTAAATATCACCCTAAATATATATCTGTTGACTAAAACTTTTGATTTAAGCAATTTTAAGTGGTAGATGATCCTCTCTTTGTTGGAAGCTCTTTCCACGTCCCGCATGGTTCAGGGTTCCCGTTCAGGGTTTGGGTTCTGGAGGAGGCCGCACGCAAATGAAAAGAGAGACTAGAAAAGTATTAATTTAGCGATATTAGGGGGCCAGGCGGGAGCCTTCCTCTAGTGGAAAGACTACCCCTTGCTCTGGCCTTTTTTTCCCTTTTATTAAGACTTTGGGACACACCTATAGCCTTTAGGCAGGAAATTACAAGAATGGAAGTTTACATGAAACAAACAGGTAAAGGCTGCTTCAGATAACAATGTTTCAACTAAACAGTGAGTGATTAGCTCTGACCTTTCAGAGCAATTAAGGTTGATCAGTCTTCTGGTCTCCTGTCCACAGCTTTCTATTAGTGACACAATGTTTGGTTTCCAGCATCTCTCTCTCTCTATTTTAATTTTTCTTGATTTTGGAAAAGAAGGAAGCAGGAGAGAAAGATAGAAGCACCAATGTTGAGAGAGATTCATCAATTGGCTGTTTCCTGCACACCTCCCTACTGGGAATTGAGCCTGCAACCTAGGCATGTGCCCTTGACTGGAATCGAACCCAGGACCCTTAAATCCATACACTGACATTCTATCCACTGAGCCAAACCAGTTAGGGCGAGCCTCTATTTTCATTCTCATTGTAAAAGTAAAGCAAGTCCATGGTAAAAATTCAATGAGTACAAAAGGGCAAAAGTAAAAATGAAATTCCCACTGTGCAGAGAAAAATCAGTATTAGAAATTCCAGTGTCTCTTTCCAGAAATATCCAATATGTGTGCATCTCAAGCACAGAATTGAACCGTGACCGTGACCTCCTGGTTCATAGGTCGACACGTAACCACTGAGCCACATTGACTGGGCTATTTTTGTTTTCACTTATGAGATCCTATAATACCCACATCTCTGCAACTAGCCTTCTTATAGTTAAGTATCTGTCTTGAACATATTTTTATAGTAGTGTATATAGATTTACCCCAATCTTCATAATGGCTGCAGTTTGTATAGGTTTTTTTTCCCTTAAATATATTTTATTGATTTTTTTACAGAGAGGAAGGGAGAGGGACAGAGAGTTAGAAACATCAATGAGAAAGAGACATTGATCAGCCGCCTCCTGCACAACCCCCATTGGGAATGTGCCTGCAACCAAGGTACATGCCCTTGACCAGAATCAAACCTGGGACCTTTCAGTCCACAGGCCGACACTCTATCCACTGAGCCAAACTGGTTTCGGCTGTATAGGTTTTTCTTAATTTATTTAACCAATTCCCTAATTGATAGAAGTATAGATGTTGCCAGAATCTTGATTGTCACAAATAATGCTGCAGCAAATATCTATTTAGATTTATTTTTTTTAAGAGAGAGAGAAGCATTGATTTGAGAGGGGGGAGGGAGGAGAGAGAGAGAGAGAGAGAGAGAGAGAGAGAGAGAGAGAGAGAGAGATTGGCTACTTCTGCTTGTCCCTTCATGGGCATGTGCCCTGACAGGGAATTGAACCAGCAACTGTTCTATGCAAGGGATGATGCCCAACAAATTGAGCCACACCAGCCAGGGCTCTATGTAGTTTGATGTTTGTATATCTGTGGGATATATTCCTAGAGGTATAAGTTTATTAGATATTGCCATTTGCTTTTCAAACATTATACCACTTCACCTTCCCACCAGTAGTGTCTGTGCATGCCCATTTCTTCACAGCCTTGGAAACACTGAGGATTAGTTAATGCTTTCACCTTTATTAGGTGAATTATTAGGGTAATAGGAGAAAGTAACTAATTTTTCCTCCCAAATTTGTATTTTTGTAATTATGAGTGAGTTTCCCCCCTTCCTGCACTTGTTTATTTTATTTTTTTTGTGAATTGCTTGTTTAGACTTTTTACTGGTTTTCTTCCCCCCCTTTTTACTGATTTTCCTATTGGATTGTTTCTCTCTTTTTTTATAGGCTTGTAAGGAATCTCTATGACATTACCTCTTGGTCACATTTGTTAAAAAATTGTCAAAGTTTGTCACTTATCTTTTGATTATGATATTTTTATCATAAAGACTTTTAATATCTTATGTAGTTAAATTTACCAATCTTTTCCATTATACTTCAGAATTTTATGCCATGTCCAGAAAGGAGTTTGCCATTCAAGATTATAAGAAAAGATTCACTTAATTTTTTCCAAATATAATTAACTGTATTTAAATACTTGACCCATCTGGAATTTATTTTGGTGCAAAGAGTCCTACAGGGATCCAGATTTATTTTATCGAAAAAAAAAAAGCCAGTTGTCCCAACTCTATTTTTTCCTCACTGATTTGAACTGACACTTTATTATATATTAAGAAATAAATATTTGCCTTTCTTATGAACACACAGGGCAGTTTTTAAAGGAAATTCACGTGTTTATTTCCAAATATGTACTGCATATATAGTATTTTCCCAATTTTCCTGGAGGAGTTCTTTGGAATTATTTTCATTTATGGAATCAAAGTTTCTATTTATTTTTAAAATATTTTTTATTGATTTCAGAGGGGAAGGGAGAGGGAAAGATAGAAACATCAGTGATAAGGGATAATCATTGATCGGCTACTGCCTCTTGCGCGGCCCTTATGGTCCTGGGCATGGGCCCTGACTAGGAATTGAACCGTGACCTCCTGGTTCATAGGTTGACACTCGACCACTGAGCCACATTGGCTGGGCTATTTTTTATTTTTTAAAGCCAATTTTTTCTACAAGATAAGAAATGGGAAAAGGGAACCTTGTTAACAGTTTAGGTGGTGGGTGACTTCTGCATTATTATTTTTTTTTAAAGATTTATATATATATATTTAATTGATTTCTTACAGAGAGGAAGAGAGAGGGATAGAGAGTTGGAAACATCAATGAGAGACATCGATCAGCCGCCTCCTGCACACCCCCTACTGGGGACGTGCCTGCAACCAGGATACATCCCCTTGACCGGAATCGAACCCGGGACCTTCCAGTCCGCAGGCTCTATCCACTGAGCCAAACCGGTTTCGGCAACTTCTGCATTATTAAAGGCTCCCCTGGAAAGGGGTTAGTGCCTGGGTTCAGATTCTGGGGCAGAGCTGTAGATCCCTGGGTTATTCTTCACTTTGATCCAAAGCACTGATCCAGCCTTACCATCAATCCGTCAAACACACCAGTCTGTTGCTTGCTCACAACTCCTGGGTCAACATCTGCCTCCTCCCTGTGGTATTCATGAATCACTGTGGAGTTGGGCTCAGTAAAGAACGCTGTCTCTACCCACATCCTTTCATTCTTAATAAAAAAGGCCTTTGATCCAAGCATACTGCTGTTTACCAGCACCTGTCTGCCTCAAAGCAGAGGATTTGGCTTCCTGAGAAATTATTAAATTAACCAAAAAATCTAAACTGTAAAACACAAACAGATATTATGTCTGAAAATCACAGAACGGACCCTCTAACCCTCTACTCGGGAGATGTGTATTGTAGGCAGTGTTTCTTTTTGTAACTGCTGAAATTTATTTATTTTATTTTTATTTTTTTAAATTTTTTATTTTTTTAATTGATATTTTACAGAGAGGAAGGGAGAGGGATAGAGAGTTAGAAACATCGATATGAGAGAGACATCGATCAGCCGTCCCCTACTGGGGATGTGCCCTCAACCAAGGTACATGTCCTTGACTGGAATCGAACCTGGGACCTTTCAGTCCGCAGACCGATGCTCTATCCACTGAGCCAAACCGGTTTCGGCTAACTGCTGAAATTTAAATCCCAGACCTCCCCATGGAAGCAGCAACTAAATATATAAATTTGGGCAGGTCTCTCCTTTGCTCAAAGGATTCTAGGCCCACAGATGATAATTTGATTATTTACATCCCAAACCATCATGGAGAACTTTAATTTGTCCTGCAGGGGATTTCATCATGCCTCTTCATATACAGTTAAAATAATTAAAAAAAAATTCAACCTTTGTATTATAGCACACACAGGCACATCAATAAAACCAAAAAATTTACTGGTAGACCTTAGCTCTTTGTTAAAGCTTTCTAATTTTCCTTTTGAGTCAAAAATGAAGAAATTCCCTCGGGATTTCTCTAGCACTCTCATATGATGCTGTTAAAGCACTTTATACACGCTTTCTAATTAAGGCTCTGAACACCTCAGCGCCAGAGAGAAGCAGTAACAGCATAAACCTGAAAAATAGAGCTGGATTCCCTGAAAAACTAAATAAATTAGCTTTGGGTATATGATGAGAATGCACTGAATTTCAAGCATTGGGAACTCTGCATTTTGTCCAGTTGAAGACTCCTGAATGTCTCCTAGAGCATCCAGATCATCCCACTAAGAATTTCATGTTGCTGGAATATGTGGTCAAATTTCCGAGAAATCTCGTAGGCATTAAGTTCTTGGAAAAAGGAGTTGGAGCGCAGAGACATCCATAGGAAGAGCTTAGGGATCTTGCTGTTTGCATGATGTAGTGGGAGCTGGGGCATGAAGAGTTGCTATCAGGAAAGGTTCAGGAGGCGTATGTGTGGGAAACTCCAGAATCTGTAATGGTGTAGGGATTCGTAGTCGCAGGTAGCAGAAACCAACTCTGGCTAATGTAAGCAGACAAGGACGTTTATTGGAAAGATATCAGCATCTCTTGGTTTCAAGAGGAGACTCACGGAGTGAGCTTGGGAAACAGAAAGGACCTAAGTGAGCACCCGAGGGAAGAAACTGAAGTAATGGTCTGGTGGGAAGAACAATCTGGTTGGCTTCTTGTTGCATCGAACTGGGAGGTCACGGGTCAATTCCTGGTCAGAGCACATGCCCAGGTGCAGGCTTGATCCCCAGTGTAGGGCATTCAGGAGGCAGCCAGTCAATGATTTTCTCATCATAGATGTTTTTATCTCTCCATTCCTCTCTGAAATCAATAAAAAAATATAGTATAAGAAATGACTTAAAGTGTTCTGACATCTTTGTGACAATCAAGAGTCTACATTTTGGGAGACAGCACCCAATTGGCCTACCCAAGTCATTTGGCCACCTTAGGTCAAAAGGGGCAGAAAGGAGGGAGGATCTGGCTCCTTCAGCTTCCATTGTGGAGCGGGTTAGCATCTATGACACAATGAGGGCCTTCAAGTGTCTAGAAAGTGAAGGGCCTGGGATGTGGTCAGCCAGAAAAATTAATAATGTCCACAAATGTCACTCTTCTCTACTTGTCTCTTCTTGCATGGGACTGGAACCTGTATATTTAACATGTGTTATGTGTAAGATGTGTGGATGAGTGTGGCTATGCTTGGAGACTATTGTGGCAGCAAGGTCACTGGCTTATTTCTGTTTGGTAATGATCAGGGGATGCATCTCGAATGGACCAGGTCTGCGCTTGCGCCATGCTCCTTCCCCCACCTCTCTCCACTCCTCCCCTGGCTATTACTAAATGTCCACATGGCAGGGCGCTCTAGTTGGTCAAGGAGCATGTGGATCCCACCTCTGGCCGCCCTTCTGTTTTCCTTTGGTCAGTAAGGACGATCGTGACCTTGGGCAGGGATCAGAACTGCACAAAGATGGCTTTACTATTTGCACTGATACAAACATGGACTAGTCTGAAAATCTGACTCCAATTCGCAAACCTCCTACTGTGCTCTCCTTCCTGAGCCTAGAATGCCTACCTGTCACCCCTTCCTCTAAATTCCTGTGGCCCATATGTTGCCTATCAGACAACAGAGGATGCTGCTTTACACAGTTGTTTCATGGATGTTAGTCTTATTCATTTCTTTTCCCCAGCATGTGAAGAGCTTATGAAACATCATCATTTTTGAAAAACCGATTTTCAAAGTGACATGTTTGGATGAAATCTAGGCCAGTCAGTCAGTCATCCAGATATTTGGATGCCTCTCTCCTGAAAACTTGGCAATGCCAGATAATCCGCTGTGGGTGCTGGGCATATGATGCAATGTACTATTTTAGTCTGAAAATAGAATGTCTTTAAAAATATTTTTATTGATTTTGGAGGAGAAGGGACATATATATATATATATATACACACACACACACACACACATATATATGTGTGTGTGTGTGTGTGTG
>JAAGEH010000076.1:6570597-6685752 GCA_011751065.1 Lasiurus cinereus | reverse complement strand
TCTAATGCCACAACCCTTTAATACAGTTCCTCATGTTGTGGTGACCCCCCAACCATAAAATTATTTTCATTGCTACTTCATAACTATAATTTTGATAAGAAGTGCTGCTGTAGAGCCTAAGATCATTGAAAAACAGATATTTACATTATGATTCATTAACAGTAGCCAAATTACAATTATGAAGTTGCGGTATTAGAAAGGTTGAGAACTACTGTCCTAGTTCATAGATTGATGCTCATCCGTTGAGCCACTACGGCTGGGTTAAAAGTGGAATGCCTTAATTCTGTCTTCAACTTCCACCACTCCATTTTTATCCTGTATTTGTATTCCTGGAATTTGCCTATGCTGGTCTCAGTTTTTCTGCTTGATGGATTTTTAAGTCTGTTGGTATCAGTGTGGTGAAGCTAAGAAGGTAAGATCCCACCAACTTGAGACCTAGAGCCCTTGTTCATTGTCCAGTGTGGAATGTAGATTTCTGGTTAGGGTGATAGTAAAGATGGTGAAGATGATTTGCAAATGGAGAAAGTCTATATCTCTAGTCATATCAGAATTAAACAGCTTTTATTGCCTCTCAGAGAATGTAGACCATTTGTGTCTCTTGTCAAAAACCTGTCTTCCACTCTCTGTCACCTTATTACTGAACACTGTGTTTTACACCAGCTAAATCTCTACGTATTGAGAATACAGTTTCCTGCTTCATGCCGAGCCCTGTCTAAAGGCTACCATTTGCTTCTGTTGACTGAGTTTTCGTAATAGGTTAAAGGATTTATGTTTGTGAGGCTTACTGAGCACTTTGATTGTCTGGGGAAAACAGGTGCAAATTTTCAGCTATTAACCTGGATTCTTCTTGTGCTGCTGAAATACTTTGGCCAACTGGGGTTAGCACAGTACCAGGGGAGGCGGCAAAGGCATTCAGAGACACGATAAATGCCTGTCATATTGAAGACTCCATACCATGGCCATCTTTGCATCTATAAAACTCCTGATACAGCAGGAGTGTATGAGATAGAATGCGTGGAGGTCCTGAATATTTGACAAAGAGGAATAGGTGGATATTGAGGTAGAAAGGCTATGTGAAGGTTGCAATTCATGTGTGAGGTGACAAATATGAGTTCATTTCTGATTTTAAGTTCCTTTATGAATATCGTGCCTTTTGGTGGGTATACTATTTAATACTAAATACATGTTCCCGTGTTTAGGAGATGCCAGGGTGGTACAAAACTTCCAGGCCCTGTTTCTCCCTCAGGCACCTAGCCTGTGACCTTGGCAGAATCATTCAGATTGCGGTGCGCTGCCAAGGTGGGGGACCAACATTGACCAGATTCATCTCCGTGCCCACCATTACTCTCACAATGATCTGAGTCACTCTTCTTTTTTCATTAAACAAGATCCTACAATTTCTATTAAGGTCATCTTAAAGTCATGCTATCCCTTTCCAAGATGCCTCCCTTCCTTATTTATTTCTGCTTATAAAAATCTTCCCCTCACTTTGATTTATTTGAGCACAAATGTGTATAATGTATACTACATTATCACCTGATTACTTACTTATACAGACATACCTTGAAGATATTGTGGTTTTGGTTCCAAACTACTATAATAAAGCAAGTATTGCAATAAAACAAGTCGTAATCTTTTTGCTGGTGGAGGGTCTTGCCTTCCCTTTGTAAAAAATACAAAACTGTGTCACCCTAGCCAGTGAATTGAGTGTCGGCCTGTGGACTGAAGTGTCCTGGGTTTGATCCTGGTCAAAGGCACATGCCTGGGTTGCGGGCTTCATCCCCAGTAGAGGGCATGCAAGAGGCAGCCGATCAATGATTCTCTTTCATCATTGATGTTTCTACTGCTCTCTTACTCTCCCTTCCTCTCTGAAATCAATAAAAAAAATATTAAAAAATACAAATCTGTGAAGACTTTTCAGACAGTCATTAGATCTCCTTAGTCACTATCTATTCATATCTCTTCCATGTCAGTGTCTGAAATATTACCCCTGTACTTGTAATAAACAAAAGATTTCACTGCATGTTTAAGCCTAGATCTGGATTTGACTTTTCATTATTGACTGGCCTATTTTACAAGTCTATTCAGGCACAGATTAAGCTATCAATTTTTTTGTCCAGTAGAGATACAAATAATATCTGCCTATTGGATGTCATAGCTCAAGAGTTTATGGGTTATTGCCCTGTAAGACATTAATCAATTTTGTATGTAATCCAGCAATGTTAACATTCACTTATTAAATTGGCTATGTATCTCTCATTTGTTCCCTCATTAATGGAGTCGCAAAAAATCTTTGTCAAATACAATTTTGAATGTGAGTTGTGATTTTACATTTTTGAGCACCGTGCTTTCAAAGCCGAAATGCCTCAATAGGAGTTTAATCAATGCATGGTAAAATTAATTGGATTGAAGAAGTAAGGGATCAAGTTTCATGTCTGAAAAGATAATACTTCCTACAGGAATAATCACTGTATCAACTAACAGGTGAGAAGCCCTCCATAAGAAATAATTTCAAATAGAAATAAGTCCTACTTATTTAGATGCTCTTAGTTATGGATTATGAAGATGATCACTTAGCAAACAGTTTTCAGCTTTTTTTTCCTGCCTTTAGTCGATAAAAACAGAAGTTCAGAATGATTGCATGATAGTGGGAGGAGCCATAGCCATGAAATCAAACAAACTTGGCTCTGTTCTCTATAAACTGGGGTTAATTAATCCCTATGAGAGGCATCTAGTGCATAATGGGTGCTTAATAAACGTTAGTACTCTTTCTTACGAGCATTTCAGAGGTGGACAACTGCAGCCTCGATCGGAAAGCTGAGTTATGGAGAAGGAGTTAAAATGACTTAATGCTGTTTATACAGGGCCATAAAAACACCATCTGCCGGCTCTAGCCAGTTAAGCTATTCTAAGGCTGACATACACTAATGCTGGACCGATAGGAGAGGAATAGCCAAGGTTTTGCTGTTTCTATCATTATTCGACAAGCTGCCATTTCGGAACCAGTCTCCAGTTTACCCATCGCCTAGCCCGGTTGTTCAACATTTAAAGATTTATTTTGGCCCTTAAATATTTATACTCTCCTCCAACCTTTTATTGCTGCCGTTACTGCTGAAGAAAAACAAGACTCAGGAGGTTACTGTGCGGGGATATCAGCAGTTCCAGTCTCTGCCATTAAGTTGAGGTGTGTTTTATGTTGAATGGATTAAACTCTCGTTTTGGGGGCCGAGGCTAGATGTGCCTGGCAGAAAAGGGCAAAGTCTCTTTCTTTTTTGGTACTGAGCAGTTGCTGAAGTAAAGACAAGTTGCTCTGCATTTCACATTACTGAGCCAGAAGTGAACAGCGGTAGATCCTAGGCCTTCAAGTGGTGGTGGTGGGGTTGTCTCCAATAAAATGTGCAGCTGGAAGTTGTCCTGGTGGTAGGAAGGAACTCAATGATGGCGCCTGCTGCTGCTCAAAACACCTGTGTTTGGATCCTCATACCCATTAGACATAATAATGGGCTGACTTCACATCCCTGAGACATTTGGCCTCCATTGGATAATCAAAGAGAATGAAATATATGTCCCAGACACCTGCCAACTTGCAATAATAATGGCCTGTATTTACATAATGTCGTTCTCTAAGAATCTCAAAGCTCCTTGTCTTTGAAAACTTATTTCTTTTTAAAAAATATATTTTATTGATTTTTTACAGAGAGGAAGGGAGAAAGGAATAGAGAATTAGAAACATCAATGAGAGAGAGACATCAATCAGCTGCCTCCTGTATGCCCCCTACTGGGGATGTGCCTGCAGCCAAGGTACATGCCCCTGACTGGAACTGAACCCGGGACCTTTCAGTCCGCAGACCAACGCTCTATCCACTGAGCCAAACCGGTTTCGGCTGAAAACTTATTTCTGATGGGGAAAAAAGAGATTATCTTATTTCCAATTTGCAGAGACTTAGGGGCCATGATAGGATCTAAACGTTTCATCATCTTGGAATCCATTCTATGTTAAACTTTGCTGTCTATTGAAGTAACCTGGAGATATTTAACAATTATAGAAGCCTGATTCCCATGCTCAGACATGCCCATGGAATTGTTCTGGAGTGGTGAGCTGGGCATCAGAAGTTTTAAAAGCTCCTGAAGTGACTGGAATCTTCAGAAAAGCTTGGACACCACATAGGTAAAGGCATTTGGTCTGGAATGTTTCTATGAAATATTATCAGTAGGATAATACTGTAGATGCAGAGCTGTTAGAAGTACTCTTCCTCACTGGGTTCTCTCTTCTTATTGCTGTTTTTCCACTCCTAACCAGTACCACTAATGAGGAGGAGAGACATTGAAAGTAGAGGCAGCTTGGCTCAGCTTGAGTGTTGACCTATGAATTAGGAAGTCACAGTTCAATTCCTGGGTAGGGCACATTCCCAGGTTTTGGGCTCGATTCCCAATGTGGGGTGTGCAGGAGGCAGCCGATCAATGATTCTCTCTCATCACTGATGTTTCTATTTCTCCCTCCCTCTCCCTTGCTTTCTGAAATCAATAATAAAAAAATATTAAACAACAATACAGCCCAATTCCAGAATTCTTGGGATTACCGCACCCCCATCTCCAACCAATATTCAATTAGCTCAGATCACTATCTTCCTGCCGGAATTATATTTTGGTGAATTATTCAGAGAGAAGTTAATTAAATCAACATTTAACTAGTTTTAAAAGAAAACAACAATAGATTTATCCCTAGGTAATGCTTTATGTATAATTTTGAATTAGTAAAACATATTGGCGAAATGGTTTTGCAATCTGTAAACTGGGTTTTGAAGAAGGGAAAGTACAGAGAGTTTTTTTTAACCACAGTGAGGAAAAGATTCTACAAGTCATGAGTGAGTACCGCAGGGGCCTTCGTGGGTGTGGCTGGAAGATGAAATTTGTCATTCCCTAACTTTCACAAAGATGCTCAGCAGTAGGGACCATGGGAAAAGCCAAGTGCTGGCCAGTGTATCCTGCGTCCCTGCATCACCGCCGGTGCCTCAGCCATGACTTCTGGTGGACTGAGTGGGCTTGAAGACGTGTGGATCTGATGCTTACATTTACAGGGCTCTTTTGTGGAAGCAGGTGTTGCCCTGGTGGGGATGGGGTCAGATCAGCTTGTCAGATGTTGAGCTGCCTCTTCTTCTGCCTGGGTGAAAAGAAGAGGGAGCGGGTGTGAAAAAAGGCAGAACAGCTATGAAAAATGGGACCTGCACAGAGACCATGAGGCAGAGGGGAGACAATTAGAGACAAGGCAATTAGACTTTTAAGAACGCAATGGCAATAGCAAGAGTTCCTTCTCTTAATGTGTTTGGCAGTAAAAAGAACAGTTCACTACCAATAATAGAGGGGAAATGAGGTGATGAGAAAATGCATTAAGAAAGTCTGGATTCCCTGGATTCCTTCCCACTAACTGGTTCCATAGGCCATGGAAGGTCCTAGATGCTCGTCTATCTGACTCTTCTCATGTCTCTTGTAACCACTTGCTTCCTTTCTGTACTCCTTTGGAAGTGCCTCTAAGTGTTAGGATAGTTTTTTTTTCTGCAGGCAAAGAACATCTATGGACATTTAGGATAGTTGAGCAAATATTGGAAAGTATTAGGTGATTTGTTGGGAGGGGCTATTAGTTTTCTTGGCGGCCACAACAAATTGAGCAACTAAAAGTAATAATATTGGATTATGACCCCCAAAATAAAATAAATCTAGGTATTCATCCTGATACCAATAAATAAATAAATGGGGGAAAGAGACATATCTTCTTTATAGAAGAACTAGAGGCCTGGTACATGGGATTCTTTTAACTGGTGGTGCTGGTGGTGGTGGTGGTGGGGACATGGCCTGCAGTGCCTCTTATCCTGGTCAGCCAAAAAGAGCTCCCACTGTGGAATCACACTAACCACCAGCGGGCAGCTGCTGCATTCAGCATCTTCCCCCTGGTGGTCAGTGCACATCATAGCACCTGGTTGACTGGTCATTCTGCCATTTGGTCACTGGACTTTTATATATATTGATTTGAATTAATATAGAAGAAATATGGGAAATACAGAACCACCACTAGCCAACACAACAGTAATAATTGTGGCAAGGAAGATCCCATGGATAGATGCTAAGTTCAGGAGAATTTAGAATAAATAGTATATTAGCATAGTCTCAAATTCTCTGTCTTAATATATAAATTATAAAGAGAGAAATAGTAATTTTACAATGAAGTTCAACAGACCTTGCCTTAAACAAGTGATCAAAATTATCATTGTAAGTTCTAAGATATGTTCATATTATATTTCTTTTGATATGTCCTCAGAAGGGTGCAGCATCACTTTTGTGGTACTTTGTAATATGCCTAAAATATATAACCTCACACTAGCAAGATAGAATACTAGACAAATCAAAATTGAGAGACATTCTACTAAATAACTAACCAGTACTCATAAAAAATGTCAACATAATGCAAGGCAAGGCTGAACTGAGGTATTTTTGATTGAAAGCTAAAGTGACACAACAATGAAAAGGAATATGGTGTGTGGAGATAGAAAAAGGAGGTTAGAAGAAAAACTGGTGAACTTGGCATAAGATCTATAGTTTGATTATTAGTATTAAACCAATGATAATTTCCTAGTTTGATAACTGTCCTATAGTTTTATCAGTTGTTAAACTTAGTGGAAGCTGAGTGAAGGAAATACGGGAATGTTGTACTATTTTTGCTAAGTTTTTCTAAGTCTAAAATTATTTTAAAATAAAAATTTAAAAATTAACAAGGAGTATGTAGGCAATGGAATTATGGATTATTTTATTTTTTATTCTTTCCTGTTAAAACCAGTAAAACTAGTTTTTGTAAAAAAATATTTTTATTGATCTCAGAAAGGAAAGGAGAGGGAGAAAGAGATAGAAACACTAATGATAAGAATCATTGATCAGCTGCCTCCTGGCATGCCCCCCAATGGGGATCGAGTCCATAACCCAGGCATGTACCTTTGACCAGAATTGCACCCAGGACCCTTCAGTCCACAGGCCAATGGGCCAATGCTCTAACCCAGGCAGGGCCAATAAAACTAGTTTTTTTTTTTACTAAATGAAAGTATATTGATAAAAAACCTTGAGAATTGAAAATCTTAAGAATTCAGGATAAAAATTAAATATTTACTACCCAATATTCATCAGGCATTTCCCCCCCCCCTTGTTTTTAAGGTGGAGAACAAAATATATGATGTATGCAAAAATGCTTAGGAAATCATAAAATATGCTATAAATAGTATTTTTCATCCATGTTCTTCTCATTTTTACTATTATTAATTACTGTTAATTTTATTCATATTATTACTTTTTAGGATGTTGTAGAGAAAAATTATAGGAACTTTGGTTTAAGACATCTGCCTGTCATAATAGCTACTCAATAAATATGTATTTGTTGAATAAATTGAATGAGTATATGTGAATGCACCTTGACTCTTTCACAATCTATGATTGAAAACGTATTTTCTGTATGTACCTGCTTTGAGGGGTTACTCTGAGGGTGAGGAATAAGGAATGGATGAAGGCCTAGTGCAGTGTCTGGCACTTAGTTCTAACTCTGTTATGGCAAATACTTTTAATTGTCATGATCCTCTTAGTGTTTACATTTTTAATTCCCTTTAATTTCTGTTTTCTGGCAAAAATGCTCTATTTTTCCATTCCACTTTCCTTTTATAAATTAAATATATTTTTTATTGATTTTAGAGTGGGAGTGGGAGAGAGAGAGAAACATCGATGAGAACCATTGATCAGCTGCCTCCTAAAGTCCCCTACTTGAGATCAAGCCTGCAATCCAGGGATGTGCCCTTGACTGGAATGGAACCCTGGACCCTTCAGTCCACAGGTAGATACTCTATCCACTGAGACAAATTGGCTAGAGCCATTCCATTTTCCTTTGATCAATGATCTTTTCTATCTTTTAAGGCTCTTCAGAAATAGTCTTTCTTTACACTTAGTGCTCTTAATGTTTTAGTCCCACCTTTCTTGTGGTTTATTATGATAAGTTTAAATGTGTGTGTGTGTGTGTGTGTGTGTGTATGTGTGTGTGTGTGTTAGACTTAATTCTCTTTCACACTGTAAATTCTTATCTGCTAGTTTAGTCCTGCCACATAGTAAATGCTAAATGCTAAACTGTAAACCTTGTAACGGAGGGGAGAGCATGGTTGTGTTGTTTAACATTATTTCTCCTGAGCCTACTCCTGTGTTAGGTATATAGTAGGTATTCAATATATATAAGGTATGAAATAGGCATCAGGTAAAGGTTTGTTGAATGTTGAAAAATTTTAATCACCTTTCCATTTTCTTCCTATTCCTCTGTAATTTCTGATTATTTAAATCTATTCTTAAATATCCCTATCCTTACTATCTAAAGGATTGCATTCAAATACTTTTGTGGCTGACTTCTGCTTCTTTGTCAGTTTTAATTCCTACTACAGTTCAAGCTTAGTGCATAACTCAGGTCCCTAATTTATTGAATTATTTCCAAATTCCCAAATAAACTTTGAACTCCTATTTCCATGAGCTTTTGCCCAGGTTAGTCCTCCTGTCAGAATGTCATCCCTCTCATTCCCAACCAAAACCTTCTAGTAAAAGATACATAAACAAACTTCCAATCCCCACCTGTTCTTTCTTGTACTCTCACAACAAATTGCTACTAGCTTAAGTCAGCCTTTATTTCATTCATATTTAATAATACAAGTTAGTTGTTGTTTATATCCTTTCTACACTGGAGGTTCTCAAGCCTTGATATGCAAAGGATTACCCAGACAACTTGTTAAAAATGCAGATTCCTGAAATACAGTCTCGTGCTCATCACCATTACAGTGGTTCACAAATGAAGATTCCCAGGGTCCTTCTCAAATGCATGTAATGGGCTCTCTGACCAGAGCATCTTCATCTGTAGTAGGCATCTTTGAATTGCATGTGGAGCAATGAACCACGTCCAGCATGGCCAGGGTTGAACCTGAGGAAGGGCTGAGAAGGATTAAGGAAACAGACAAGAGAATACAGTTGGGGCCAGGTAGGGTCACTATGCCTGGATGAGGAAATAGTGACCCTTGTCTGTAAGCAGGATCTTTTTTTTTAAAAATATATTTTATTTATTTT
The DNA here is from genome assembly GCA_011751065.1 of Lasiurus cinereus. Classification (NCBI taxonomy): domain Eukaryota; kingdom Metazoa; phylum Chordata; class Mammalia; order Chiroptera; family Vespertilionidae; genus Lasiurus; species Lasiurus cinereus. The sequence goes on along the minus strand of JAAGEH010000076.1, from coordinate 6,676,626 downwards.
TTACAGAGAGGAAGGGAGAGGGATAGAAAGTCAGAAACATCGATGAGAGAGAGACATCATCGATCAGCCGCCTTCTGCACGCCCCACATTGGAGATGTGCCTGCAAGCAAGGTACATGCCCCCGACTGGAATCGAACCCAGGACCTTCCAGTCCGCAGGCCGACGCTCTATCCACTGAGCCAAACTGGTCTCAGCAGGATCTTTATTTTATAGTCAGATCACACAAAGCAAAACAAGGGCAAGATATTTACAATGTTGTTGTGAATTTCAAATCTGCTTCTTTCCTGTTGTTGCCATTCTCTGAACTCTATTAAGTTGTTTTGGCAGTACTTGCTGCATTCCCTGCAGCCCACATTCCTCAGATACCTAGGACTTGAGGGTCGGACTATAAGGTCAAGCTTACAACCATAGCCTGTTGGCTGTAACTGTGCTGGGAGGGCAAGCCCTCTAAGCTGGGATTTGTATGTGGCTTGGCCACAAGTCAGTCGGGGGCTTGATCCTCTCCAAACACTGTAGCCGCTCTCCATAGAGCAATGCTGGGAAAATGATGACCATGTTGATTTTCCAGAACCTCACAAAGCCTGGCACTCAATAGGCCTGCAATCAATGAAGAGGACACATATAAATGTCCCTCAGTCAAGATCAAAATTATGTCTCAGACCTTGGCCAAATGGAAAGAGATTTTAACCACTTGAGGAGAGGAGGGAAATCACTTTGCAGAGAAACTGGAGACGGGCCCCAAGCCCAAGGGAACTGCAGCCTCACTTCATCAGCAGAAAACTGCTGTGCTACTCATGTCTGCGTCTACTTAAAGACTAAGAGGACCAGTCTAGGTCATGTGGTTAACGGGAAGGCTAATATAGGCGGCAGTAATTGATGATTTACTAGATCAAAGACCTTTAAGCCGGGCACTAGAGAAGACCCTTGTTTATTGATTATCATCAGTAGCTTTAAATTATCCTCAGTGTCCTCCAAGACAGACAGAGAGAAGGGCTGGTAAGGAAAGGGGCTTAAAGAAAGTCAATAAGTCATCCTACGACAAGTTGAAGGCACTAAACTTGGCCTGCACATTCCTTTCAAGTGCACTTACAAGGGGGAGAAAAGAAATGAAATAGGCTTCTAATTATTTAAATTGGACCTGCACTCTCTGCTGAGCAGGGCATTCGCTAGCGTTCTTCCTCTATGGGAGCTGTCATTAGACCAGGAGAAGGAGATTAAACTTGTCAGTGATAGGTGTGAAAATAATTGGGGGCAGTAATTGGGAGAAATCCGGGCACCTTGATTGCGACTGCTGTCTAGTTCTCTTTCAAAAAAATCTGAATTCAATTCACAAGTTGATGGCCTCATCCAAACTGGAGAGAATTGGTTAACAATAAAAATAATTACAAAAATGACTCGCCTTTAGGTAAGCAGATGATAAGCCACAGCCTTGATTCCAGCATGACTTTACAAGTGGGTACACTATTTTTACTCTTCTGCCCAAAAGTCCCTTATTTGTTAGTTTTTAATTTAATTTAAAATTTTAAGTTGAGTTCAGGCTTAGGTCAGTATCTGTGTTTTCTTAGAAAAAATATTTTTATTGATTTCAGAGAGGAAGGGACAGGGAGAGAGAGATAGAAACATCAATGATGGGAGAGAATCACTGATTGGCTGCCTCTTGCACACCACACACTGGGGATTGAGCCTTCAACCTGGGCATATGCCCTGGCAGGAATCGAACTGTGATCTTCTAGTTTATAGGATGCTGCTCAACCACTGAGCCACACTGGCCGAGTGGTATCTGGTTTTTTATTTAGATTGTGTGGGTTCCCCCAACACCTGGAGTTATTGGGTGGTAACAACTATACTTGCAGTTTGTTTGAGAATCTTATCTAATAAAGAGGGAATATGCTAATTGACCCTCATGCCATCACAAAGATGGCAGTGCTCACAGCCAATAAGGAGGGAATATGCTAAATGACTGCCACACCCTCAAAGATGGCGGCACCCACAGCTACAAGATGATGGCACTCAGTCCCCTTAGTTCCCCAGCCACTTGGGCTGGCCCGAGGCACAGGCAAGCCTTGGATGGGGGCTGCCCAAGGCTCAGGTGACTAGGGCTGGTCAAGGCTTGCACTGCTAATAGGGGCAGCAGCAGAGGTGTGATGGGGAAGCACCTTCCCTTGATCACCAGGTCTTCTCCTGCCCCTGAGGGCTCCCGGACTGTGAGAGGGGGCTGGCCGGGCTAAGGGATGCCTTCCCTCCAGTGAATAAATTTTCATGCACCAGGCCTCTAGTGCTTTATATATTTCCTATTCAGTAAGTACTCAATAACAGTGAATATTTCCCTACATAAATTTCTGAAGAAGGTGGCATATTCCTTTGTGGCTTCCAACCTAGTTGTTTTTTAAAAAGCAATACGTATACAGTGGTACCTTGAGATACGAGTTTAATTCGTTCCGTAACCTTGAGGCATGGGAAACTATGAGACGCTCGAGTCGTGGTAAACTGGTGGGTTGTATGCAGCCGGCCGATCTGCACGATGACTCCTATCTCAAATGTTGCTCGTATTTCAAAGCAAAAGTCGCTCGTGGATGGCTCAGATCTCAAAAATCTCATATGTTAGGGCACTTGTATCTCGAGGTACCATTGTAGTTCTTTTAACCTCATTGTCAAGGCAAAGGATTCCCCCCTTTTGAAGTTTCTCCCAGGTAGAGAATTAGTATTAATAATTTGCACTTTTAAAGTATTTAAAATTATGTGGGGTGTAGCAAAAGTAGGTTTACAGTTGTGAGTAGGCAAAAATAGAATTCTTGTATTTTTATTTATTGATTATATTATTTTTTTCATACAAATAATTATAGATCTACCTTTGCCCCATCATGTATTTAATGTGAATGGAACCTCTATCTTGGCTTATCAAAGTTCCAAGAATTATGATTTAGAAAGATGTGTTATTGGAGGGCTGGGAGGATCTTCCTAGCTAAAAGTATAGTGTGTCCCCCTCAAACTGTATACCTACACTTTGAATAATTATAAAGGCAGTGCTTATTAAAACACATTTCATATTCAAAATTGAGCTACATTTTTGGGGCTATTTGTAGGGTGGATTAGCCCATCTCACTGTGGGGGCACCCTGGCTTCTGTGAAGACATGGATGTTTTAGCTTTATGCTAACAAAATTGCTATCTTATGTCAGACTACTACTTTCTAGTTACAAGTTGAGTTTGCAGGGACTATCTCATTAGAGCCCTCCATTAGTCCCAGTTGGTCGGCAAACTGCAGCTTGCGACATGTGGCTGGTGAGCCGCAGTTTGCCGCTCTGTTGACTAATGAGTTTGCTGACCACTGGGATAGGGGCTTAATCACAAGAAACAACAACAGCCTGTAATTATTGGAATCGAGAGTCTAGGTCAGTGGTCGGCAAACTCATTAGTCAACAGAGCGGCAAACCACAGCTTGCGAGCCATATGTGGCTGGCGAGCCGCAGTTTACTGACCACTGTGACCTAGGAGAAGTCAGGGCACTTGTTTTTAGTTTTGTTTGGCTGAGGAGGAAATGAAGCTCAGACGGGTTGTGACTGATCAAAAGTCAAATTGTGGAATTGGAACAATGCTCTTTCTGAGCAGAGTCAATCCTGCCCTCCTCTTCGTTCTCCTCTTCCTTCTGCCTGTGTGACACACCTACTGTGTGCCACACTTAGTGCAGGCATCAGGGACTTTCCTGAGCTTCCCTGGAACCTTGCGCAGAAAGCATGCTTTCTCATCTAGAGGGTCCTTCCATAAAGTAAAAATGGACAAGCATAAAATCAATTAAGGGCACCACGGTATTAGAAAGGCTGTGTTATAATATTATCAGAGAGTTGTGTGAGAAGACTGGGAGTACTGGAGAGTTGGGAAGATGGTCTGTGATGCGTTAGAAAAAGCTTCCTGAGATCATAAGGTTCCTGCAAAGTCCGCAGTAAGAGGAGGCACCAGAGAGACCCACAAATAGCCTTTTGCAAAGTGTATTTCCAAGGAAAACTCTGTTCAGAGAGGGTTCACTGCCAAATTTAAGAAATATAGCACGCACTATTCAGAAATTCATGGTTCTTATTAGGATTTTGAGGACTTAGAACCGATTTCAAAAGAAACCTGTTTAACTTTGGAGCTTGCAGCCAAAGTGTGGGATTATAGAGGCTTTACATTTCCTTAAAAGAACAATTTACAAATTTGGTAGCGTAATGTGTAACATTGGGAAGCACTAACTTAGATCCACTGGCAGGCCGATCCTCCCAGCAGGCAGCTGAGATTTGGCAGTGTGATGTGCAGAGCGAAAGAGCAGTGGAGACCAATCTTCCCAGATGGGCAATGAAGCCTAAACCAGATAAACCAAGACACTGAAAACGTTGCCGTTTTATATAAACCCTGAACCATCTGAGGAGGGCCCTCACGGTTCCAGAGGAAAATGGGAGAGGGGCAGGGAGCAAGGCGGACAGGCATCCTGATTTTTATTTCTTCCATCTGGCAGCGTGGTTAACTCGGAGGCAGTGCTGCGATGGCATGCCAGTGCCTGGAATGGTGATGGAGAGATCACTGGGCAAAATGGTGTGGTGGGCTTGGTCAGGGGTAGAGACTATTCATCTTGGGGGATGAACACCTCTTATTCTATTATTTATTTCTTTTTAAAAATTGGTTTTTAGAGGGAGAGAGGAAGGGAGAGAAGAGAGAGAAACATTGATGTGAGAATGCAACATTGATTGGCTGCCTCCTGCACACCCCCTACTGGGAATGGAGCTGGAAATCCCGGCTCGTGCCCTGACTGGAATCAAACTGGCAAACTTTTGGTGTAAGGGATTATGCTCAACTCAACTGAGCCGCACCTGCGAGGGCCACCTTCCCCTCTTTTAGACAATGCTCTTGGCTTCTCTTCCTTTGCTTCCTTCTGTCTTTTAGGAGAGCACAGGGAATATTCCTTCATTTCAGCTTTGGTCTGTCTGTCTCTCCCTTCTTCCCTTGTCAACCTGGTCAAAATCTATTCTGAGAAGCTCTCCTTCCCACCATATCTAAAATAGACTGCCATTTCTTATCATGCCATGATGCTGTATTATTTTATTTTAAGATCCTCTCCTATTGTAAGTTAGTTTCTCCAGGAAGGATTTGCCTGTCCTCTGAGCCTAGAACAGTGTTTGGCACACAGTATGAGTCTTCATATTTACTGAGTAAAAATTTGAATGCTGGCGTTTTTTTAAAGAAACAAACACGTGCCTCATTTCTCTCTCTCATTGGGTGAATGAGCAGATAGAAGAGAGGAGGAAGACTGAAATAAAGAACTGTTTTTGATTGTGCTCAATCATTGGGTTCTATACTTTTCTGAAACTACCTTATTTTGGGCTCATAATACTCTCCACCTCCACGCATGGTTATTATGCCATCATCGCCATTTTGCAGAGGAAGAGACAGAAGGTCAGAGAGGGCCGAAACCGGTTTGGCTCAGTGGATAGCATCAGCCTGCGGACTGAAGGGTCCCAGGTTCGATTCTGGTCAAGGGCATGTACCTTGGTTGCAGGCACATTCCTAGTAGGGGGCGTGCAAGAGGCAGCTGATGGATGTCTCTCTCTCATCAATGTTTCTAACTCTTTGTGCCTCTCCTTTCCTTTCTGTAAAAAATCAATAAAAAAATCAATAAAAAATATATTAAAAGAAAAGAAGGTCAGAGAGTCAGAGAGGTTTCACTTGCCCTGGATCAGTCGAACACTAAGCACAGAGCTGCAATGTGCTGCTGGTGTATCTGCCGCTGCTCTGCAGCTTCCACCAGCGTAGGGAGGGGCGTGAGCCCAGCATCAGGAGCAAGGAATCAGCTGCAGATCTTGTCACTGGTTAGTGTTAGGTTCTTGTTACTTAATATTTGACTCTGGAGGGAACTATGGATTTCTAATTTCTTCATTTTATTTATGTGGCCTACATTAAGATTCCCCCTCAGTTAGGCAATCTCCAATAATGTATTTTGTTGTTGTTAATTTTCACCCGAGTATATTTTCCCATTGATTTTTTTTTTGAGAGAAAGAATGGAAAGGTGGGGGAGAGACACACAGAGAGAAACATCAATGTGAGAGAGACACATTGATTGATTGCCTCCCGGGGCCAGAGATCGAGTCTCCATACGAGCTACATGTCCTTGACTGGAACTGAACCTGAGACTCTTCACTTTGTGGGCCGAGACTCTATCCACAGAGCCAGACCAGCTAGGGCAGTGGTTCTCAACCTTTCTAATGCTGCGACCCCTTTAATACAGTTCCTCATGTTGTGGTGACCCCCAACCATAAAATTATTTTACTTCACAACTAATTTTGCTACTGTTATGAATCAGAATGTAAGTATCTGTGTTTTTCCATGGTCTTAGATGGACCCTGCTAGCGACCCACAGGTTGAGAACCCCTAGTAGGTTCACCTAAGACCATTGGAAAACACAGATATTTACATTACAATTCATTAACAGTAGCAAAATTACATTTATGAAGTAGCAATGAAAATAATTTTATGGTTGGGGGTCACCACAACATGAGGAACTGTATTAAAGGGTTGCGGCATTAGAAAGGTTGAGAACCACTGGGCTAGGGCACAGAGGGAATTTTTTGAGGGCTGATGATGACACAGTGCAATTTCATTTAATACCATGCCATTGTGCACTGGATCCGTTTGGGTAAAATGTATGGATCTTAAATTTAAGATGAATCCACACCCGTTTTCGATACTTCTCATTCACTAGATGGCACTGTTGAATTAACTTTACCTGTTTTCTAGTCTCACAGCGAAAACTTGAAGGAGTCTGTTTTCTGTGATACCAGAGCTGCTGGATTATCCAGAGTTTCCAGGTGTGGGTAGAGGGTCAGAGGAGAGATAAGAAAACAGTGTGTATATATTTATTATGGATCCAAAATACCATTTAAACTCTAGGACCCTAACAAAATTGTAGTTTTTGTAACAATACAGTAATAGTTGGGCCCTTTGACAGTCTGAAAAACAATGTCTTGCTGGATAGTATGAGACCAAAATAATGGCTGCACTGGGTTATTGGAACACTGTAGGGGCACTGATGGGGACAATTTCTGACAGGTACCAGAGGCAAAGGCAGGAAGTGTAAGTAAACCTGGGTGCAAAGTAGATACTCTGAAAACCTAGATAGTAAAATCGTCACTGAATTGAATTTACCCCCTCCCTCGAGATCCAGATTCCCTTGTAACATCCCTATTTCTTCCTGTTCCCCATCCCCTAGAAAATGTAGTTCTTGACTACTTTAATACCCCAAATTGTTTATTCTCCAAGATCTCTTTCCTAGACATTGCCTGCTTTTCATTCCCGCTATCAAAATCATAGTTGAGGTTCTTATCATTTTCTTCTGTTTTGCAATCATGTCTCTCTTGAATTTGAGTCTCCTTCCTCTACTGAGTTCATAGGTCAGCAATGACTGTACTGTGAACAATATTTCTTGGCTGGAATCTAGGACCTAACTCTGATCACAATTTACCTTTCAGTTACATCTCTAATTCTCCTACTTAAATAAGAAATTAATGGAAAGTGTATGATCCACTAGCTTACACATAGTAGGTACAAGTTAGGTAGTTGCTATTTTATCCATGGACTCTATTTAGGCCTTTTCTTCTCCTCCCACCTCCCTCCCCGGCTAAGGAGTGGGAAGACTCATTGGTAGAGCCTCTACTAGTTATAAGTGGAGGAACTAGGCATGTTGCATCTGTTATTGTATCTGATCATTATAACTTGTCTGGTAAGGGGGCTCCAGGTTGCATCCCTCCCCCTGGGGTGGTGGGTCTTTGAGCTAAGCGTGCTTGCTCATCCTGAGCCTGTTTCCACCTTGGTTCGCTGGGGTCCTGGAATTCCTTGCTCAAGTATTACTGAGCTTACTTTCAGGGCCTGCATAGGCCTCTTCTCCAGGTCTTTCCTCCTGAGGGGCTGCTTGCTGACTCAAGGGCACAGGTGTTTGTAAGGAGAGGCATATGTGGACAGAGCCTGGACTATGGTGACCCTTTACAGGTTGTGGGGTACCAGGCAGGGTAAGACAGAAAGAACTGGAGGGTGCAAGGAGAAGCCAGGAGAAGCAGGATCCCTTCTCCCTGTGCTGCATGTTAGGGTGGGTTTACTTGTGGGAACCCCATGGCTTGAGTGCTTTTCATCCCCACTCTATTGAGAAAACTGAGGCTCAGCGAGATTAAGCACAATCTGTTTCATGCATATAATATACTTTTTTAAAAAAAATAAAGTATTTTAAAAATGTTTTTCTATTGATTTTAGAGAGAAAGGAAGGGGGAGAGAGAGTGAACATTGATGAGAGATGAGCGAATCATCAGTTAGCTGCCACCTGCAACCCCTTCTGGGACTGAGCCCTCAACTGGGCATGTGCTTTAATCTGGAATCCAACTGGCAACCTCTTGGTACATGGGATGATGCTGAATCAATTAAGCCACACTGACTGGTGTAATGTGCATGTTTTCTTAAACTTTAATATTTCTGAAATCAGGATGCATCTTACAAGCCATTATCTCTGCACTGTGCTTAATCAACATTATTGCTTCTTTGTTAGTGGTACAGTAGATAGTGTGAATAAATTGATGGCATCCTAGGTGGGACAAAATCAGTAGTTCAACAAGTTCATGCCAGTAAGTGGTGGAGTTGGAATTCAAACTCCTGTCAAGCTGATTCTAATGCCCATGCTCAAGCACATCTTCCTGACATATTTCACCTCTCTTTCTACTCTCCTGCCTCAGCCATCTGATCCAATTGGAAGGAAGCTACAGAGCACATGCTTATAAGTTGAATTGGAAATATGCCCCAAAGGTTAAAAAAATATATATATATACATATACATATATACATATGTGAAGAAAGAAAAGAGAGAGAGATAGAAACATCAATGATGAGAGAGCATCAATGATGAGAGAGAATCATTGATTGGTTGCCTCCTGTATGTCTCCTATTGGGGATCGAGCCCACAACCCAGGCATGTGCCTTGACCAGGAATTGAACTGTGACCTTCCTGGTTCATAAGTCAACACTCAACCACTGACTGGTGTAATGTGCATGAATTGAAAATATATTCCATTGGTTTTAATCATATATTTCCTTTTTTTCTGTTTTTTATTTTTATTTTTTAAATTTAAATTCTTTATTGTTTAAAATGTTATATAAGTCTCCTTTCCCCCAATGGACAACTCCCCGACCGACCCCACCCCTCAGCATATGCCTCCCCCCACATCTGTGTCCATTGGTTATGCTCATATGCATGTATACAGGTCCTTTGGTTGTTAATCATATATTTTCTGACTCATCATTGTGAGCTTCCAGGGAACAGAGGTCCATATGTTTTCTAGATGTTTGATACCATGCTTAGTGATAAGAGCAGATAATTCTTAAATTAAACCTTCTCTCTGCTCTTTACCAGCACAGTGATTCAGCGAGTTACCTTACCTTCCTTGAGCCTTAGTTTCTTCATTTGTAAAATGGATCTAATAGTACCAATCTCAGAAATATGGGGTGAGTCGTAGAATCACTTAGCACATGGTAGGCTCTCATCATACATCATATTCCTTCAGTTGAGTATCCTTAAAACAGTGTAAGCCAAATAAATGAATAAATTCATAGCTCAGGCTCTACATGGAGCTATGTGTTGGACTTCCTTGAACCTGTGTCCTATTGAAGTATTCAATCAGCCATTCATTCAACATTTATCAACTATCTTCTATCTATAAAGTATTGTGCTGAACTATGGGGATAAAATAGCGAACAAAGGAGTCAAGAATGTGATGTTCATTATAAATTGAGACTGAGGCTGGAAAGGAAAGGATGCTGAGAAGAGAAGTCAAAGGTCAAGACTCAGGAAAAGATTGGCTGAGGAAGTTGACTTTGAATTGACTCGTGAAGAAGAAGAACAAAGCATCCATGTAGCATGAGCAGTGGACTAGTCTGTATTCTTCAGAGAAATAGAACACACACACACACACACACACACACACACACACACACACTCAGATTCATTTTACGATATTGGCTCACATGATTATGGAGACTGAGAACCCAGGAGAGCTGATGGTGAAAGTTCTGACCTGAGTCTAAGTCTGAAGAGGGAAGACCAATGTCCCAGTTCAATGACAGTCAGAGAGATAGAGAGAGAGATAGTTTTCTCTTATTCCATCTTTTTTATTTTCTATTCAGATATTTAAATATTGGATGAGGCCCACCCACACTGGGGAGGGCAATCTGCTTTCCTGATTCAAATACTAAATTCATTCAAGTTGCCCTCACAAACATACCCAGAAATAGTATTTATCCTAATATCTGGGCACCCACCCCTGTGGCCTAATCAGGTTGACCCATAAAATTGATCATCACAAGGAGAAGTATTTTATCCCCTGAGGCTGGGCCTTAGATTTTCTGATATGAAAGTTCCCAGAAGTCTCACTGTTCTTTCTGTGATGAGAAGTTGGGTGGTTTATAGATGGCAGCCCTCATTTAGGAAAGTATCTGTCCTCTGACACTCTTTCTCCCACCACCCACCTTAGAGAAAAGATACAGAAAATGTAGTTACATTTTTAATAAATACAAGCTCTCTGAAGGCCTCTGTGATCTGTTACAGACCCTCACACCAGCTATTGCCCTCTTATAATTTAAAGATCTTCAATTTGTGGGCTTGGGGTCTCTAATCAAAGCTTTCTCAATGTTGGAACTATCAACATTTTGGGCTAGATGATTCTTTATTTTGAGGGGACTGTCCTCTGCCTTGTACATGTTTGGCAGCACCTCTGGACTCAACCCACTAAGTGGCTGTGGCACCCCCTTCCTTTAAGTTGTGACAACAAAAATGCCTCTAGTCATTCCCTGTTGGGGAGTAAAGTCTACTCCCGTTGAGAATCTCTGTTCCGATCCCCATGGAGCTTTGCCCCATGGAGTCTTTGCTTGGGGACAGTTTTCTCCAGGACAGGGGCGGTAACCTTCATAGATCTGACCACGGGAATTAGAAGTGCCCAGTTTCACCGTCTCTGGAGTTTCCTGAAGAGGATCAGACTGGCAAGGTGATTGGATTGCATTTCTAATCGGCTGAGCTGCCAACATCTGTTTGTGGTAATTGAGGACAGCTGTGATGTTGGCTTGGTGGAAACCTCTACAACCTTCCCCTGCCCCTCCAGGTATTTGAGCTGGCCCCGGCCATCCTGTCACGTCAACCTCTCGCAGGAGGATGCTGGCAAGGTCAGGGCATTTGCTGAGAGAGAACAGTATCAATCCAGATGGCATTTTCGGTTTGATACTGTGGCATTGTTTGGGATGCAGGAGCAGTGTTCATTCCTGTAAACAGCCTGTGAGGCACAGAAAGAAATATGTGCATAGTATAAAAAAGGAAAATCATATCTATACTGCTAACAACAACAACAACTATGATGCCAACAACAATAGCAACTCACATATATTCATCTCCCCTGCACTTTGTCCTGTTATAAGAGCTTTACCTCCATTATTTCATTCATTCCTGATGCAACTGCAATTATTCCCTGTTACAGCTGAGACACAGGGAGCAAGAAGTGGAATTAGGTAATCGATTCCAGAGTTTATGCCGTGTCCATGCAGTGTGGATTCATTTTTCAAACTCTATTTTAATTCTATTAAATGACGTGCACACATATTTATTCTAACATAACACGCAAGTCTGGAAGTGGAGGTACCAAGGTGTTAACAGCCAGTCTCTCTTTGGGTAGCTTCCACAGGAGTGCTTATTATTTTTTGCCTCATTCAAATTTTTAAAATATTTTCCAAGTTTTTGATAGTAAGTATTATTTTTAACTGGAAGTTCTAGAGAAGTTCTTAAAATATATGGATTGGGGCAGTGATGAGCAGAGGAGCAGTGAGCTAAGAGGGTCTTTTAGAAGCTGAGTCATCCCTGAAGGAATGTATCCGGGAGAGATGGGGCAAGTTGACCACCCCGGCGGCTGCTTTCTTCATGGCTGTGCCAAATCTCTGTGTGGGCTGAATTCACATTGACTCGCATAATAACTTATTACAAAGCATTGCAGACTTTTGGGTGGGAGTACAGCTTTTCTCTGAACCAACTTTCTTTCTTTCTTTCTTTTTTTTTTTTAAATCTCACTTGCTAATGCAGGGACATTTTCTCCAAGGGCAGCCTCTGGCAGTCTGTGTTCAGCTGTACACTCCTCAAGGGAGGCCAAAGTGATGGCTGCTTTGCAGACTTTCGTCTGTGGAGACAGAGAAGACCCGCCCTGGGGCTCCGCTCTTTAGGGAAGGTGTGATGTTCAGCAAAGTCAGGCTGCAGCTGCAATAGTTGCTGCCCTTCCTCCTTCATGGGTGGGGATGGGGGTGTGGGGGAGTGGGGGGTGGGAGGGAGCCCTCAGGCACATCTGCACAGCTTGCTGGCAGTTTGGGCCAGTGTGCGGGACCACCCAGAAGACACACCTGCCCCGATCACACTTCTCCTGGAGAGAAGCTGCCTTGTGGCAGAGTGACATTCTATTTGGTTTAAGATCCTCATATTTACCTCCTTCGCTTATGGGAAGCCCCACCACTTATGGGCAATTGCGGAGTTGGCTCTGCACAGAATGGAAATTGCACTGTGTGTCCTGAGGATCCTCATCCACCTGGGGGTGGCAATTTGGCTTGCATTCTGGGGCAAAGGGATGAAAGAGTCCTTCTCCCCACTTCATCTCCGTGAAGAGAGGTGTGGTGTAGCATCTTGCTTGTGAAAGGTGGGGGTGATCAGAGAAGTTGGAAGCTGCTGGGAGGCAATAATAGTTTTCACATTATTTCTGTTTACATACAGCCCCAGCAATGCCCTAAGTAGCTCCAGGTGTCTGCCTTGACACTGTGCCTTTAAATGCAGCCAACCCACCATGTCCCTCACTGTTGCTGGTTAATTAAAACACTGAGGCCCCAAACACTAGTCTTGCTAATTTCCTTTGAATTTCCTAGGCTAGTTCCTGCCCTTGATCTTCCCTAAATTGCCACACACACAGCTCTACACACATGCGCACACATATTCAAGGCTCCATCATCTGTCTCTGGTCTCATGTCTAGACTTGGGCTGGGGCAAATTCAACATCTCGAAGGTGCTGATGTGGATACTGTAATTGCTCTATTTGTACATAAGCACGAAACTTTTATTTCTTCTGTAAACTTTCAATTCTTCTATGATAAAAAGTCTCTTTTGGATGACAGGCTCTGTAATTTTCTGGCCATTTTTTATTTTTAAAATTAATCAACTAATTAATTAATTTCCTCACCTGAGGACATGTTCCCATTGATTTTTAGGAAGGGGGAAGAAGGGAGAGGGGGAGGAAGGGAGAGAGGGACGGAAGGAGGGAGAAAGAGAGAGAGAGAGAGAGAGAGAGAGAGAGAGAGAGAGAGAGAACATTGATGTGAAATCTGAGAGAGAAACATTGGTTGCCTTCCATAGGAGTCCCGACCAAAGTTTGAACCCACAACATTTTTGGGTGTAGGTGACGACACTCCAAGCAACTAAGCCACCGGCTAGGGCTCTTGGTCATTTTTAGGTGTTAAAAGTCAAGATTAATTTAAACTTGAGTCTTTAATATACTTAAAAAAAATCTTGTCCCAATACCCTGCCCTGCCCCCACCCTAGCACAGGTTAAACCAGTTGCTCTTGGTCTGAGACTCTTCTATCTTGGACTTCTCTCACTCCAGCACTTGGATGTGAGTGTGTGTGGGAATGACCTTAATTAAAATGCGGCTCTTCCTTCTCTCTCTTTTTGGGGTTCACTCTGCTTGGATTGGAGGGCTCTAGGAGTCTGGGTGGAGATGGTGAAAGCAGGCTCATCTCATGGTGACCAACTGCAGGTCACAGTGGGTTGGTGCTCCTGGTTATATCGAAGCTTCCTGTCTTTCTGTTGGCTTCTGGTGATCTTTTTACAGCTCCTGGTTCAGTGATCAATTCCTACGGGTCCTCTCCATTACTAAGCTCCCCCAGGGAGGGCAGCCATGTCCCCTGAGGCCCTCTAGATCAGTCCATTTCCCCCAAGGTCCCAGAGATCAGTTCTTGTCCCAGTCTCCTTCCAGGGAGGCAACTCCTCTCTGCTGTCACCAGAATGACCCCAGGGTCCCTACCTTTCCTTGGTGTTCTTTCATATGAAAGAGCTGTCAAGATCTTTGCTGTGGGAGACCAGACTAAAGGCTCCCATCCTTTTCTCGCTAGGTGCCCTGTGCCACGTTGCTTCTCATCCCGATGAAGTGGGCCTCTCTGGCAAGCTTTGAACCCTCAAGAGAGCACACACTCTTGTTAACTATCCTGTAATCTGTCCCATTTCTTGCCTTTTTCCACCTTCATGTCATCTTCCTTATTTCCAAATGTATAGAAGAAGTTCACACGGCCATTCTAGGCAGAATTTTTCTCAGCCTACTGAGATCTTGCTTCTAGGCACATCCTCTGTTTTACCTCAAACAAACTCATAAAAATTCTCTATAGGTTTGGACATTTTCACATTGATAGACTTAGTAAACTCTGAGGGAGGTACCTGGCCCCAGACATTGAAACCTTCGTTTAGAAGGTGGGATTTGTAGAGCCTCTTTGTCCATAGATTTGGGCTTTTGTTGGCAATTTTGACCCAAAAATTATCACTCGACATCCTATCACTTCAGCTAAATTCCTTCTTGCTACATATATGCCAGGCACTGTGATGGACCCTGTATTGAAAAGTTCATTTAAGCTCACAATGATCCTATGAAGGAGAAACTATTATCATCCATCTTTTGTAGATGAGAAAACTGACACACATAGAAGTTGTCCAGGGTTATGCAGCTAGCCAAATTTGAACCTGGCAGTCTGATTCCAGACCCGTTTCCCTCTGCCCCTTTCCATTTCAGAATTTAGCTTAAATTCTACTCTGCCCATGCTCCCTGTCTTCATGGTCTTGGCAGCTTTGAGTTAATGCCATCCCACTGGCACTTAATTACTTTTTGGCTCCTGGAATCCCCTTATGATATTGTTGGAGAGGAAAACATTTTCTCTACCCTCTTTGGTTCAGTGATTGGGGTCTGAAAATTAGTGACAAAACAGAGATTAACAGGAAAGGAAAGATTTATTCCTCTACATATGGGAGCTAACAAAAGAAGTAGCTATTTCTCTATATGATTAACGGTGGAGGCTTACATGCCTAACTTAGTAGGGGAAAAGGACAGAATGAAAAAGGCTTCTATGGGAAAAACAAAGGTTTCTGTAAGGAAGACAAATAGGGTTCTCGGAGAACAAACAGGAGATAAAAAGGTTGTGATAAGATTTGTTTATGCAGGTGTGAGAGATCTCTCCATCATCTCCATGGCTATGGAACTCCTCTAGAGTGGGGATTTATGATAGGTTTACTGTTACTGTTCTGTCTGGGTGTAGACCCACCCCTAAGAGGGAATGTACGGCAGCCTCATTTCCAAGAAGTTGATGTTTTTAGTCCAATAAGGGAAGCTATGAATAGTTTTATCCCTGCATCTGTTGAATCTCAAATGTTTTCAACGTAAAATAAAGTATATATGAACTCTGGAGTTTCCAGTGGGTCCCATGTATTATTCTATCTTCCTGACCAGTCCCTCTAAAAAAGAGGTGATTTAAATACCAGACATAAACCTAAAACAACAGGCCAGTGAACCCAAGCAGAATGATGGTGGAAAAGCCAGGAACACTGCAGTTGGCATTGACATCCGCTTCAAAGTACACCAAGCCTTGGAGGAAGGAAAGGAGGTTGGGATGGGTGAATGCTGCTTCACCCTCTCCAATCTGGGACCCCGTAAGGGATTTCCAACTGCTGTCTCCCAACTGCTCACCTGCCTGCCTTCCTGATTGATCCTAACCACTTCTTCCTGCCAGCCTGATCACTCCCTAACCACTCCCCTGCCAGCCTGATTGATGCTTAACTGCTCCCCTGCCAGCTTGATTGCCTCCAACTCCCCTCCCTTACAGGCCTGATCCCTCCTAACTGCCCTTTACTGCTGGCCCGATCCCTTCCAACTGCCCTTCCCTGCTGGCCATCTTGTGTCCACATGGGGGCATCCATCTTGTGTGTTGGAGTGATGGTTAATTTGCATATTACTTTTTTTATTAGGTAGGATAGAGGCCTGGGTGGGGGCCAGCTGGTTTGCCCTGGAGGGTGTCCTGGATCAGGGTGGGGGTTCCCTTGGGGCATGGGGCGGCCTTGGTGAGGGGCCTGTGATGGTTTGTAGGCTGGCCACTCACCACCCTCCCCCCACTCCCCCACACCCCGGTGATCCAAGTGGAGGCCCTGGTATCTGAGATTTATTTATCTTCTTTTACCAGTATACTTTCAATTTATTTTCTATAATTGAAACTTTAGTGGAGGCCAGGGCAGACCAGGAACTTGGCTTCCTCCATCTTTGGGGAAATCCAAGCTTCCTGCTTACTCCATGGCCACAGCCATTTTTGTTGGGATTTATTTATCTTCTATAATTGAAACTTTGTAGCCTTGAGTGGGTTGGCCAGGATATGCAGGAAGCTTGGCTTCCTCCATTGCTGAGGAAACCCAAGCCTCCTGCTTGCTCCGTGGCTTCAGCCATCTTGGTTGAGTTAATTTGCATACTTGCTCCTAATTGCCTGATGGGTGTGGCTTGTGGGTGTAATGGAGGTATGGTCAATTTGCATATTACTCTTTTGTTAGATAGGATAGTATTGTAATGAAATGGAAGTAAGGTAACTGGTGAGAAAGCACTTTGCACACTGACACACTGATTTATGTGAAAGAGAAATAGTGTCCAGAATGACCTGTTCTTTTAGTGGTTGGATTATGAAATAACCAATTAAAGACATTTTTACTGATAGTCTACCATGTGGTCAGAATGTGTTGAACTTTCCTGTTGAAGACACAATGGATCAGGTTGACTTCTGGCTTTCAAGGACTTTGCAATGTTGTTTTTGAGCTACATATTCATAAATAACTATAATAAAGATACAAGTTAATATGTACCAGAAAGAAGTTATAGAAAAAGAATGATATAGAAGTCCAGAAGTAGGGAATCCTTTTTGACAAGGGCTATCATGGAAGGTTTTAGAAAGAGATAATTTTTGAGTTAAACTTAGGGAAATGGTCAATATTTAATTGGTAATGAATTCTTAGTAAAAGGCACAGAATGACTAAAATATGACTTTGGTGGGCTTTTCGGTAGAGGGCTTACAGAAAAATAGAGGATAATAAGGTTGAGCAGTTGGGTTGGAACCAGAATATGTCAGTGTGTGGGGTTGAAAATGAGGGTCCTTAGACAGGTTTTAAATTGTAAAATTTCATGGTCAAAGCTGTCTCTTTGAACTACTAACGTGGCCACAATGTTGAAAATAGATCAATGTCAAATGTAGATCCCAAGGTGACAAGATCACGTGGCTATAGTTATGATTCAGTTGCAGTCATAAAAGTCTAAATAACATGTGATAAAAGTAATGAGAAGGGGGATATTTTAGCTAACGTATCTCTCCAGTATCATGAGACATTTGATTATTTCTTTTCACTTACTCATTAATTCTTTCAACACATACTACTTATTCAGTGATTACTATTTGCCAAAGTTCTGGGATAGAGAAAAATTACATGGTGCCCTTGCCCTAATGATTATTGTCTAGGAGTAAGAGATGTTGCCCAGCAGATAAGAGATGGGTGTGGGAGGGAGGCCAGTTCTGGCTGAAGGAGTTGACACATTAGAGTGTGTTTAGAATTGGAAGTAGTTCATGTGCAGTCTTCTGGGAGGGTCAGATAAATGGTCATGGGTGAGATCATAGGTTTGTTAGACAGATTAAATTTAGCCTGTATTCAATAAGGATTGAAGAGTCTCCAAACTCCTTTAAGAGGAGCCATAATAAGATACACTTTGCATTTTAGAAAGGTTGCTTTAGTGGCAATGCAGAGGAAATATTGGAGACTCAGGGACTGAGCATGAGCCTAGTGGAAAAAGGATCACTTAGGAGACTATGGCAGTGGTCCAGGTGGAAGGTGAAGTGTCCCTGATGTGAGGAAGTGTCTGTGCGGGTGGAGATGAGGGGCAGAGATGGAAGACACTGAGAAGTAGAATCAAGATGATTTGGGCACTAATTGAATGTAGAGGATGAAAAAAAGAGTTGAGATTGATTTTAGGATTTGTGGTTTGGGAGCTGGTTGCTTGCCAAGGATTGAATTTCAAGTTCTATGAAATAGTTTACTTCTAGTCTATGTGGGTTGATTCTACCTTGCAGTTGCTTAAAATGATAGTAACGGTCCTAACCTTTGTTTTACAGAAACAAGTAGGTGTATTCAATCTGACAGATGAGGAATATGTACGTTAGCTGTGGCCAGTGCAATGTTCCTGGCTAGCTCTTTACTTCACGATGATGTGGCTGCTCAGAGGTGTGGTTTGTCCATCCTCCCAGAATGTCGAGGTATCCTTATAGTTTTTCAGTTGAGCCATGCCAAATCCATGTTTAAGTGCTTTTTCAGCAAATAAGGGCCCATCAAGTTGGTTAATAGTCAGATTGCAGAAGAGAGTAGACAGTCTGGGCTTGATGGTTGCAGTGGAATCTTGGCAGTGGAAGCAGCAGGAAACTATAACAAAAGCTTAAAAGGTGTGGGTGTAACACATCAAGGAAGCCTCAGCTGGACCTGACTTTGCATTATGGGGGATGCCATGAGCCATGATTTTTATGTAATGAATCTCTTATTTCTCACAGCAAGCTTTTCTGTATCTAAGCATGGCAAAGGATAAAAGAAATTATCCCATGTCATAGATAAAACATCTCAGTGGACATCATTTCAGGGTATTAGCAGCCATCTGTTGAATCTTCAATGGACTATTGTAATTGCTGGTAATTCCTCTTCAGGGAAAATGAATCCATTGTCATACTGGTAATAGACCTTCAAAATGAAATTCCTTCCCTCTGTCCTCTAATTATTTTCCATTCAGAGGTAAAATTTTGGCAATGAACTTTGATCTTTATGGAAAAGGATCTTCTTAAAAGTGGTTCATGATGTAATGACAAGAATGGCATTAATATGGATCTGCACCCTGGGTTTCAAGAAGAGCCTTGCTATTGTATATTCTGCAGAAAATGTAAGATACCTGACATTATGTATTAATTTGTTCACTTGTTCATTATGCACTAGACTAGGAAATACCTGAGGGTAGAGTACTTGTCTATTTTGTTTTCCACTGTATCCCAGTGTTCAGACCATTGTGGGGTCCATAGAGACTCTCCATAAATATTTGTGGAATGAGTGAGTGATGAACAAATGAACTCAAGAGGTATCCGAAATCCAAAACAAATGTTAAAAGAGGAATTTGACTGGTGTGGCTCAATGGTTGAGCATAGACCCATGAACCAGGAGGTCATTGGTTTGATTCCTGGTGAGGTTACATGCCCAAGTTGCGGGCTTGATCCCCAGTAGGGGGCATGCAGGAGGCAGCCAATCAATCATGTTTCTTTTTTTATTAATGTTTCTATCTCTCTATCCCTCTCCCTCCCTCTAGCTCTAAAAATCAATAAAAACATATTTAAAAAAAAAGAGGAATGGGGGAGAGTTGCCAGATTCAAAACAGTCAGAAATGGAGCTTGAGCTGTAGTAGAGAAGAGGAATCTCAGACTAGGGACATGAGGTTGGTGCTAGCAGATCAAAAGCAACTGAGAAGGGATGGAGAATGACATTAAGGAGGCTTGTTTAGTTGGTAGATGGGCATAGAGATATGGGAGGGAGGGTGCTAGTGCTGATGGGATCCATTGGCCTCAAAAGGGCAGAACATACTGTGTGAACTTTAGCATTTTACCTTTGCCTTATCATAGGAATAGTTTGTCTTATCAACTGTAAGTTTTCTGAAGAATTTAAAACACCCCTCTAGCCACTCAGCATCTACATTTATTTCAGAACCATGAATCATGCCTTATTTTGCACAGATTTTGGTAGAGCTTTAGCTTTTATGAAACACAACTGAAATGGGAACCAATATTTATGAAGCCTTGAGCCACAGCTAGAACTCATGTGAGTTGTTTCCAGATTGCCTTTGTGACTTGGCATTTTCAATGTCAAAACAAGCCTGCTACTACTTTTTAAGCACATAGAATCTGTCTGGTATGGTCCAAAATACTTTTCCTACATTACTTGTTTAATTTCACAATAGTCCTACAGATTGGAAATTACTAGGTATATTTTACTAGTGGATGACCCTGAGGTTTAAATTTTGGTGTAGTACATATTTCATGAGATTATGAGCATTCAATGAAGATATGCATATAAAGTGTTCAGTATGATGTTTGTTACAAAGAGATAAGTGTTTAGTACATGTTGTTACTACCACTATCAAAATCACCGCCATTATCATCACCATTCATGATCATCATGAAAAGCAATGAGAGTCAGGCTAGATAGAGCTGGAAAGCATGAAGTAAGAACCTTCTTGGATGGTGAGTTTGACATGCTCTTTACCTTTGAATTGCAGAAGTGATCAAAGTCAGTCATTTCTAATTTCAAGAGTAAAACAGAACCCAAAAGACCAATGGAGATTTCCAGGTAGCGTTTGAGCAAGGGAAGCAGAAATATTGGTTTAGGGACCATGATTATAAGAATTCTCTATGTCTTTATGAATCTTTGTAATATTGTTATATTTGTTATTTTGACTGTTCCAGATCTCCTTTATTTTAAAAATAGTTTTATTAATTTCAGAGAAGGAGGGAGGGAGGGAGGGAGGGAGGGAGGGGGAGAGAGAGAGAGAAATATCAATGATGAGAGAGAATCATTGCTTGACTGCCTTCTGCATTCCTCCCCACCAGGGATTGAGCCCACACCTTGGGCATGTGCCCTGACCTGGAATAGAACTATGACCTCCTGGTTCATAGATTGACCCTCAACTACTGAGCCACACTGATTGGGCCATATCTCCTTTGAATGATAATAAAAACTTTAAAGGGCCTAGAGAACTTTAAGAGGATGGGAGGGGTACTGGGTAAGTTGTGTCCTACTTTTGGCCAATTCTAAGATTGGGAGAAGGGAAGAATTATAAATGGACAAAGTTAGTAAAGCAGGGGAAGGCGCAAGGATCAGATTGGGGCTCAGGCTTCTGTGGAAAGAAGATATGAGATTATAGAATATCATTTGGGCCATGGATATTTCTTGTATACTAGCCACACTGGCAGAATGCAAAAGACTAGTCAGGGAGGAGACAGAAAAATCACAACTGAATGCAGTGACTAAAAACAACAGAGGTTGGAGCTTTCTGAAGTTTAATTATGAGCACTCAATGAAGATATGATTTCATTGAAGATACTGACTTTGATCACTTTTGCAACTCAAAGGTAAAGAGCATGTCAAACTCACCATCCAAGAAGGTTCTTACTTCACACTTTCCAGCTCTATCTAGCTTGACTCTCATTGCTTTTCATGATGATGATGATGGTGATGATATTGGCGGTGATTTTGATAGTGGTAGTAACAACATGGACTAAACACTTATCCCTTTGTACCAAACATCAGCCCAACGCTCCAGGAGGACATCAGCAAATTACCGTATTATAAAATAATAGTAAAACTCTAAGTCATGTGGGGGGAAAAGTTGACTTGAATATAATTTTGAAAAAGGCCAGTATAAAAGCACACTTTAGGAAAGACCTCAAACTAGTTAAAGCAAAGAGAAAACAAAACATTTATAGATATAAAGATGAGAGTTTCATTTATCTGCAATATGCACTTACATAGAACAGTGACTTTCTGATGATTTATTCATTCAGTAGATGAGGAGTGGGCAAAGTCTGGCTGATGGGCCAATCTAGCCACACCCATTTGTTCATACATTGCCTTTGGGCCATAATGCTAAATAGAAGAATAGTCAAGCAGTTGCAACCAAGATTACATGACTTGCTAGCCTGAAATATTTCCCATCTGGCCCTTTCTGGAGAAGGTCTGCTGACCTCTGCATTAGCTAATTTTGTGCATCTCCCATATGCTAGGCACTTTGCTCCAAATGTGCAGAAGGCTGACTTGATGCCCTGTCTGGAGCCCCCATAGTAAAAGGCACCGCAGTACCTTCCAAAGTGGACATTCATGAAGTTGCCCTGTGGACTAGGGTAGAGGTGAGCTAGTGACTGGTTGAAAAACTGCAGATGTAGGAATGGTCCATGGCTGGGCCCCATACTATGAGAATGAGTGAGGATGTATGAGTAGGATATTAGGATTAAGTGCTATGAGGTAGATGGTTTCTTATAGCTAGTAAATTTGCTAGTATTCATTTGTCAAAAATGGTGCAAATCCTCATTTTAGAGTTAAATACCCCACTGGGTTCTGCCTATGTTTATGCATGACACACCACTGTTTGAGTTGACTTCTTTGGTCCATCTTGATTTCCAAATAAAGTCGTCCCACCCCATGCCACTTCTGTCCTAAGGCCTTCTCTTTTCCCTGCCATGAAAGAGAAACATTTTTTCAAAGGAAGCTAATATAAACAATAAGCAAGGATAGCAATCAGAATTGCACACAAGAGCTGCTTCTGGCAAATACTTAACAACTAGAGAAGTTAAGGACCTCTAACCTTATTCACTTATTATCTCCCAGAAATGCCTCTCCTAGCGAGAGTGTAAAAATGCCAAGAAAATCAGTTATGCATATACACACAAAACAAACCCACAATTAAGAAAGAGTAATAGCCGTTAACATCAAGCATCTTTTCGTTGTAGGCACTCACTTTTGCCTGGAGTCTTTTCTCATTATGAAAGACCTGGGTAATACTTTATGGGAAAACAGAACACTTAACCTCTCGTAGGTGCATAATTAGGAATACAATAAAAAGACAGAGGTCTTGTCTTTTCAGATGGGGAGGGTTTGGCAAATTCAGAGATGCTAATTATAAGTGCAGTAACCACTGTTACTGGTGTGCTGAGAATAGTTAAGTCTCCAGAAATTATTCAGGCTAGAGGGAATGATCTTGTGTTGTTTTGTTCTGGTAGTTTTCTAATTTGAGGAAGAAAATAATAGTGATGGAGACAACCACTGTATTATATCTAAGATGAAGTCAGCACATGATTTTGAACATTTCTTAAAGGTATTGTTTGAGGGATCTGGAGATTTCTTTTGCCGCCTGGCTGGCATTTGCCCTTTGGTAATCTTTCTTTCTTTCTTTCTTTCTTTCTTTCTTTCTTTCTTTCTTTCTTTCTTTCTTTCTTTCTTTCTTTCTTTCTTTCTTCTTTCTTTCTTTTTGAAACATATTTTATTGATATTTTACAGAGAGGAAGGGAGAGGGATAGAAAGTCAGAAACATCGACGAGAAAGAGAGACATCGATCAGCTGCCTCCTGCACGCCCCACACTGGAGATGTTCCTGCAACCAAGGTACATGCCCCCGACCGGAATCGAACCTGGCACCTTTCAGTCTGCAGGCCGATGCTCTATCCACTGAACCAAACCGGTTCCGGCGGTAACTCTTTCTTTATAGTCTTTGTACAATTCTTTGGGTTAAGTTTCAAAATTTACCCATGAATGTAAAAAGGTATTTTAATATATGTAAATTATATGAACCTAGGTTCTTTAACTCTTTGTAAGTAACTTCTATACTCTTCTTCCCCTGCCCACATGTATCTCTAGTGCTTAGCACAGACTCTGGTATATAGTAGGAACTGGATACTTATTTGTGAGTAAATGAATAAATTATAAATTTCTCAATTCAATTTGCACATAATAATTAAAAAGCCATTTGAGATTTTGCATCCTAGTTCTGACTCTCATTGCCACTGTATGAAGATTTTCTATTTATTATCTGGGGAAGAAAAGTTGTTAGACTCTCCACTTTGGATGTGGGTTGAATTGCAGTCCAGGGTATGAAGTGCCACCTTAAGAATAATGGTCTAAAAGTCCTGTCTCCAAGTCACAGAAAGTAAACATGATCTCAAGTAATAGCCTCTTTATCACCTCAGACCGAAATAAGTTCTTTCTTTCACCTCCTACCTAGAGCAATTTTTGTACTTTAGGATGTTCATGTAGTCATTTAAAATAATTTGTTATTATTTGAAACAACTTAAGAATCTTTATAATATTTGATTCATTTCTTAAAGTAGACTTTTAAAAAATCCTCAGGAAAGAAGAGAGAGAGAGAGAGAGAGAGAGAGAGAGAGAGAGAGAGAGAGAGAGAGACATTGATGTGAGAGAGAAATATTGATCCTTGACTAGGAATCAAACCCACAACTCCAGTATATACCCTAACCAGGATTTGAACCAACAACCTTTTTGTTCAAGGGACCATCTGAGCCACCCAGCCAGGCCACTTACCATTCTTGTGACTTTAGGAAGTTACTAAACCTAGCCCCAGTTTCCCTGTCTACAAAAGGGGGTGATGATAAAAATCTATCTCATAGGATTGCTGGGAGGATTAAATATCTTAACTTGTCTAATGACAAATACTTAATGCTCGTTAACAATTTAATAATAATGATAATAATAATAATGTTATAATTCAGACTTTGAGGACGGTGACAATCTAATGCTTCATAACAGCAGCTTAACCTTCAATCAATATTTGTTGCATGGCTTTTACTTTTTAGGGCAGCAAGAGGTTTCAATCTAGTGTACCGAATAACCCTGGGGTTGGTATTTCTCTGCTGCATCATCAAAACAAGCAGCCGGAGGTGATGGGAGACCTACGTCTTTGATTCAAGTGGCTTAACCTTTGCATTCTTTTCTTGTAGCCTCCAGTTCAAGCGTTTAGCTTCCCACTCCCATTGTCTCCCAGAGGATGAGTTAGTTCAGGCTGGCCGCTGGCTCTTGATATTTGGAGAAAGTTTCTTTTTAGATCTCTGCACTTACGAACCAACTCTATACAGCCCTCGCTGAGGAAGAGTTGTACCAACAGGAACAAAAAGAAGCAGGTGTTCCTGGGCTTACTACTAAGCCTCGGAAATGATAAGAAACAAGGAGAATCTTAAGGGTGTTTTGTAGGATCATGAAGGTTTTTCCTAAATGATTTTGAGCATATTTGCACACTTAAAAGCAGCTCACTGCCTTTTAATAAATTGCCTTCCTAAGTATTCTATTAATGCGAAAGCAAATGGCAATTTGGCAAATTGGGCTCAACGCTTTCATAATCTGAGTTTGTGATGAGATTCTCCCATTCTGACATGTAATATATGGTACATTGGTTAAAACCATTGTCCTTCTTAAGAAAATGTGTAAGATACAATCAAGACTGTGATACACACATTCTCCATGCAGGTGAGCATATTTTGGAAGCTCCAGGCAATGAGGCTGGAGATGTGGAGGGTGATCCGATGTCTTAAACAGGGATGGAACTTTGTCTTTTGGGTGATGGGGAAATACACACCATTTTTAAACATAAGATTAACATAGCTGTATTTGTGTTTAAGAAAGGTCACTCTTGCCTTAGCCGTGTGTGTGTGTGTGTGTGTGTGTGTGTGTGTGTGTGTGTGTGTCTGTGTGTGTGTGATGGTAGACAGGTTGAACATTAGTTCAGTCTAATTCCAGGTGAAAGATGGTAAGAGGTGAATGAAAGCAGCAGAGGTGGAGATGGAAAGGGGACAGGTTTCAGAGAGGTAGCTCATAGTGACTGTTGTGATCGGTTCTTGGTGGTTGGGTATATATATTGCGAACAAATAGGAGGCTTTGGAGGAGTGGAAGATGCCAGGTTTCTCCCTTTCACAAAGGTAGGAAACTCGGGTGGATGAGGCAGTTTTATTACTTCAATGATCACCTATGAGTTGATGACTGTCATGTCATTCTTCCAGAACTTTATTTCTGTTTCAGACTTACATACCCAACTCTTTACTGAAAGACTTCATCCAGCCCATAGGCACCGGACACCTAGCATGTCCCCAAACTGACATGGTTATTTTTGCTTTTAAAGTCCTCTCCCATTCTTAATTCCCTTTGTGAGTGACACCAACATCTATCCACTGTTGCTCATGCCAAAAACTTGGGAATTATTCTTGATCATCTCACTGTATGACTCACTTCCAGTTATACCCAAATGCTGTCAATTTAAAAATTTCTTCAATTTGTCCCTCCTTTCCAGCCCCACTGACAAGAACAGAAAGTAGAAGTAAGGTGCTGATGGAGTTGCCAGGGCAAGAAGTGATATTAGATTTAAAATTTCTGAGATATTTCAATTTCAAACAATTAAAATGACTTCATATGCAATGGCTGGAGGTTAGTGGGTGTCTTTATTTAGGCTTCCAAAAAAGAAATACCATAGACTTTATGGTAGCTTAACAACAAACATTTATTTCCTCACAATTCTGGAGGCTGGGAAGTCCAAGGTCAAGGTGCTGGCAGATTCAATGTTTGGCAATGGTCTGCTTTCTGGTGTATAAAGAAATGTGTTATCTCTCTATTCCCATGTGGCAGGAGGGCTGGAAAGCTTACTCATTTGTAAGGTCACTAATCCCAGTCATGAGAGCTTCACTCTCATGACCTAATCACCCCCAAAGGCCCTTTTTTTTTTAAAATGGGAGTTCCAGAAAGTGAGAATTTAATTTAGCTGCAAAAAATTAATTTTGGAAAAGTTTCCAATGGATAATTTTTCAAAATTTATAAAATGGGTTGAATTTTCTAATTAAGTGGCCACAATAATCATTGAGTAGTGTGAACAAAATGTAAGTTCATACTACAGAAGGCCCAATATCTCAATGTGGAGTTAGAATATCAACATATGCATTTTTTGGGAGGACATAAACATTTGGCCCAAAATAGTAAGATATGATCTAGGGAGGTCACAGCTTGACAAAGTTAGATGCACATTCCTTTTGGCCTAACATATAAGCCTCTTTTCTACATATGGGAGAATTCCCAGTTTTATTAATCCATAGTGGTTGAAAATGCCAGATATTACCTTTTAAGCTTCTCTTGCAGCTAAGACATGCAGGAGACCCAAGTGCCACAAGCTAGCTGTAAATACCATGTACTTTTAAGCTAGAGTATAGTAACAAGAAATGGTATGTGTGATTTAGATAATGTGCCCAATCCAGAAGTGACAGCCTGGGCAGTGGTGGGAGTGGGTACAAGTAAGATTGCATTTCTGGGGCAGAAAAGGCAGCAAGATGGAGAGTGGCACCAAGTAGACTGATGGCCCTAACTAGACCAGTTCTATGGTCTGGTGTGTGGCTTTGGTGCTGGCTGCTTAGACTTGAACCCTTCCAATCTATCAGTTAGGCATTCTTTTGATTACAATTAACAGAAAACACAACTAGCTGTGGCTTAGGCCATCAGGGGAATATCCCCCCCCCCAAAGCAAGAAGTTTGGAGTAACTAACATTTATTCCATAAGTTGATGGTATTAAGGCCCTCTCGGCCTTTTCCTTAGGCTGGAGTCTCTGTATAAGACAGGAAGAAGGGGAGACTGGTTAGTACCTGTTGTATTTTCCACTTTCCTGGAAGCTCCAGCAGACTGAAGCTTACATCTTTTTGGCCAGAGCTGAATGATATGGTCAACCAGCTGCATAGAAATGTGGAAAATGAAGAAAATGAGTATTTAGTGAGTGTCTGGAATGCCCACTCTCTATTACAGAAATGGATAATGGAGAAAAAGATTGAGAAAACAATCCAGTCTATACTTCTGCCACAGTGAGATACCCAATATCTTTATAGTAAACCTTTTTTACACACATTGTTGGTGGTGCTTCAATCAATCAGAATCAGTCTCTGTTGTTTTCTACCAGAAATCCATCTGAATAAATGAAGTAAGGGGCGGGGGGAGACAGGAATTAAAGATGATTCTAAGGTTGGTTGACTTAGAGAATGATATCAACATTGATTGAAATAAGGGAAATATTTACTAAGGAATTAATGGTACATAGTATACTACTGAACTTCACCCTTTCCTTAAAAAGAGAAATGTGTTGACACAGTTGAATCTCTAATTAGAAAAATGTATGGCAAAGGTATTTCTGAACTGGGGGAACTCACTTTGCCTGTTTTAGTGTTGTAGTGGCCTCTTTCACCCTTTGGTTAGCTTTGCCTGGGACACTTATAGGCCATTTTTAATGTTTAGTATTATCATTGCTTTGAGAATGGGCCTCCAGCTTGTCTGTGCATAGGCCTTGTTCTATAAGCGATAGACTTAATTGTTCATTAATGCTGTAAATGAGGTTGATTAGTGACTTACAGTATAAGTTAATAAAAGAACAAGTCTTACTGATTTTTCTTTTATTTCTTTGTTTTTGAGGCAAAATTTACTGAAAAACAGCTGTTAAGAAAACCTTCTCTTGGGGTCATCTAGCAAATACAGTAGTACCTTGAGATACGAGTACCCTAACATACGAGATTTTTGAGATACGAGCCATCGAGCGAGCAATTTTTGCTTTGAAATACGAGCAACATTTGAGATAGGAGTAATCGCGCGGATCGGCCGGCTGCACACGACCCACCAGTTTACCGCGACTCGAGCGTCTCATAGTTTCCCACGCCTCAAGGTTACCGAATGAATTAAACTCGTATCTCGAGGTACCACTGTACAAGTGCATTTATATTGCCAGGTACTATTTTCTATCATAGTGCCTTTGTACATGCACTTTCTGGGCCTGGCTAACTTCCACTCCTTTAAGACACTGGTAGGTGTCACTTCCTTCAAAAAGCCTTTCCTGACTTCCTATGTTTAGATATTCCTCCTTTTAGAGGAGAGGTCTCTTGTTTTATTTATCTCTTTATTCCATGTATCTATGACAGAGCCAGTCACATTTTAATTTCTAAATGTATACTTGTTGAATTAAAAATGAATCATATTAGAGAACTGACAGGTGATTGGATATTAGTTTGATCAAATGGTGAAGCGAGTGCATGCATCCTACAGAAAGAAACAGAGTGAGCTCGTAGGTCATTCTTACGGTCTGAGTAGACCAAGAATGGAGAGTGAGGAGAGATGGAAGTACAGACAATGACCCCATCCAGCTCATACTGCCTTGGATATGAGTGTTGGGGGCTTTACCTGGCAGTTATGTTGGAGTTTTCTCCCCCACTCATCTGCAGCTTTAGAGCTTTTCTTGCCTCTATGTCCCCCCTCCATTATTCAAATCCTCAGAGGCCTTACTCCCACAACATGACAGAGTCTCCCAAAACATGGTTCCAATTTCCCATATCCTAGTGGGGGGGCTCTTACTGTCCCCTCTCTCTCTTTGTCTCCAAGTTTAACAGCTCTGGAAAGAAGCTATGTAGATGATTTCTGTCTATGCCTCTTAATCTTCAAGGTTGTCAGGCCAAGCATCTATTCTATATACTTTATGTTGCTATCTCTCTTCAGAAGCAAAAAGGCTGTTCAGTAATTTAGAGCCACAGACCTGGTTTATGATTAAGCTGGCCCATTCAGTACTCACCTACTTGGACCTTGGAGGGCAATTGCCATTCACCACTACAGCTCATGGCAAGAAAGCTCATTCTTCCCGGCTCCTGAAAGATTCTGAGCTTCATTGTCTTCTCTGAGATTCTGTCCCTTCTCACCTCTCCACCACCAATCTTATCATTACCTTTTCATGTTGGTTGGCATAAGCACTCTGAAGCATTCCAATTTTCTTTTAAAAATATATTTTATTGATTTTTTACAGAGAGGAAAAGAGAGGGACAGAGAGTTAGAACCATCGATGAGAGAGAGAGAGAGAGACATCGATCAGGTGCCTCCTGCACGCCCCCTCCTGGGTACATGCCTGCAACCAAGGTACATGCCCTTGACCAGAATCAAACCTGGGATCTTTCAGTCCGCAGACTGACACTCTATCCACTGAGCCAAAACGGTTTCTGCCCAATTTTCTTAATACATTTTGTCCTAGCTTAAACCCACTGCCCTGCTTTGCAGCTCTAGTATTTTGATGTTTGAGATGACTGTCTACAGTGTGATTTTTAAATTTGAAAAATTCTCACGTGTTCTTAAGAGTAAAGTGGTATTTGGAAATCTGACAAATAACTAGACTAAAGTTTCCTCTTTTTACCAGGAGAAGAAGGAAATAATTTTTTCACTCCAATGTCCCTGTACTTATTTTGTGCAAAAGGGATGTTAAATCTATACCTCCTCTGCCTGCTGTCTTCTTTGTTTGCTGAGGGCTGTCAGTGATTTGTGGCTGAATCTGAACTGCCCCACCAAGGAGAAAATTAAGGTCAAACTCAACTTTCTAACTTTAGAATAAAAATCACATGGCTTTTAAATTTCAAAAGATATTGTCATTTATTTCCTGGGTGATGTGTTATTTAGTACTTGTTCTAAACTGGGCCAACCATTGTAGTATTTTGTGATAAGAGTGCTACCTGGGCATCAGAATTGCTTCCGGATCTTGGAAGAATGGCTGTCTGTTTCTCGGGGATTGTGAACATATAAAAGAAAATCACTGTAGCTAGGAAAATCCTTTTCTGCTTTATTATTCAGAAAGCACTGCTTTTAGCTTCTATAGGAGTGTTTCCCAAGAATAGTCTTAATTATTGATGGCTAAATTCTCATTACTAAATGGAAGTTGAACTTTAAGGGGAAACACAAGGGAACTTTCCTTGCTAATTGGTATTATGCATTGTTTTCCCCACATCCAGAGAGGAGGATAGCGGTTTGGCAGAAAAGAGAGGTCAGAGGTTCCCCAAGGAGGCAGGAAAAGGGGAGACAGGAAAAAAGAATGTAAGTTGACTCCATGTGTGAGATTCTTCCTAGTTTTAGTTAGAACGTAACACTGCTTATGTTTCCCATGTATGAATACGTAACAGGGAGAAGGAAATCATTGTGACCAGAGCACCACTGCTTTTCTATAGGGTGTTTTGGTTTAATGGAGAGTCCCCTTTGTGCTGCTGGACTGACTCCTTGGCAGGCTCGAATTTGAAAAGGTGGCCTAGTGCTGAGTTTGAGGACAGTGATTCTATTCTCTGTGGGGAGCTCTCTTCTTCTTTTCTGGTTGCTAGAGGGAGAGAGCTTCTTATGATCTCTGGAGAAAAAGAATTTTCTGAGACTTCCATGGGGGGATGAGATATTGTAGAAAGCTTTTTTTGTGTGGCATTACACCCCTGAGTTTCCAAGGTCCAATTTCCCTTGGACCAGCCATAGAAGAAGGGTAGCTGTGGCTTTAGCAGAGCCGGAATCGGAGCCAGTGTCCAGAGTGTTCACTCCATGTGGGAGCAGGGGCCAGCCCAGCATGGAGCCAGCTTAGTTTGTGTTCCCAGTTGCAGTCCATCAGTCCATTGTGTGTGGGATATGCAGGGCCACATGTCTATGGAGGGAACACGGGCAGGAACTGAGCCATAGGAACTAGAGAGCTTAGAGAGAGCGGAGTCCTTTGTTTGGGGAATTATGTAGCCCAAGTTTTCTCAGGCATACTGGCCCCACCCCCTCTGGCCGCAGGCACCTTCCCAATGTCATCCTGACTCATTGCTCATGTGCCCATCTTCTCCTTTGTCTAGTCTTTTCCGCCAATAATCTTCAGAGAATCTTCCCTTGGGAGTATAAAACTTCAGCTTCCTGTTGAAGCTGCCCAAATGAGCTAGCCTATAATGTTTGGCCTCCAATTTTGTTCCATTTCCTATCCTATATAATAATCCTATATAATAAAAGGATAATATGCAAATTGACCCTAACAGTGGAATGACTGGTCTCTATGATGTGCACTGACCACCAAGGGGCAGACGCTCAATGCAGGAGCTGCCCCTGGTGGTCAGTACACTCCCACAGCGGGAGCACTGCTCAGCCAGAAGCCAGGCTCACGGCTGGTGAGCGCACTGGAGGTGGCAAGATCCTCTCCTGCCTCTGCGGCAGCATTAAGGATGTCCGACTGTGGCTGAGGATGTCCATCAGTTGGACATCCCCTCAGGATTCCCGGGCTGCCAGAGGGATATCTGACTTCTAGCTTAGGCCTGATGCCCTGGGGAGGGTCTAAACCATCAGTTGGACATCCCCCGAGGGGTCCCTGATTGTGAGAGGGCACAGGCTGGGCTGAGGGACACTCCACCCCTGCCCCCGAGTGCATAAACTTTTATGCGCCAGGCCTCTAGTTATTAATAACTAGCTAATTACAACAGTAGTAATACAACACTGGAATATCATCAACAGAGATCACTAAGTAGAAGTAGGACCCAAAGCCAGGTGACCACAAATATGGACATTTCCTCACATCCACCCTGAAATTTGCAGAAATCTTATACATGTAGCAGTCTACACACTAAGCATTTATACTAATCCATTTTCATTTTTAAGGGGTGAGAGACTCTAGCTTTTATTTGTGGTAATGTGAGCTATGGGAGACAGTTTGTTCACTCTGACTTTGAATCCCTCTCACTTTGTAGAACCATTTACCCGCCCTCCTCACCCCCAAATAAAAATGATCTGATTGGGTCTCAGAGAATCATTTCTACTGAAGCCCCAAGATGAGTCAGTTTCTTATCCAGGCTTTATTGTCACCTCTGGCAAAGAGGAGGAAGAGATTTTTTTTGCTAAAGGCTGTGAACCCTTGAGTCTGAATATTGGACTTCTGTTTTTTCTCCTGCTTCTGTTATAAGCTTCGCTAGAAGACTCAAAAACAAACAGAAAGCAAAACCCAAAGCTCATTATATGTCTCAGTTTTTTTTTCTATTTTTTTTATTAAGGTATTACATATGTACATATCTTCCCATTGCCCCACCCCCCCTCTCCTATACATGCCCTCAGCCTCCAGTGTCTTGTGTCCATTGGTTATGTTTATATGCATGCATACAAGTCCTCTAGCCCACCTCTTCCTAAACTTCCCACCGTAATTTGACAGTCTGTTTGATGCTTTAATGCCTCTGTATCTATCTTTTTATTAGTTTATAATCTTTATTATCCATAAATGAGTGAGATCATGTGGTATTTTTCTTTCATTGACTGGCTTATTTCATTTAGCATAATGCTCTCCAGTTCCATCCAGGTTGCTGCAAATGGTAAGAATGCCTCCTTTTTTATGGCAGCATAGTATTCCATTGGGTAGATGTACCATAGTTTTCTGATCCACTCAACTGCTGATGGGCACCTAAGCTGTTTCCAAATTGTAGCTATTGTAAATTGTGCTGCTATGAACATAGGGGTGCATGTATCATTCCTGATTGGTGTTTCTAGTTTCTTAGGATATATTCCTAGGAGTGGGATTACTGGGTCAAATGAAAGTTCCATTTTTAGTTTTTTGAGGAAACTCCATAGTGGCTGCACCAGTCTGCATTCCCACCAGCAGTGCATGAGGGTTCCTTTTTCTCCGCATCCTCACCAATACTTGTCGTTTGTTGATTTGTTGATTATAGTCATTCTGACAGGTGTGAGATGATATTGCTCTATCCACTGAGCCAAACTGTTTTTGGCTTGTCTGTGAAGCTCTTGATTTCACCTTCAGTTTTGAATGATAGCCTTACTGGGTATAGTATTCTTGGGTTCAGTCCCTTTCTTTGCATCACTTTGTAAATTTCATTCCATTCCCTTCTTGCCTAGTGTGTTTCTGTTGAGAAATCCGTTGACATTCTAATAGGAGAACCCTTGTAGGTAACTCTCTGAGTCTCTCTGGCAGCCTTTAAGATTCTTATTTTGTTGGTGGTGTTTGCCAATTTAATTATGGTATGTCTTGGTATTGGTCTTTTAGGGTTCATCTTGTTTGGGACTCTATGTGCTTCTTGGACTTACATGTTTTTTTTCTTGCCAGTATCAGGGAAGTTTTCTGTCATTATTTGTTCAAACAGATTTTCTATTCCTTGCTTCTCTTTCTCTCCTTCGGTGTTGTCCCAAAGCTCCCTTAGGCTCTCCTCTTGCTTTTTAAGTCTTCTTTCCAGTTGCTGCTGTGTTTGTGTGTGTTTTTTCCTACCTTGTCTTATAATTCGCTGATGCGGTCCTCAGCCTCTTTTAGTCTACTGTTTAAGCCTTCCATTGTGTTCTTTATTGCAGCTCTATCGTTCTTCATCTCCTCTGGGTTCTTTTTCATGTTTATGACATTTTCATTCTGCTCCTTATAATTCTTATTGAGTCACATGTATTTGTAATCCAGCTGTTTAAACATCCTTATAACCATTACTCTGAATTATTTCTCTGTTAAGCTGCCAGCCTCAATTTCACTTAACTCCCTTTCTGGTGACTCCTCTTTTTCTTTCCTTTGGGTTTGCTTTTTTGTCTTCCTGTAATGTTTTAATTGTAGACCCAATTACTTTGCTCCCCAGGTTCTTTTGGGGATGGTGCTTCTGGTGTAATTTCTCAGTTCTGGACTTGGTAATCTAGTGTAGCTCCCTACTTGAGCTATTTGGGTTCTCTTGATGTAGGCCTGCGAGCTTGAGAGGCACAACTGCAATGTCTAGAAGTCAGCAGCTGTCCCAATTTTTGTGTCTTGCACCATTAGTTGAAATCACGCATGCCCAGAGGGGACTCACAGTGGCACCTAGGGATCATCTATTGGGGTGATGGGGTTCAGGGGGTTTGCACCCTGGAAAGGCATGAATGTGCTGTCCAGAGTTCTGTAGTTGTGGGGTTGGCAGACTCAGCTTTTGCTGCTGTACCTGTGCTGGATAGATGCTCACTCCCAGTGGCGGCTCATAGGGGCACCTGCAGTACATTTGCCTTCAAGGCACAGAAACTCTCTGAAGTGCCCTGGCAGTGTAACTGTATAATTGAGGTGCCTGTGAGCAAGTCTCCAGCATGAATGAATTCAGAATTTCTACTGCTGGGGGCAGGAGTGTGTCCCTGTTTGTCCAAGATCACACCCAGGGAGAGCTCACAGTGGCTCCCACTAGCGCCCTGTGGGTAGATGGGCTCAGGGTGCCTGCCTGTTGGAAATTTGCATTTGTGGAGGTATGTTTGCTAGCACAGAGATCTGACACACTCTGAGGAGTCCTGGCACTGAGGTTGAGCAGCTGGGGTGAATATGGGCAGTTAACCGGAAGAGGGAGTTCAGAATTTCTACTGCGAACAGCGCATCCTTGGTTGTACAGAATCACATCCAGCAGGGGCTCAAAGCAGAGGACCCTGTGGATATATGGGCTCAGGCTGCCTTCCCTTGTCTGTGGTGGTGAGTTTGCCTACACAGAGCTCTGACACACTCTGAGGGGCCCTGGCTCTGAAATTGCACAGCTGGGGTGTCCTTGGGTAGTTATTCAGTAAGAGGGAGTTCAGAATTTCTACTGCAGGGCTGTGCACCCTTGTCTGTACAAAATCACAACCGCGGGGGCTCCCAGTGGTTCCCAGGCGCTGCCCATGGAGTGGAGTGCCCTGGTTGCCTGTGCTTGATGGAAACTTGCGAATGTTTTGTCCAGAGTTTTGCACTTACTGCTGTCGAGTGGTGCACCTTTGGAGGTGGAGGTCCCAGGGTCTGTGGGTCTGTGGGTGGGGCAGCAGGATTTTGGCTGGAGTGGCTGCTGGGTCGCAGGGAAGTTCCAAGGCCTGTCTGGTTGGTGGTGTTGATGAGTTCCTAAAAAAGGCTGTTCTCCCCTTCAAGATGGTGTGAGCTCCATGCCTGAGTCCTGCAGTCCAGGGAGTGTCCACAGCAGTAGTAGTCTCTCCTTGTCCAAGAGAGCCTAGTTTGCCAGTTCCTGCAGTTTCTGCGAGATTTAACTGTCTCTTACTCACTCCACACACACCACACACATCCACACATTCTTTCATACCCTCCCTCACTCACTTCCTCTCCTTCATCTCTGTCCTGCCAGCCGCCATCTTCCCTGTTCCCCAATATGTTTCTCTTACATTGATGTTTCTCTTTCTCCTTCTTTCTAAAAAAATCAATAGAAACAATATCCTCAGGTGAGGATTAACAAACAAACAAAAAAGAAAATTCCATTCCCTGTGATTTCCAGCTTTGTGTTCTCTCTAAAGCAATAGGTACCAGTGGAAGTACAATATAGCCATCATAATAATATATTGAACCTTTTTTCCATATGTCTCAGTTTTTGAACATTTTTTTTAACTGCCTTCTAAGCTCAAAGCAATTCTTATTTAAATTTGAAGATTTGCAAGTTGTCATTTTAAAAAATAAGTGTAGCATCCATGCAGTCATTTTTAGGCAACTCAGCTGTCTTAATCATTTCTTTTTCCTAAACAGAAGCTCATTTTGGGATTGATTTTCTTTTCCTTTTCGCAAAAGAAGTGGTTGCCTGAACTGATGAGGAAGAAAAGAAAGTTCCCATGCTCTTTTGCTTCACAATGAGGCAGAAGCAAAGAAAGGGTAATTTTAATTTTTATTTTTTTATGCTATCATTTTTAAACATTTAATAAATATTTATTGTTCAGATTACTACAATTGTTCCCCTTTCCCTCTCCCTCTCCCACATAACTCCCCTCCACCAGGTTCCTACCCCACACTCTGCCCTTACCTCCCCCCTCCATTGTACTCATCCATAATTGTACGATTTTTGTCCAGTTTCTTCCTTCACCACTTTCCCCCTGAGAATTCAGTCCACTCCCTTTCTATGCCCCTGATTCTGTTATATTCACCAGTTGATTCTGTTCATCTGATTTTTAATTCACTTGATTTTTAGATTCTCTTGTTGATAGATATGTATTTGTTGCTCATAATTTTTATCTTCATCTTTTTCTTCTTCTCCCTCTTTTTAAAGAGTATCTTTCAGCATACTATCTAATAAAAGAGTAATATGCAAATTGACCATACCTCTGCTATTCCAACAAGCCATGCCCACAAGCCATGCCCACTAGCAAATCAGGAGTGAGTATGCAAATTAAACCAACCAAGATGGCTACAGCCAAAGAGAGAGCAGGAGGGAGGCTTGGGTTGCTTCCGGTGATGGAGGAAGCCAAGGTTTCTGCACACCCTGGCTGGCCCAGGCCTCTGCTTAAGGCAACAAAGTTTCAATGGCTGCTGCCACTGAGCGAGCAGAAGGCCTGGGTCCTCTCCAGGCTACGAAGTTTCAATTGTAAAGATAAATAAATCCCAAATACCAGGGTCTCTGCTTGGGTCACTGGGAGGTGTGGCTGGCCTGCAAACCACCACAGGTCCCTTGCTCAGGCCACCCCATGCCCCAAGGGAACCCCAACCTGATCTGGGACACCCTTCATGGCAAACCAGCTGGCCTCCACCTGTGCACCAGGCCTCTGTCCTAATAAAAGAGTAATATGCAGATTGACCATCACTCCAACACACAAGATGACTGCTCCCATGTGGTCAAAAGATCCTGCCTGCATGTGGACACAAGATGGCTACCACAAGATGTCAGCAGAGGAGGGCAGTTGTGAGGGACCGGGTCTGCAAGGGAAGGCAGTTATGGGTGATCAGGTCAGCAGGGGAGGGCAGTTGTGAGGAACCAGACCTTCAAGGGAGGGCAGTTGGGGGTGATCAAGCCTGCAGGGAAGGGCAGTTAGGGGTGACCAGGCCTTCAGAGAAGGGAAGTTTGGGGCGACCGGGCCTTCAGGGAAAGGCAGTTGAGAGGGATCCAGGCCTGCAGGGGAGGGCAGTTAGGGGTGACAAGGCCTGCAGGAGAGGGAAGTTAGGGCAAACAGGCTGGCAGGGGAGCAGTTAGGCATCAATGGGGCTGGCAGGGGAGTGGATAGGGGGTGATCTGGCTGGCAAGCAGAAGTGGTTAGGGGCAATCAGGAAGGGCAGGCAGGTGAGCAGTTGTGAGCTAGCAGTCCTGGATTGTGAGGTAGAATCAGGCCTAAACGGGCAGTTGGACATCCCTCAAGGGGTCTCAGATTGGAGAGGGTGCAGGCTGGGCTGAAGGACCCTTCCCTTCCATGCACGAATTTTGTGCACCAGGCTTCTAGTTTCATATGATACTGGTTTGGTGCTGCTGAACTCCTTTAGCTTTTTCTTATCTGTGAAGCTCTTTATCTGTCCTTCAGTTCTGAATGATAGCCTTGCAGGGTAGAGTAATCTTGGTTGTAGGTTCTTGCTTTTCATCACTTTGAATATTTCTTGCCACTCCCATCTGGCCTGCATAGTTTCTGTTGAGAAATCAGCTGACAGCTGTATGGGTGCTTCCTTGTATGTAATTAACTGTTTTTCTCTTGCTGCTTTTAATATTCTCTCTTTGTCTTTTGCTCTTGACATTTTAATTATGATGTATCTTGGTGTGGTCCTCTTTGGATTCCTTTTATTTGGGGTTCTGTGTGCTTCCTGGACTTGTAAGTCTATTTCTTTCACCAGGTGGGGGAAGTTTTCAGTCATTATTTCTTCAAATAGGTTTTCAGTATCTTCTCTCTCTCTTCTTCTGGCACCCCCATAATTCCGACGTTGGTACACTTGAAGTTGTCCCAGAGGCTCCTTACACTATCTTCAAATTTTTGGATTCTTTTTTCTTTTTCTTTTTCCAGTGGAGTGTTTTTTGCTTCTTTGTATTTCAAATCTTTGACTTGATTCTTGCCTTCCTCTAGTCTGCTGTTAGGTCTCTGTATAATATTTTTTATTTCAGTTAGTGTAAGTTTAATTTCTAGTTGGTCCTTTTTCATATCCTCGAGGATCTTCTTAAATTTATCCATCTTTTCTAGGAAATTCTTGAAAAACGCTATAACTGTGGTTTTGAACTCTATATCCTGTTGTTTGTTTTCCTCCATTCCTTTCATTTGTGCTGTTTCTTTGTCTCTGTATTTTGGCTGCTTCCCTGAGTTGGTAGAGTATCCTTGTGTGCGAGGTGTCCTACATTGCCCAGTGGCTCAGCCTCCCCAGTTACCTGAGGTGGACTCTTTTGGTGCACCCCTTTGTGGACTATGTGTACAGCCTTGTTGTAGTTAAGTCTTGATTGTTGTTGGTATCACTGGGGGGAATTGATAGAGTAATCTTGGTTGTAGGTTCTTGCTTTTCATCAAGAGGACCACTTGGTTGTAGGTTCTTGCTTTTCATCAAGAGGATCATCACTTGGCTGTGAGGATCAGCTGTGTCTATGCTGGGAAAACTTCTGTGCTGGAGACAGTCTTATGAGACAAAACTTGCAAAATTGCAAGAGCCTCTGTGCTTGGCTTAGATGATGCGGAGTCTCAGGGCTGAGCAGACAGCCTTGGCTTCCCATCAGCCCTGCCCTATGAGGCCCCTGGGTCTCAGTGTCCCTCCGGTAATCACTGGAGTACTCTCTGCGTGCACTTGTGCGCATCTCCAGACCTCTGCCTTTCATGGCTCCTCTGAGTTTCTGTGCACCTCGGGGACCCGTATGAGTCTGGGTTCCCAGGGTCTTGCCCAAAACTGGCATTCAGTGCAGTTGGGAGGTTCTGTCTTCTTCCCACTAGAGAAAGCCAGTGGAACACTCAGCAGTCAGTCCTCTCTGCACACACTCATGTGCACACCTCCAGACCTCTGCCTTTCATGGCTCCCCTGAGTTTTTGTGCCCTCCTCCCTTTTCCCATATGGGTCTCACCCAGCACTGGGGTTCAGTGCAGTTGGATCTAGGGTTCAGTGTTGTCAGGAGTTTCTTTCTTCATCCTGCTAGAGGAAGCCAGCCAGGCACTCAGCTGTCCGTCCTCTCTACACGTGTGTCTCTGTACCTCAGCTTTTTGCAGGTACAGAGGCTTTCCTGCAGGTCTTCTGAGTCTCCGTGAACCTCTCTCTTTCCTTCTAGTTGTAGAATTTCCACTCAGCCAGCTTTCCTGTGGTTCTAGATGATGTCCGTTCTGTATTTTAGCTGTAGTTTTGAAATTGTTGTACGAAGCAGCATTTTAAGTGTTCACCTATGCCACCATCCTGGTTTCTCTAAGTTGTATTTTTAAAGGAAGGAATGAGGAGGTTAAAGGAAATAGATCAATCCATCACTTTGTTTAATCATTTCCATCAGCAGGATCTCCCTGCATGTTCCCACATCCCATTCTTACTGCAACTTACTTTCTTTTTCTCTCTCTGTCCTCTCCCTCCCTTCCTCCCTCCCTCCCTCTTTGTCTCCGTCCCCGCCCCCGCTCCCTCTCTCTCTCTCTCCACATTAAGTGTCCAGCCTGTTTTGTATTTGGGACAGAAAGTATAGTGTCAGTCACTGTTGACTGACTGGGTGCTTAACATGTTGATATATTTTTTATTGATTTCAGAGAGGAAGGGAGAGGGAGAGAGAGATAGAAAGATAAATGATGAGAGAGAATCCTTGATTGGCTGCCTCCTGCACACCCCCTATTGGGAAGCAAGTCTGTAACCTGGGGATGTGCCCTTGACCAGAATTGAACCCCGGACCCCTCAGTCCGCAGGCCAACCCTCTATGCACCGGCTAGGACTGCAAATTTCTTTAAGGAGAGAGGTGATAGGGAGAGCAATTTCAGTCATTTTTCTCATGATTGTACCATTTCCCCCTACAGTTGGCTCTTTGGAGGCAGACAGCTCACTCCACGAGTGGTCTTCTCTCCTCCTTTCTGCTGTTGCTCTTTCAAAGGACAGTTGTGTGTAGAAATAAATAATGTACTAGGTTCTGATCGGTTAGAAGTGAACTAACTAGTTGAGAAAGTTATTACCAACAACCCATTAGCTTTTAAATCTGAGGGTTTCTTATTCATACGAGCATAGAGTTTTAGAGCCATATATGGAGATGGGCTCTTCCAACCACCTTGTTTTATAGATGGAGTTCCAGACAAGCTAAAGGCTTTCCCAAGGTCAGACAACCAGTTATTGGTAGTACTGGGACTAGAGCCCAATTGTCTTAATTTTATTTTTTCCATTACATTTGATTTAATTCCGGAATCTAGACTACAATAAAAGGCACAGACTTATTAAAGTTAATCATTAACCTCTAAACTGGCAGATTCAGTTTTAAAAGAGAGAACGCTAACATTCTCAGTAGGGATAATAAGGAGGCAATTGGGAAAGAATAAAACTGCTCAAGAATAAAACAGCATCCTACCTTCTTGCTTTTTTTGTTAAAATATCTTTAACCAGAAAGTTTATACCAATGTATGCTAATTTAAAGGGGAAGAAAAGGGATTTGAGGGAAAAGCAGGGAATGATCTTGAAAGCGAACCTGCAGGTTTTCCTGTGGCATTCTGGAGACTCCAGCACAAGAAATGTGATACCAATAACAAAGGAAGGAAGGATTAGAAGCGGCTTAGTGTTTTTACACTTAAAACGTATCCCTTTTTTCTCCTGTAGGTTTATAAATGTGATTTTGGAGATGGACGTTTCTTATAAAACAACACAGAGTTTTTACTTTATTCCTCTAACAATGACACTGAATTGGAATAATTACCCTTCAAAGAGGCCATGGTACTGTGCAGATATTTTTGAGTTGCTTGATCATTGCTTTTTAAAAAATTTCCTCCACAATGTAAGATGTTCCTCTTTCCCACCCTTTTGCCACTGTCCTGCCATTCTTCTTCTTCCTTTTATCTTTTTAAAATCATTTTTTACTTTCAGTTGCTGTTAACATGCATTATTATATTAGTTTCAGGTAGACACCTGAGGGAGTAGACATTATATGACTTAATAAGTGGTCATCCTGGGAAATTTTGTACCCATTTGACACTGTACATGGTTATCAGACTATTATTGACTGCATTTCCTATGCTGTACTTTATATCCCATGACTATTCTGTAAAAACCATTTTTTTACTTCTTAATCTCTTCATCTTTTTTGTCTATCCTCTCAATGCCCTTCCCATATGTTAAAATGTTCTCTGTGTCTATAATTCTGTTTCTGTTCTGTTTGTTTATTCGTTTTGTTTTTTTAGATTCAATTGATAGATACGAATTTATTTCATTTTATTCTTCATATTTTTGATCTTTTTATTCTTCTTAAAGAAAACCCTTTAACATTTCATATGATAACTAGAGGCCTGAAAGCATGAAATTTGTGCAAGTGTAAGCCTTTCTTCCCCTGGCTGCTGGCACTGGCTTTTCTCTGGCACCTGGGACCCAGGCTTCCCTCACAGCCCCAGCTTTGTCCAGAAGGTTGTTCAGTATAATCAGCTTTTATTATTATAGATGGACTGCTGGCTCCCAACTGTGTGCCTACCTGCCTTCCTGATTACCCCTAACCACTTTTGTCTGCCAGCCAAATCCCCCCTAACCAATCCTCTGCCAGCCTGATTGCTCTTAACTGCCCTCCCATGCAGGCCTGGTCACCCTTAACTGCCCTTCTCTGCAGGCCTGGTCAACCCCAACTGTCCTCCCCTATAGGCCTGGTACCCTCAACTGCTCTCCCCTGCAGGTCTTATTGCCCCCAACTTCCCTCCTCTACTGGCCTGGTCACCCCTAACTACCCTCCCCTGCAGGCTTGATTGCCCCCAACTGCTCTCCTTTGAAGGTCTGGTCCCTCCCAACTATCCTCCCCTATTGGCCATCTTTTGGTGGCCATCTTGTGTCCACAATGGGGCAACCATCTTTGACCACATGGGGGCAGTTATCTTGTGTGTTGGAGTGATGGTCAATTTGCATATTACTCTTTTATTAGATAGAATGTTTTAATTTTCAAATATTGGAAATTTTTCGTATATCTTTTTGTTATTGAATTCTAGTACAGGGCCAGATAACCTACTCTGAATGATTCCAGTCCTTCAATTTACTTAAGATTTATGGCCCAAAATAGTCTCTCATGATGACTATTCCTTGTGCATTGAGACAAATGTATTTGGCAGTTTCTTGGGTTGAATTTGCTGTTCTTGGGTGTACCAGTTAATAATGCAGATTTTTTTCAGTAGATGGAATTACACATATATTGATATATATGTGATTTGATATGTATGCTATTTTGTTATATTGACTTCAAGCTTGAAAACTTCACATGTCAAATTTTCTGAAGGTGTTAACATAGATATTTTTATGCTTAAAAATGTCGGATTTCGTGCCAAAAAGAGCTTTTGCAGGAAGTTTTAATTCATTACTTTATTTTGAAGAAAAGTGCTGCTGAAAGTTATATACTTCTGGGAGCTTATGGTGAACATGTTCCTTCTCAAGATACTTGTGAACACTGGTTTAAATGCTTTAAAAGTGATGATTTCAATGTGAAAGACAGAGAATGTTTAAGTCAACCAAAAAAGTTTGAAGACCAACAATTACAAGCATTATTGGATGAAGATGTGTGTCAA
Organism: Lasiurus cinereus; assembly: GCA_011751065.1. Lineage (NCBI taxonomy): Eukaryota > Metazoa > Chordata > Mammalia > Chiroptera > Vespertilionidae > Lasiurus > Lasiurus cinereus. Next base: position 6,633,764 of record JAAGEH010000076.1, on the reverse strand, counting down.
ACTCAAAAACATCTTGCAGAAAGATTAAATGTTGTTCAGTATAAACAATTTCCGATCATTTACAAGCTATGGGAAATATTTTAAAGGAAGGAAAATGGGTGCCACATCAACTGAATAAAAGACAAACGGAAAACCGAAAAGTCATCGGTAAAATATTGCTTCAATGGCATGAAAGTAAGTCTTTTTTTGCATCAAATTGTGACTGGCAATGAAAAGTGGATTTATTTTGAGAATCCCAAATGCACAAAATCATGGGTTGATCCATGCCAACCATCGACATCAACTGCAAGGCCAAATCATTTTGGAAAGAAGACAATGCTCTGCATTTGGTAGGTTCAGGAAGGTGTGGTGTATTATGAGTTTCTAAAACCAGGTGAAACCGTTAATACTGATCATCACTGACCACAAATAATAAATTTGAACCATGCTTTGATTGTAAAACGACCAGAATGGGGCAGAAGGCATGATAAAGTCATTTTGCTTCATGATAATGTACCATCACACACTTCAAAACCAGTTAAAAACACGTTAAAAGATCTTTCCTGGGAAGTGTTATTCTACCTGCTGTATTCAAAAGACCTTGCTCCTTCAGATTACCACATGTTCCGAGCGATGGCACATGCAGCTACTGAGCAGCACTTCAAAACGTAGGAAGAAGTGGAAAATTGGGTCTCTGAATGGTTTGCCTCAAAACAAGAAAAGTTCTATCAGGACGGTATCCACAAATTACCTGAAAGATGGGAGAAATGTGTAGATAGCCATGGACATTACTTTGAATAAAGCACTTTTGATGTTTCTCTTGAAATTATCGTGTTTTCTTTTATTACAAAATCCGCATTATTAACAGGTACACCTGATAAATGACAATTAGGTTAAATTGTCTCATAATGTTGTTAAAATTACTATGTACCTATCTACATTTTTCTTCTTGTTTTATGAATCATAGAGAGAGAAGTATTGATTCAGTATAATTATTGGTTTATATTTCTTTTCAGTTTTTTCAGGTCCCCAACTTTTTCCCATATATGTTAAATGCTTTTATGTGGTAGATCAAAAATGTATGGATTTAGAATACTTATATTTTCTTCAAATTATTATGAAATGTCCCTCTCTGTGTTTTGCTTTTTTTCCGTAGATGGAATTACACATATATTGATATATATGTGATTTGATATGTATGCTATTTTGTTATATTGACTTTATTAGTACCAAATAAAGCCTGGAGTTGGCTTTATTTGGTACTAATATAGACAAACCAGCTTCCTTTTATTAGTGCTTGCATGGCATATATTTTTCACCCTTTTCCCTTTAAGCTATCTGTATCTTTATATTTAAAGTGAGTATCTTATATATAGCAATATAGCTGGGTCTTGATTTTCTTAGACCCATTTATTGATATAGCTGGGTCTAAATCTAACATCTTGCTCTTTGTTTTCATTTGTCCTGCTGTTCATTGTTCCATTTGACATAGTTTCTCATATTTGATGAACTAATTGAATATTTTTTGTGCTTTCATTTCATTTCATTTTCTCTATTGGCTTATTGTTTTAATTTTTAGTGATTGCTTGAGGATATACAGTATGCATCTTTGTCTCATTAAGATCTATCTTCAAATAACGTTGTCAGTTTATGTACAGAATTTTACAACAGGATATTTCTATTGTTTTCTGCCTATCCTTTGTATTGTGGCAATTATGTACTTTACCTCTCTGTATGTTAGCACCACGGTTTATTCTCGCTATTTTTGCTTTAAACATCCAGTTATCTTATAAAGAGTTTTCAAATGAGAAAAAAAAGTCTTCTTTATATCTATAGAGATATTTGTTTGTTTCTTTGGCATTCTAATTGTACTGTTTCTTTTAGTGTTTGTATTTTGTGCATAGATGTTTTGGAGAGATTGAAAAGATGAGCCACACTGTCATCTTGCCCTCTGTCTACAAGTCATTTTTTAACCTATTTCTCTGTGTAGCCTATGCAACTTCTTAGGGGTGATGAATTAGTACGATGCACTGTTGCTGGAAGAAACATTTCCTTTTATTTTCTCTCAAATACTAATTTTTAAAAATTGTGTGTGTGTGTGTGTGTGTAAGAGAGAGAGAGAGAAAGAGAGAGAGAGAGAGACAGACAGACAGACAGAGGGAGATAGATAGATAGATCTGGGGCAGAAGGACAGTCTTTGTTCACAAAGTGTTTAGAGAAACACCACAAACACTATTTAGTATTCAGCCTTGATGGTATAGTCTCATTTGGAAGCATCAGCTAACTGCACAGGCTTTTTTATTTACTACAACGCACAGATTTCTCACTTATCCAGAGGCCATTACTCTGGCAACCTCATCTCTTTGGAATGCTAGAGAAAATAATCAAGTAAAACAAATGGCTTCTAAACCGCTGAACTAGATGCGGCAAGGTCATTAAAAATAAATTGTATGTATTTTACTAAAAGGAGAACCCCTGACTCAGAATGTGCTCGCTTCCATTAAAAATACAATTTTAACCAGCTTGGCTAATTGGTTTCCTTCAGCAGAAGGGAGAGAGGGGGCGAGAGGGGTGGTGAGGAGAGAAATGAGGAAGAGGCACATACATTATGTGGAGTGAGATAGAATAGCCAACATTTGTGTATCCCTCTAGACTGCCATCTCCTTCAGGGCAGTTAACGTTGTCCTATTTATCATCATATTCTCTGCATAGTCCCGACACAGGATAATTCAATAAACACTGCCTAAATATATGAACAAACAAACAAACATATGAGACTCGGAGGGACATAGGAGAATGGCAGGAGGTTGAAAGGAGACTTAAAAAAGGGCAGAGTTAGAGGCTATGCTGTGTTTAGGCAAAGGACCCTTTATACCACACTGTAGAGTGCAGAGAATTTCTATTTAGGGAAAATAGCAGCCAGCATGGAGCAATAGCTCATGTTGATATCACTGGCATGTCATTCAGAAAAGGTTACATTTTAGACCCCAGGTGGGTATTTATTGCCTTAAAAAAAGATTTCCATTAGACTCTCTCCTACCCCCCAATAATCTCTATTTCTGTCTTTGGCTCTCTACCTAACAGTTTCACCTCTTCACATTTAGAAAACTCATTTATGAAACAAATGGCTCATTACCTGATGATGTTGCTAAAATGATCTGCTTCTGTACACAGAGTAGATCTGTTAAGAGTCATGCTTTGCTCAACGAATTTATGGAGAAAAAAGAAATGTTCATAGTGATCTATACACACCCATGCCTTAAATCTGAAAAATGCTATTAACCTTTCGTAAATGCATTCACTCTATATAGATGGACATTTCTGCTCTTTTTTATGACAGTCTATTTATTCAATTTGCTCTCGCTATGCTGTTCTCGTGTAGACTTTTAAACGTAAAAATGCTAATAATGCGGGCATTCCCAGCCATGGCAGCCGCCTGAGTGGTGATGCATATGTGTGCATCTGCAGGGCTCAGGAACTCTGCAAAGAACTTTCTCAAATTAATTAATTATGTAACCTCACCACACTTTAAGAGCAGGAACTATTATTATCTAATCTTACTCGTGGGGAACTGAGGCTTGGAGAGGCGAGTTTAGAAAGTTCAAGTTTACAAAGTCAGTAAATGGCAGAGCTGGGATTTGAGTCTTGGTGGTTTGACTCAACATATGATACATACTTCCTCTTTCATCATCTCTGTGGATAAAGTACTAAACAATAGCTCAAGATCTTTTTTTGGAGTTAGTCCTCATCTGAGAATATTTTTCCATTGTTTTTCAGATAGAGTGGAAGGGAGGGGGGGAAGAGACAGAAATGAGAGAGAGAGAGAAAGAGAGAGAGAGAGAGAGAGAGAGAGAGAGAGAGAGAGAGAGAGATTGACTGGTTTTGCCTTCTGTAGGAGCTCTGACTGAAGGCAAAGAGGGAACCCGTGACCTTTCAGTGTGCAGGCCAATGCTCTAACCACTGAGTAACACTGGCCAGGGCAGCACAATATCTACTTTTATATATTTTAATAGAATATTACTTTGCTTGGCTGTCATTAAGTTATGACATTGACAGAGATCAATTAAGCCAACCCTTAGTTTGAAAAAAAGAGCAATTTAATTTGATAGTTGTAGGTAGTCTCTTCTCTTTTCCTTTTTTCTCTCTCCCCCTCTTGAATTTGATTGATGTACATAACAAAATCAGAAAATTCATGAAGCATTATCTTCCATCTTGTCGCACTGCAATTTGCTGTCTATTCTGAATCAGTTGAATAATTTTATTATTTCCTGATTTCACTTCTTTTTTTAAAAATATATATTTTATTGATTTTTTACAGAGAGGAAGGGAGAAGGATAGAGAGTTAGAAACATTGATGAGAGAGAAGCATCGATTAGCCGCCTCCTGCACACTCCCCAATGGGGATGTGCCAGCAACCAAGGTACATGCCCCTGACTGGAATCGAACCTGGGACCCTTCAGTCCGCAGACTGACACTCTATCCACTGAGCCAAACCGGTTCCAGCATGATTTCACTTTTCTTTTGGAGGGCCTTAGTCATAGTTTTTCTTTCTTTTTCTTTCACCTAGTTAAAATTTGTTCATCTCAAAATATATTTCTATTTATCTCAATAACATTCTTGAAACACAATTTTGAAGTTATTTTTGCTCAAAGGCCCCAAATAATTTTTTAAAAGCCCTGCTAATTGTCATGGTTCTTATGAAGCAACTGACAGGAAAAGGCCCAGTTTCTTTATCTTGGTGTTCAGATAGGGAACAAAATACGGCCTCCGTGTCTTTTGTCAAACAGAGCACATCCCACACTTGCCAGAGGGTCCAGGGACACAGGGATGCTTTGTATATGACTTTAATAAAAAACATGTTTTTCTTTTAAAATCTTCCATGAGCGAGGTGGGAACCGGGGAGTTGAAGAAGAGCAAAAGATGGCTTCATTGGGGAAAAAAGAAAAATAAGAGAGCGAGAGTGAGAAGAGCTGATAAGATAAAGAGCATTTAGGCTGTCTATCAGATGTCAAAAGCCATGCCCCGCTATTCTTAAATTGCCTTTTTATGTTGCAGTGCTGGAAGGTGAGTTCAGAGTGCAACCGTTAGTGTTCTTTTGGGAAAGAGAAAAAACAGGAATCGATGCAATAGTCACGGCATATGCCCGTGATTTCTTCCAATGCACAGCTTCTCAGGACTATTGACATGGACTTTTTAGACAAAAATGAGAGCAACTTGATTTTCTGATTATATTGCTTCTCCCCCAGACTTCCCTCTATTGCTTTCGCTGGCCTCATCTTCTCTTGTTGAGGCTGTCCATTTGAATATCATTAAGAATGTCGACGTCTGCTCTCCGATCTCTGCCTTGACCTTAATAGTTATATCTGAGAAATTATTTCCTTGTCTTCTTTCTTTGGCTGAAGCAATCCCAGTCTTTCGTTGAGCTTATTAATTCCTGCCTGGGCCTCCTCCCCGCTCCCCCTACCCCCCAATGCTTGATAAGGACATTTTACAGGGCAATCATGGCTTCGAGTGAGGAATGGAATATAAAGTCAGAGCACCACTTTTGGAGCAGTTAATCAGAGGGTGAGCAATCTGAAGTTGTTCCCTGACTGAAATGTTCACATCTGATTGCTTTCCCTCCTCAGCTCCATTGTCAAATGCCTCTGGCTGCCTCAAATGACTCGATAATGGTGGCACCTGGGTTGTGGAAATGGTCATGGGCCTGTTATGATGGCTTGCGTTATAGTTTTTCCCAGACTCAAATAGCCTGAATACAGGTGCCGTCTGAGGGAGCTAACTGCTCCTGTTATTATATGTAGAAACATTTGAGATCTAAATGCTTATAAACTCCAGGTCTTAACTCTCTCACCTCCTGATGCCTCCCTGGAGATCTCAGCTCTACCCAAAAGGGCCCTTAACACCTGAGATCTTCTTTGCCTACTGATCTGAAGAGAGGGTGACCTTGATAGAAAAGTACTGGTCTTTTGCTAGCAGCATAGATACTTAGAAGAAATTGCAAGCTCTCAGCTCTAATCTTATTCTGGGATCAGACGGGCAGAAATAGCTATTCATTTTCTTACCTGTGACTTGACATCAAATCCTCCACCAGAGGGACCTCAACTCCCCGTGGAAATGGGGAAATAAGCGACGAATGAGCCTTTTGCAGGTTACAAGAATGTGCCTGACACTGGATTTCTCCTTTTTTCCAAAGCCCCTGTGCAATTTTCAGTCCATTTCTTTGAGCTAAAGTAGGCAAAGAAAAAGATGATTAAGTCTCAGAACAGGCATGAAATGGCCGGAAGCTAAGGAAGAAAAAGTTTAGGGTGGACATTTTGAAAGATGAAGAGCAAGAGCGATTAGGCCGTGGAATAGAAGTCCCATCACTGTGGAGCTGAGAAAAGGTTAGATAAGATATTAACATTAATGAGGTAGAGCAAAGCCCAGGAGAATAAAGGAGGCTTGACTAAAAGGACTAGAGCAAATCCTAACAGCCTGCTGACAATTTTCACAGGACAATTTTCAGAGAGACAGTAGGACATCTAGATTGCAATCCCAGGCCCCCTGTTTATATTATAAAGCTGATTCTTTATTTGACAAATGCATTTTTTATCTCCTACTACATGCCAGGCTCTGAGAATATAACTATGTAAGGGCAGAAGCAATACAATCTTGTGGAGAAGAGAGACAAAGCAATCAGAGTTGTGGGCTGGTGGCCTGCTGTGGGAGAGAGATGAGGGAGATTGCCTGACAGATGATCCCAGAAGCTCACCGTGCTCAGAAAAAGGCACTGCACCCAAACACAATACCTTTTCTTCTTTTAAAATAGTTCCCCTTCCCATTCTTTTTTTAAAAAAATATATTTGTGTTGATTTCAAAGAGGAAGGGAGAGAGAGAGACATAGAAACATAAATGATGAGAGAGAATAATTGATGGGGCTGCTTCCTGCACTCTCCCCACTGGGAATCAAACCATGACCTCCTGGTTCATAGGTTGACACCAAACCACTGAGCAACATCAGCCAGGCCAAACACAGCTTCTTCTTCTTCTTCTTTTTTTTTAAATATATTGATTTTTTACAGAGAGGACGGGAGAAAGATAGAGAGCTAGAAACATTAATCAGCTGCCTCTTGCACATCCCCTACTAGGGATGTGCCCGCAACCAAGGTACGTGCCCTTGACTGGAATCGAACGTGGGACCTTTCAGTCTGCAGGCCGACGCTCTATCCACTGAGCCAACCCGGTTTTGGCTAAACACAGCTTCTTATGGGATTGGGGTCCCTGCCCTCCAGCAGCCTGCAGGTACCTCCTCCTAAGTCTGTCAGGTGCTGGCAGCTGGTGCTCTCAGCAATTTTCAGAGTTGGTCTTCCTCTTCCTCCCCACCGCCTGGGACCCACCTCCTACCTGGGTGCTCTCTCACTTATAAAACTGCTCTGCTGTTTGCACTGTGAGAAGGTAGGAGAATAGCAGGAGGACAGCATCCTTCCCAGAACAGAAACCACTGAGTCCAGAAGCTTGCCCCTCGTGCCATTTTGCATGCCCTCAGAGAGATGAAGAGAGAATGTGGCACAATGGACTTTATTGGGAAACATAAGTTAAAAAAAACACACAAACTCTCCCAACCCAGCAGACCTTCAAGAGGGTCACATTGCTTGTCCTTTCCTGAGCCATACATTAGTCTTTGAGGAGAACCCCGGGCGATGGGAAATGGAAACTGCCCCCCTCTCGTTCTCCGTTGCTGGGCTTGATGAGTTCTATTTCGGCAGATGGAGTGCCAGCCCTTTCCCATTTTCCCAAGTGGACCAAGCACTGTTTGCTTTCAGAAGTTCTCAGCAAGGCTTTCATTTTAGATTCATAAAAATTATCAGCCAAACTTCCAACAATGGTTTAATAAAAAAGCAGTTAGCCAGCCAAAAATATAATGGCTGGTATGTCAAAATATGCCGAAGACAGCTGCTAAGCGGGCCACTGGCAGCTCCTGGGCCATATGCCGTGAGTCCCAGGCATATGCACAGCCGGGCACAACAGCACAGAGCATATTGGGAGTAATAAGCCCAGCACCCCATCTTGCTCCCTCTCCCCCTACCCAGTCTCCCCGCTCCAGAGAAACTGACAGCAGGAAATTCTCAGGAGTAAATTGCCGCAGTCAAGATTCACAAAACTCATTTATTAGGCAAGGACCTAATCTGGTAATAGATACAGAAAGCCCTAGTTCCCTAGCTTGGTTTTGGATAAAATCCATGCAAACTTTATTGCATTGCAGAAAGACGATTAAGGGAGGAAGAAAAAAAAAAAACCCACAACAAACTCCTTCATAAAATAACTAACTCAGCAGCACTCATCAAGAAAATTGAACTCAGTTTATAGACTTTTCTTTTATCTATCTGTTTGCTTCTTCCAATCTAATATTTGCATGGGAAAAGTTCCCAGAATTTCCTCTCCCTTGCAGAGATAGTTTTATTCTCCCCGGTGTGTTGCTTGACACAGTCATGTCTATTGCCCTCCCTGATTCCTCAGGAGACCTGCCAATGATTGAGATGTTGGTGATGGCCCCGTATGACTTTGGTTGTGATCAGAAATACAAACTCAGATATGTGCTTATTTTATTTTATTTTATTTTATTTTTTCATTTTTTATTAATGTATTACATGGGTACATATCTTCCCATTGCCCCCCTCCACTCCCATGCATACTATTTTATTTTATTTTTTTAATATATTTTTATTGATTTTTTTACAGAGAGGAAGGGAGAGGGATAGAGATTCGAAACATCGATGAGAGAGCAACATCGATCAGCTGCCTCCTGCACACCCCCTCACTGGGGATGTGCCCGCAACCAAGGTACATGCCTTTGACTGGAATGGAACCTGGGACCCTTCAGTCCACATGCTGATGTTCTAACCATGGAACCAAACCTGTTAGGGCTGTGCTTATTTTAATCATAGGGGCTGGGAAAAAAAACACACACACACACACAAAAACTCCTCTGAATTTTTTTTTTTTTGCCAGCAAGAAGGCCATATTTTCATCAAAAACATGTTTATTTTGAGAACAAAGCACAGGCAAGTCACCTTTTGTTTATAGAGAGCCCCTCCCCATCCCAAAGGAGGCGCCGGTTTGTAAACACTCAGAAGCTGTTTTTAGAGCCTTCACATCGCCTATCTCCTTAAGGACTCATCTTGGAAGCTGCTCTGTGCCCAGGCTTTCTGGCCGTTTCGGAGTGCCAGCAAAATCTTATTCTATTGCTAGGAAAATGTGTCATGTTTTTGAAGATGATAGAATTGCTTTTCCCTAAAACACATTAAACATCATAGTGTGGACAATAGACTTCCAGAATAACCTTGGGAAAGGGAGCAGCACATACATAGGAATCTCTGCGAGTGTCCAAGGTGCATATCATTCTTCAGTTCTCTCTTCCCACAAGAAAATTTTTAAGGTGGTCCAACGAACGTGTACTGGAGGGAGGGGTCTACCAAGGGCACTCCAATTTTGATAATTTGCTGGAGGATTCACAATACTGAACACCAATGACTAAGATTTATCACAGTGAAAGGATACAAAGCAAAATGAGCAAAGGGAAAAGATATAAGGGATGAAGTCTGGATGGAACCAGATTCAAGCCTCTCCCAGTGGGGACACAGAGGATACTCAGTTCCCCTGGCAACAAGTTATGACAACACATGAAATATTGTCAGTGGGGGAGGTTCATTCAAGACAGCGTCTGAGGTGCAGTCGTGTAGACATCCCCTATCTGACATGTTATCATTCTAGACTCTCGGAATAAAAGCGGGTGTTCCAAATAAGCTATATTATTTTTGCAGATAGTTGAGGCACAGTGAGCCATTCTGATCAATTCTGCAAATAGTGGGGACCCTCCCAAATCTGAGTTCCCAGATGGCAGCCAAAGGCCAACCTTGCTGCAGGCCTTTCCAAGGACACCAGTCTCAGATACACATAGAGTGCTGTGTTAACTGTTCTCTGCACAACTAGGGTTATAGACTGATCGGTCATTCCAGCCTGTCTACCTGGCTACCTCATCTCCCTCGAGATGGGTACAAGACCCTTTGTTGGCATGCTGGGGATAGACAGGTTGGAGAGAAGTAAAAGGCATGGTTTGGGCTCTCCAATGTAGGTTCAGCACAATGATGCTTCTAAGAGAGGCAGCATGGTGAAGCTTAAAAAATAGGAATTTTAGAATCTGGCAGATCTAGTTCCAAATCCTGTTTGATAGATCTATAACTTTATAGTATCAAACTTTCCTTATATCTTATATGTAATTCACCAGATATTTGATGATTATGGGTAACCAAAAGTTAAGTAAATTTGGTAGGAAGTAGGACAACTTGTAATTCAAGGGAAATTATCATATAGTAGATCTACTAGTGCACGGGGGTGGGGGATGTCTTTCAACTCAGCCTGCTCCCTCTCCAATCTGGGACCCCTTGAGGGATGTCTGACTACCTACTTCCCTGGATCGGGCCTAAACGGGCAGTCAGACATCCCTCTCACAATCCAGGACTGCTGGCTCCCAACTGCTTGCCTGCCTGCCTTCCTGATTGCCCCTAACTGCTTCTGCCTGCCAGCCTGATCACTCCCTAACTACTCCCCTGCCAGCCTCATTGATGCCTGTTTCCCTGCCAGCCTATTTGCCCCTAAATTCCCTCCCCTGTGGGCCTGGTAACCCCTAACTGCCCTCCCCTGCAGGCTTCATCACCCTAAACTGCCCTCCCTTGCAGGCCTGGTCCCTCCCAAGTGCCCTCCCCTGCTGGCCATCTTGTGGTGGCCATCTTGTGTCCACATGGGGGCAGGATCTTTTGACCATATGGGGGCAGTCATCTTGTGTGTTGGAGTGACGGTAAATCTGTATATTACTCTTTTATTAGAGAGGATAAAGTCCTAGTGCATGAGTGGGGCCAGCTGATTTGCCCTGAAGGGTGTCCTGGATCAGGGTGGGTGTTCCCTTGGGGTGTGGGATAGCCTGGGCGAGGGGCTTGTGATGGTTTGCAGGCAGGCCATGTGCCCTCTTCCCCCTCCCCCCAAAAAAAACAACCCAAATGGAGGCTCTATTTATCTTCTACAATTGAAACTTTGTAGCCTGGAGTGGAGCCAAGCCTTCTTCTGCTCACACAGCCATTGAAACTTTGTTGCCTTAAGCAGAGGTCTGGGCTGCCCTGGGTGTGCGAAAAGCTTGGCTTCCTCCATCGCTAGGGGCAACCCAAGCCTCCCTCCTGCTCTCTCTGTGGCCATAGCCATCTTGGTTGGGTTAATTTGCATACTTGCTCTGATTGGCTGGTGGGTGTAGCAGAATTACGGTCAATTTGCACATTATTCTTTTATTAGATAGAATAGGCTGGCAAATAAGAAATGAAATTACTATTTCTGAGTATAAATTAATGCTCTAACTTTGGGTTGGGTTTCTCATTGTATTTTTTTCTTATTGGTATGTCTGAGCACTTAATGTATATATACCTGTTCATGCTAAGGGGAAGACAAAGATGTTAGAGATGTGGGCTGTGCTCTTAAATGCTTAAAGCCTGGTGTGGGACCTAATGGGGCATGAGAGAGATTCTATACAAGGCAGCAAATGGATTCATGAAATTACAGGCATGTTGGCTCTAGAAAATTCAAAATAGAGCAAAGTGAGATATGGAGACTGTCTTCCAGGCACTCAAGCCTCTTCTAGTAACCCACCATTAATGTATCACTTATGAATTTAACTCCTCCTGTTAGACTTGTTTTTTTTTTAAATCTTTGTTCTAGTTTCAGATTACATCATTTTCCATAGTCATGGGGAAGGAGAATCTTCGTTTACTTGTATGATGTGTTCATCCAAATAGCACTGATTTCCCCCCTTTATTTTTCTTGTCTGAGTGAGTCTCATCTTCCTTGCTTATCTATAAATATAAGTTTACAAATCCCTTAATCCTTTCTAGGAGTTATTAAAGTCCATTATTTTTCATGAAGCATGAAAACCAGAATAGCTTGTCTGTAGTTTTGCATAAGGCTTTGTCAATTTCACATGGGCATCTCATACTTCATTTTTAGGACGGCCAGGCTTATCTCTCATACCCCTGTCTGGTTGTCCTATTTCAGTACTCTACCTCAATCCATGGCCTGCCATTCACATATACAGACCTACACATCTCGGGTTTTGTGTACTCATTGTATAAAAGGATTTTGATTGATCTGCTCTGAGTTTTGCAATCATCTCAGAATAGAGGTCAGATCATACAGCAATGGAGAGTATAGATTTTTTTTTTTTTGTTCAGTGCCTGGTTCTAACTAATCCCAGTCCAGGGATTAGAATTTAGCAGCTGTGAGTCATTGGAAAACTACTCTCCTTGTTCTTGATCTCCTCACTCATAAGGTGAGGAATAAAATATTAGTACCAATTTTAGGACTAAATAAGAATATTTTAACTTGCTCTAAGCAGTGTCTGATACTATATTATGTTTGATAGATACAGAAATTAGAAAAGTATTATTCCATATTGCAATGCCTCTTAGATTTCTTCCATGAACTATAAATCATCAGAGTTGTGTTTTCCTTGATAAACCTCACATTAGTTAAAAGAGACTCCTATAGAGATTCACAGATTCACATTTTTTAGTCTGCACACTACTTTCTTATATCAGAAACCTGATTGGTTCTAATTCAGAACCAGAATGAGAACGTTTATTGTAAGAAGACTGTATTATCTTATGATTTGCATGAGAGAGAATATTATCAGTTCCCTTTTTCTTAAGATGTTACAAATCTCTTACCCCAGTGGCCGGCAAACTCATTAGTCAACAGAGCCAAATATCAACAGTACAATGATGGGAATTTCTTTTGAGAACCATTGTTTTTAAACTTAAACTTCTTCTAATGCCACTTCAAAATAGACTCGCCCAGGCCATGGTATTTTGTGAAGAGCCACACTCAAGGGGCCACGCATGTGGCTCGTGAGCTGCAGTTTGCCAACCACAGTCTTTTCCTGACAAATTCTACAACGTCTTTTCCTCTTTTCTATTCACACTAACATTTTGAACTCATTCTTCCCACCAAATAAGGCAATTGAGGCAGAGGAATATTAGTTTGAGTGGATGTGCAGAGCAATGTTGCTTTAAGGGGGGGAAAGTGCTGATGTGTGATCATGTCCAGACCATAATGTCCAAAAAAACACACAAAAATAAATTCTTTTTAAAGGAAAACACAAAAACCAAAGTGCCCAGCACCCACAGTAGGAACTAAACAAATGCTAACTTCTTTCTCTCACTTTGCCTGGCTGCCAGAAGCAATTTCTTTCCTCTCAATATTTATATTGACCCTGCTTTCCCTTCAGCTAGAAAAACACCAGGATTTTTTTTTAAAGGCTCTGTACCATAAACTGTGTGATGTTTAGCTGCTGCAGAGGTGTGAAGGCTCCTGCTGTTAAAAGTAGAGTAAGATTTTTTTTTTTCTTGGGTGGAAGCCCAGAAAATGTTAGACAAACCAAGGTGAAGACTTTTCCTCACTAATAATAGTGTGGATGCATGCGGGTGTGTTTATGGGTGCGAATGTGTGTGTCTTGGTTCTGAAGCCATTTTGACAAGGAGAAGTCAGGACTAACAGGAAGGAATTAATCCGAAGTCTAAGATGGCAGACTGGTTCCACCCCCCCTACATGAACCAGTGTGATATTCCTGCTTTGCATTCTCTGGATGCTGGCGTTGGCCATCTTTAAATTTCCCACCTTGGAAATACACAATCCAGTTAAAATAACCCTTGGTGAGTTGAGCTGACAGATCGTGACCATTTCTCTGGCCCAACCAGAGACCAAGGCTTCATTACTTGAGCCTTGCAGAACTTTAGAAATGTAAGAGCAGCTCCTGTTTACTGGCTGAGTGCGGTTGGGAGTGTCCCTAAGGGAAAAGGCTTGCGCTTAGATAGGCTTCCCCTTTCAAAATGCCCCGTCTGTTTTATCATATTCCTTTAAACAAGCTTCAACAGCAGATATGCAACCTGTAAACCCCTTTTTCATAAGAGATTGTTCAAGTTCATGAGAGTGTAAAGGTAGCGGCCTGAAGATAACTACATACAGTCGCCCCCCTTATCCGCAGAGGCTATGTCCCAAGACTCCCACTGGATGCCTGAAACCATGGATAGTACTGAACCCTGTATATACTATGTTTTTCTTATATTTACACTGAGTGGCGATGTTATTATGATCTCTGAATGCATAATAACCTGGCCACTCAGTGTATATCCTATTTAATAAAAGGCTAATATGCAAATTGTTCCCTCGACCAGGAGTTTGACCAGCAGGCAGGCTGGCCAACTGCCCATGATCCCTCCTCCTGACCAGACTGGCCGGACCCCACCCATGCATGAACACACACACACACACACACACACACACACACACACACACTGAATGGCCAGATTATTATGCGTTCAAAGATCATAATAATCTGGCCACTCAGTGTACATATCTATAATGAATTCCTGCACCAGGCCTCTAATATACACACACCACACACACACACACACACACACACACACACACACACACACACACAGATACACAAACTCTGAGTGGCCAGATTATTATGCGTTCAGAGATCTTTATAATCTGGCCACCCGGTGTACATACGTATAATGACACTTAATTTACGTAATTCACAATAAGAGGTTAACAACACTAATGATAATAGAACAAGTGTAACAATATACTGTAGTAAAAGTTATGTGATCTCTTTCTTGACTCTCTAAAAATTTCTTATTGTACTGTATCACCCTCTCGTGATGAGGTGAAATGATATGATGCCTCTGTGATGAGATGAAGTGAGGTAGTCGGAATGGTGCACAATTTAAAACTTATGAATTACTTATTTCTAGAATTCTGCATTTAATATTTTCAGACTGCGGTTGACTTCAGGTTAACGGAAACTTTGGAAAGTGAAACTGTGGATAAGGGTGGACTATTATTCAGACAAAAAGGAGACATTTTGCTTCCTCTTCAACCCTTTCTAGAAAACGCTTATTTCCAACAGAAGGGCTGCAAACTGGACTCTTCTGGTAGGGGCACAATGAATGGGCTTCTCCTTCCTAATGAGGAACGTGGGGGCTTTCACAAAGTCAATGTCAGCACTGCTGGAAATCTGCAGCTTCACAGGGAAGATGGTGGGGAGAGAGGGTGGCTGTGGCTGCGGCCCCGGTGAGGCCTCCAGTTGGCTTGTTATATGATCCTCACCAGCTTCCCTGGGAAGAGGGAAAACAACGTTTTTCTCTAATGGCTCAGATTGTCTTCAATACCTACTAGCAGGAGTTTCTGACAACTTTGTTCTCTCAGGTTTTAGACATTTAAAGAGAAACAAAATATCACACATACTTTTAAATGGCACAGGAAAAAGCCAAGGTCTACCTCATTAGTGAATGGAAAACACTGGCCCCTTTGGGCCAGATCACGAGGTCAATGTGCATGTTCCTGAAAGGCCCTATTTATTAACCAAATACCCATTACATGGGTCAAGTCCAAGGCCAGCCTGATGAGTAGGCAACTCCTCATATGGTTTCATTTCAGGGACTAAAATACCGCTCTCTTGATCCTCCACGTGGGAAATATGGCTCCTCTGTGCCCACTGATGCCTGAAATGTCTTTTATAGGAAAAATGCCTTTCATTTAGAAGTCAGAAATAAGGTTCATAATGAAAGTACCTTAGGTGTGACTTGAGAACACGCGGAGGTGTGAGTGACTGTAGCCTGGACTCTCTCGAGAGTCTGTTTCATGGTTGAGGGAAGAAAGAGCCTCTGGCTCCGATGGGGAGAAAGGGACATAAACAGGGAGAAGGGAGCAGAAAGAGAGGACCAGAGGGCAGCCAGCCAGCTTGGTTCATTTGTTGTTGTTCACTTTCAGAGGGAGAAGGACGCATGTAGAGTGTCTGGCACATAGCAAGCGCACCATGTTAATTATTCTCATTTACAGTTACGGCAGGTTCAGGACTGGTCATGCCATTTTTAGAGATAAACCTACAGGCTTCTTGCTGAGAAGTTACAGTGCCTTGTGCATGAAAACAAGGACCTTGAAAATTATTCTTGTTTCATTTTTTTGCTATCCTTTCCCCATCCTAACATTTTCCTTTTGCATTCCTTCTTAGTTCTTTTCTTAAATGAAGAATCTAAAGAAATCTTATCAGGCTTTATACCAAGAAGGGGGGGGGTGGTGTGTTGCAATTGGAAGCACATCTAAACTAATTTTTGGGAATGGGAAGATATGTATACATGTAATACATTAATAAAAAAATAAAAAAATAATAAATTAACTTTTGGCATTCAAATGTACACCACATGTCTGTGCCAATCAGAGTTATAGAACTCATTTTTCCTAATGTCATGAAAGGATTCTTGATTAATATGCTTCTAATTAATGGGACCCAGGATTTTAATCATTCATTCAAAGGGCTCACTTCTGGGTACCTCACCTGCATGCAGCCTTCCCTGCTTATGCCAGCTCATAGTCAGTTCTTTATCTGAACTGCTTAAATGGCACCTATTGTTAGTATCTCTCTCTAGGGATTCATATATATTTCATAAATAAAAATTGCTATAGTTTCATCCATTTTTATTATTAATGTATCCATGGCTATTCAGAATTTAATATGTTTCTATCTCTCCAACTAGACTGCGTTAACCTCTAATGATTCCTATATTCTGGCATTAATGTTCTTGTGTAATCCCTTGTCCTTAACTTGGTGATGGACCTGGTCATCCTATTTTAATGTACAGAATAAGGCAAAAGAGTTAGAATGTCACCTTTAAGATTAGGCTACAAATCCACGTGTCCTGTTCTGCTAGCATTCTCTGGTCACTTTCGCCTGCTCCATGTCCAGGACTCTTATTGCCATTGTTGTAAGATGCGCTATGGGAAGGAGCTGGGAAAGACCTCTGACCAACAGCCAGAAGAAATGAAGGCCCTTAGCCTGGCAGCTTGTGAGCAACTGACACTTGACAACAGTCACCTGACTGAGTTTATAAGTAGTTTCTCCATCAGTTGAGCTTTCAAAGGAGGATGCAGCCCTGGTTGACACCTTGATTGGAATCTGGAGAGAGACCTAGAGCAAAAACATCCAGGGAAGCCATGCCTGAATTTCTGATTGACAGAAACTGGGAGGTGATAAATGCCTGCTCTTTTATGCTGTCGGCCTTTGGAGTAATTTGTTATGTAGCAATGGGTAATTAATATAGGTCATGCCCTGTAGTCTACTTATGCACTAATCCTGAAAGTCCGGGACAAATATCTGGAATATTGGAGAAATCTGCAGTTAGTTAAATGGAGAACATTTATTTTCTTCTCCTTTCAGGTGGGAGAGGGTGAGAGTTGGAACCTATATTTTGGCTCCCAAAGCTTGGACCCATTAATTGTGGTCTTGGTGTATGAAGCCAGACGGCCAATGAACAGAAAAAACAGTTTAGGCGTAACAAAATGAAATCAAGTTGACTATTCAAGGGGCTAAGTGACACTGAAAGTTAAAGTTTAAAGCTTAGGTCAAAGTGGAAACTTAAGGATAAGAACTAGTGATGCAGGCAAGTGGTGGATGCTTTGAAGACATTCTACTTCCAAAGATGGAGTGAGTGGAGTTCATGGAAATATGTGCAGAGAATGAGAAACAGAGGTGAATCCATCTAGAGATGAAGTTACAAACACCAATGTCTATGGTCCCAGAAAATGATGTAAGTAAGTGGTGTGAGGCTTGATTTAATGGAAAGGATTAGCCTAGTTTTAGGGGAGGGTCATATATATTGCAGTGCTCTATCTAAATCCTCATCCTCAGGGACAATGTACCCTACCTTCTGAAAATATTGGCTGTTAATGATTCACACTTTCCTCACTGAGCATTGCCCTCAGCCACAGGGAAACACTTCACCCAAGGTTATGGCCCTTCCCTGGTGGATGAGGAGTTATAAAGAGCTGGCACCAAACTGGGATAGACCTGGAGACCTATTTCCACTCCAGAACTTCCCACGAGATTGCCCGGGACTTCAAAGGCAAACACATTTCAGGCCAGCTTTGCCCTCTGCCCAATTCTACCTTCCTCATTGTTGCATAGTGTATCTTCTAAGAGTATCTCCCATAAACCCTTTGCACAAAACTCCTCATCTCAACCTAAGACAGTCTAAGACAAGGGGGTAATAACTATTTAGCTCTACCAACCTTTGCTATGCATGGGAATGTAGACCCATTGTCAGATCTTATTGTTCAAGAGAAGCCAGAACTGCAAATGTGGAAACAAAATACTCCACTCTTTCATTCTATACTGACAAATAATTCAAATTTCAGTAAAAACCACCTCTGAAGTGAAACCAAACACATCTGTGGTCCAGATTCAGCTAATGGGCCATGAGTTTGAATTATGTAATCCCTGCATCTGAAGTTGTTTAGTGTGTGTGTGTGTGTGTGTGTGTGTGTGTGTGTGTGTGTGTGTTAATATTGGACCACCATACTGGACATTTTGTACATGGGCAGGAGAGGTAAAAGTGGAGGAAGCTTAGTTTTCCTGGTCCTCAGTACCATGTAATGAAATACTTAAGTAATAACACTCCTTTCCCTCCTTCCAAAATGTGGATTTCTAGTTTTTCATGAGTGCTAGGAGTAGAGATTCCCTTCTCCATCGTGTGTTTGGCTCCATTCCTAAAGTCATAGAGTGACCTCCCACCCTATTTTACACCTGATATTTCAATGTAATTATTAATATTTCCCACTTCTCTTCCCAAAATGCCCCAGTGTGGATAATAAATTTTGTTTCTTTGCTAGGGGAACCATGTACCTCTCTGGATATTTCTTTTCTTCCCATGAATAAAATCTTTGGATATCCAGGACAGTGAAGATATATCACCTTTAAAGGATGAAATTCATTAAAAGTAACATTTTTCTCTTGCAAGTTGAAATCATCACTGGTGTCCCAGTGCTGCTATTTGACTCAATCTCACTTTTCAGGGGAATAGTTTTTACATGCTCTTCACAGTTTAAACCAATTTGATTTCACTAGTAATTTTCCTTATTTCAACTTGGCTATGCTGAAGTAGTTCAGGCTGCTTCCAAACACTTACTGCCTCATTAGCTGATAGCTGTAGTCTAATGACTTTCCGAACAAATGAGAGCTTCTGGTGTGGTGGACACCAGTGGAAACAGCTCTTTGCAGACTAAAGGAGAGGAAGTCAGAATTGGATTTAATTCCACCCTTTGTTAGCTTTGGGAAAGTTAACATTTATTTAAGTGAAATTGTAATTATTTTCAGTCTTGCTGATGGATGGGAAATTGCTGGATAAATTGATTGAAGCCATCACATTGTTCGTCACATAGTTAAGTATATAACAAGGGAAACCTTTTTTTGTTGTTGGAGAGTTCAGTGTAATTTTCCAAGGTTAGCCATAAAAGTAGATATTAATATAATATGTGTATGTGTATAGACACATATACACACCTCCCATGTGTGTGTGTGAATATCTATATACACACATATATAGAGATATATAGATATCCTATCTAATAAAAGAGTAATATGCAAATTGACCATATCTCTGCTACACTCACAAGCCACACCCCAGCCACACCCACCAGCCAATCAGAACAAGCATGCAAATTAACCCAACCAAGATGGATATAGCCACAGAACGAGCAGGAGGGAGGCTTGGGTTGCCCCTGGAAATGGAGGAAGCCAAGCTTTTGGCAAAGCCTGGCCTGCGGAGGCCTCTGCCTAAGGCAACAAAGTTTCAATTGTAGAAGATAAATAAATCCCAGATACCAGGGTTTCTGCTTGGGTTGCTGGGGGCCTGCCTGCAAACCACCATAGACCTCTCGTCCAGGCCACCCCACACCCCAAGGAAATACCTACCTTGATCTAGGACACCCTTCAGGGAAAACCAACTGCGCCCACCCATGCACCAGGCCTCTATCCTATCTAATAAAGAGTAATATGCAGATTGACCATCACTCCAACACACAAGATGACTGCCCCATGTGGTCACAAGATCCTGCCCCATGTGGACACAAGATGGGCACTACAAGATGGCCAGCAGGGGAGGGCAGTTGGCAGGGACCAGGCCTGCAAGGAAAGGCAGTTGGGGGTGATAAAGCCTGCAGGGAAGGGCAGTTAGGGGTGACCAGGATGGCAGAGGAGCGAAGTTGGGGGTGACCAGGCCTGCAGGGTAGAGCAATTAGGGGCAAATAGGCTGGCAGTGGAGCAGTTAGGCATTAATCCGGCTGGCAGGCAGAAGTGGTTAGTGGCAATTAGGAAGGTGGGCAGATGAGCAATTGGGAGCCAGCAGTCCTGGGTTGTGAGAGGGATGTCCAACTGCCCGTTTTGGCCCCATCCTACCTGGATTGGGCCTAAAAGGGCAGTCATACATCTCTCAAGGGGTCCCAAATTGGAGAGGGAGCAGGCTGGGCTGAAGGACACCCCTCCATGCATAAATTTTATGTACCAGGACTCTATATAGATATATAGATATATAGATATATAGATATATAGATATATAGATATATAGATATATAGATATATAGATATGTAGATATATATGCATACACATTAAAAATATGTGTATTTAGAAATATGACTCTTTTGCCTTTTCCAAGTGTATAGATTAGGCTCTTTGGTTACAATGAAAGCCTGAGACCCACTCAGCCTATTTCAGGAATAAATGTGAGAAGACAGTTTGGGAATCTGTCAGGTTGAAAAGGAGCAAAGGTGTATATTCAGGTCATACAAGTCTCTAAGAGGTAAATCAGGGTTCAGGCAGTCACTCTTAGCTGCCTCTCCAACCTTGATTCCCAACTCACCCTATTTTACTTTTAAAACTTTTCTCCCCCAGGAGAGATGGGCTACTTCCCAACCTCTGAAGTTGAATCATGTTTTGTCTAGGGCAGGCAGCATAATCCAACCTCCTTAGCTAGTGTTTGCTTTAGGGGTGAGCATGAGAACAGATTCTAGGCACTGATGCATAGAAGGAAGTCTGTTGTGGTAATTTGGGAAAGATTTTGCTTCCTGATAAAACAAGAGATGGTGATGAGGCTGCTTCTGTTTTTTTGCCATGAAGTGATGTGCAAGAACTTTAAGATTCGAGCTTGAGAGCATGAGGCTAAAAGCCTAGAGATGAAGAACAAATAGGCTGACAATAGTCTTTTAGAAGGGTAGAAAAAAATAGGTGCTGTTCCTAACAGTTTCCCTAAACCTGGACCACTTACCTCCAGACTTCTTGTCATGTGAGAGCGTGAAATAATTTTTTTTTTTACTTTTAGAGAGAGAGAAAAATGGGGAGGGGTGGGGGGGAGGAGAGAGAGAGAGAAACATCAATGTGAGAGAGAAACATGGATTGGTTGGTCCTATACCCAGGGATCAAACCCACAACTTGGGTATGCTCCCTGACCAGGAATCAAACTAGCAACCTTTCAGTACAAGGGATGAGACTCAAGCACCTGAGCCACACCAGCCAGGGTGAAAGTGAAACGTTTTGATGTTTAAGCCACTGTTGTTTTGGTAGTCTGCTATTTGCAGTCCAACCATCTCTGACAATGTCTAGGGACGAGTTTACAGTAGTCTCACTTTATCCATTCCTGGTTTCAGTACCTGTAGTTGACTACATTCCAAAAATATTAAATGGAAAATTCCAGAAATAAACATTTCATATATTTGAAATTGCACACCATTCTGGGTAGTGCCATCCTGCTCCATCATCCCAGGATGTGAATCATCTCTTGGTCCAGTATAGCCATACTGCACACACTTTCTCCCCATTAGTCACTTAGTAGGCGTCTCGGTTATCAGATCAGTTATTAGAGAAAGAGAGACCACATTCGCATCATTTTTGTGATAGTATACTGTTACAATTGTTCTATTTTATTATTAGTTATTATTTTGAATCTCTTGCTGTGCCTCATTTATAAATTCAACTTTATCATAGCTATGTATGTATAGAAAAAACATATATATATATATATATATAGAATTTGGTGCTCTCCACAGTTCAGGCATTCTCTAAGGGTATTGGAATGTATCCCCTGAAGATAAGGGGGGACAACTGTATCTTTTTTTTAATTGATTTTTTTAATTGATTAAGGTATTACATATGTGGCCATATCCCCCATTGCCTCCCCAGCCACTCTTGTGCATGTCCTCACCCTCCTGCTGTCTCTGTCCATTGGTTATGCTTATATGCATGTATACAAGTCTTTTGATTGATCTCTGCCCCTTACCCCACTCCTCCCCTCCCTTCCCTCTGAGGTCAACTGTATCTTGTTGCCTGTCCAATATCAGGATTTTGTGGATATTTATTTCCATATATCCAGACAGATTTCAATCAAAATCAAATGAGCTTTCTGCAAACCAGTGGTTCAGTGTCCTAGCTACCCAATCAGATTTCTTCTCTGTTTTGTTTCATGATTGGGCAAAATTGCAGCTCTCTCTTTGACATATTGCAGGTTTGTGAATTAAGTAGAGGTCCAAGCCATACCATGAAAACTTTTAGCTTTGACACATTTGGCCTTTATACTTCCCTTAGTTGATTATTTATGAAATTAACAAGTATTTTATTGGGCACCTGATATGTGTCAGGTGTGGAAATTTAGTAAGAAAATACAGAAATGCTTCTTCCTGCCTTCTTGGAATTTACTTTCTAATAAAATTATGCAGTTTCTGTATTTATTGCCAAATTCCAGGGATCCCCAAGATGTTGAGTTGTAAGAATAGGATATGGAAATCACCCAGAATGAGTGTGTGTCTTTTTTGAATGTGATGAACATGGTAGCAGGTAGCTCTTCTTGAATTATTTAAAATTTGTTTTTGCTGTGATATTGAAAGAGGTCGAGACAACCGTGAAATATTGCATTGAGATTTTCTCTTTCTTACCTAAGCCATAGTCAGAATGTCTAGTCTGGAACCAGCATATCGTACCCTCTGTAGATTACTAATCTGAGTTTCAGGGCCTACATATGTGTTTTTTCACATTCCCATGATAACATTCTCAAATAATCCAGGTCATGCAAACCAAAGTGGATGGCAGTAAATTTTAACAAGGGCCACCCAGCTTTTATGTTGATATTGAATCACCTGCAAATCTAGGATGCTGGGACTTCCATTTGGGATAAAAAAAGGCAAGTAGCTGTGCCTTAAATAGCTTCTCCATGTTCACACACAGGTAAAAACATTAAATTTGAGAATTCTTGCTAACGAACAAATTGAGTCCAATAGTTACATTCAGTTTGTCTGGATTTTCTCTGTAGTTTTACTGAATGGGGACATCATTACTCCTTGCCCCAAAGCAGCTACTCTGCCTCATGAAGTGACTGCATTTACTGAGTTTTATTTTGCTTATTGATCTTCCTTCACAATTTGCCCCCCATGGGATTATTTAGCTACCCAGGATTGATATTTTCAGGGAGGCTTGGGTCAGACAAGAATGGGTCTCTGTGGTGGTTTTGGTATTCTATGGACCAAAAAAATAAAATCCCTTACAGGTGTATTTCTGGAAGGTGAGTTATGGTGTTTTCTTTGATTCCTTGCTTTGATTTCCCACATGGTGTCTTTTTATTCTCCATTGGTGGAATTCTAATGAAGATTATCTTCAAAGCCCCTTCAGCAAAAATTTCTTATTAAATAAAGCTTTATTTTCTAGGCCAATTCTCTGTATGTCTAAAGCCAACCCAGAATAGCAATTGTCCTTACCCATTCTGCACCCCCTTAAAATGTCTAAATTAAGCCTCTCAGTCACAGTCACCTTTTCCCATTACTGCCAGGTTTTTCTAATTGTGTTTCAGAGGTGGTTTCTGGAGTTGGCAACCATGACCTTGACCCAGAGTTTATTTTAAGCATCAACTTATATTCTGGACCTTGGCTTAGCACAGTGGCTATTATTGTTTTCAATTTTCCCAGGGAAATATTTTTATTTATTCATAGTCTAATTTTCAAAGGTATTTGCTTCATTAAAAAATTTATTTCAGCATTTAGAGATAGTAAGGCAAAAAGTAGATCAGTCCTGTGATGAACTGTTTGCTATACATATAGTTATAGAAATCTTTAAGATAAACTTGAAACAGGAAGCCAGGTGACAACCTGTATTGCTGTCAACTGTGTCTAAGAACTAGGTCCACAGGTGGTGGATGGTGAAAAATATTTTACATCATTAGGGTCTACCTTGATATTTCTAAAATATATATCCTTAGTACAAAATAAGATTGAATGTAGACATGAGGGGTGAATATTTTGCTGGATTTTTTGTACATTTGATCAACCAGTTATGTACATTTTATTCTGTATTAAAATTGTATTTATCAAGTAATTATTCAGCTTTTGGCTTTGGCATTACACTGACACTTAAAATAACAAGGCTTGCTGGACTACTTATGGCTTTAAAAAGTGGAAACCAATTGGAACAAAAATACAGACTTCCTGACTTTAAAATATGCATATCTCTAATGTGGAAATTTATAATCCTTCAAGCAAAATTAAGACTTGACTTTGAGATGATCTGATTACAAGGCTATTAGGCTTCTTCTCTATTCCCTGAAGCCTCTCCCCCTTCTCAATTATTCCCTGCTGCTAATGAGATGCGAGGGCTGAATAGCATTGTCCCTTAGGCAGACCTGAGCTCTCCCCCTTCTTCTGGCTCCCTCCTGTCCTCTATATTTATTTTGTAGAACTTGAAGCTTCTGCAGGAAAGAGAGTTAGACTAAGCAGAAATGATATTGTCCAAAACAAACTTCTATAAGTAGAATGCATGGACAAGAAGCTGAAAGAAAGACTTGAATATCACAAGATCAGGACTGCAAGGAATATTCTTTCTTTATTGCTCTATAATATGACAAGATATAAAGCACAGGCCTTAGGGTGGATAGGCCTGCAGTAAATCTTGACTCTGGCCTTTACAGACTGCTCCGTGCCCTCCTCTGTCAAGTGGCAGAAACACTGGAGCCTGTTCCCTAGGCTGCTGTGAGACTTGGTATATTACCAGTTTGGAGCTGTTGTGAAAAGTTGCTATGGACATTCTGGTCCAAGTCTTTTTGTAGACATATTTTTTCATGTTTTTCTTGGGTGAATACCCAAGAGTGAAAATGCTGCTTCATAGGGTAGGTGTGTGTTTAACTTTATGGGAAACTTCTAGAATGATTATACCATTTTTTATTTTTTATTTTGCCCCAATGGATGACAGTTTGGTTGTTCCATGTCCTCACTAACATTTGAATTTTGTAAGTCTTTTTTACTTTAGCCATCCTAGTAGGTATATGGTGTGTATTGCCTTGTGAATTTAATTTAAACTTCTCTTATGACTAATCATGATCACGTGCTTATTGCTAATTTGTATATCTTACTTTGCAGAGTGCCTAGTCTTTTGTCCATTATTTAGACTGTACTTCTATTGTTTATCATTGAGTTGTAAGAATGATTTATATATTGTGGATATTAGTCCTTTTTCAGATACATGTATTGCAGATATCTTCTCCCAGTTTGTAGCTTTCCCATTAATTTCTCAGTGATGTCTTTTGATGAGCAAATGTTTTTAACTTTGACAGGCTTCATTTTTAACAATTCTTCTTTTTTGGTAAGTACTATGTCTTTATTTTAAAAATTTCTTTTTTGCTTCATGTATTTTCTTTTTATGAAATATCTAGCATATTTTGGTTTGGTGTTTTTTTTTTCTAAAATATATTTTTATTGATTTCAGAGAGAAAGGGAGAAGGAGAGAGAGATAGAAACATCAATGATGAGAGAATCATTGATTGGCTGCCTCTTGCATGTCCCACCCTAGGGATCTAGCCACAACTTGGTCATGTGCCCAACCTGGGAATTGAACAGTGACTTCCTGGTTCATAGGTTGATGCTCAACCACTGAGCCATGCCAGCTGGGCTGCTGGTTGTTCTTTACCTAATCTCACCATCTCTTTTAATTAAAAAAAATTATGTGGCTTACATGTAAGAATGGAACACCTTAGTTTTATTTTCTCCATCTTACTTTGTTTCCTTTTATCTCTTCTTTATTTTTGTGTGTTTGATCAAGTTACTAAACACTCTTTTTCTACTCACGTTATTTTAGAAATTTCTTGATGCTTTTACCGTCTACAATTTGTAATATTGTTATTCCTAACGAGAGACCCAGTGCACGAAATTGGTACACTCGGTGGCGGGGGTTCCCTCAGCCTGGCCTGCACCCTCTCATAGTCTGGGAGCCCTTAGAGCAGTGGTTCTCAACCTTCCTAAGGCCAAGACCCTTGCATACAGTTCCTCCTGTGGTGGTGACCCCCAACCATGAAATTTTGCTACTGTTATGCATCGTGATGTAAATATCTGCATTTTCTGATGGTCTTAGGCGACCCCTGTGAAAGGGTCATTGGCCCCCCAAAGGGGTCGTGACCCACAGCTTGAGAACCACTGCCTTAGAGGAAGTCCAACTGCCTAAGCTGTCAGCTGGACATCCTTAGCACTGCCGCAGAGGCAGGAGAGGCTCTCGCCACCTCCACTGCACTCACCAGCCATGAGCCCAGCTTCTGGCTGAGCAGTGCTCCCCTTGTGGGAGCACACTGACTCCCAGGGGGAAGCTCCTGCATTGAGTGTCTGCCCCCTGGTGGTCAGTTTGCATCATAGCGATCAGTTGTTCCACCATTAGGCCAAAACTGGCTCTCCAACATTCCCCAAGGAATCCCACATTGTGAGAGGTGCAGGCCAGGTGGAAGGACCCCACCTATCAGTCAGAGCATCTATCTATCCCCTGGTGGTCAGTGGACATCATAGTGACTAGTTGACCAGTTGACTGTCCCCTTGTAGTCAGTGCACATCATAGTGAGCAGTTGAACAGCCTTAGCATATCATTAGCATATTACACTCTGATTGGTTGAGCGGCCAACTGGCTGACTGGACACTTAGCATATTAGGCTTTTATTATATAAGATATGCATTACTGAATATCTATTTCTCTACTATTATAGAAAATAAAGATATTAATCATATCCCTCCACCTAGGTTATTAATGCTCCTAAACGTTAAGACCTAAAGATACAGGGTATGTACCTGTACTGATTTGCTTGTGCAAGTCCTGGTTTATTTCTATTTTCCTGACATAATTAGTAATTGTGTCCCTTTAATCTTAGACCATTCCAGTTTATACAATAAATTACATGTGTACAATAAATTAAACAGTTTAGATCACTTGACCATTCCTCTTCCTTCCTATTTATACATCCACTAGAATGCATTTAAACCTTCTTTTTTACAGTATAGGGCAGTGGTTAAATCAGATTCTGGAATGATTCACTAGCTGTTTAATCTTGAGCAAGCTGCTCTCTGCCTCAGTTTCCTCAACGTTTAAGGAGATAATACTATTTTCTTCATGTGCTGTTGGGATAATTTATTAAATAAAGTGTCTAAAGCAGTGCCTCTGCCATACATATTAATATGCCTTAGAAATGTTGATCATGATTTCCTACTCTTTCCCGAGTCATAGGTTTTCCTGAGATAGTTTATTAGTTTTAGTTCCACCCTGCTGTTAGTTCCAGCTATGCTATGCGATTCCTCTAGTTCAAGAATTCTTAATATTACAAATTCCTAATGACTCTCATTATCCATTCAGAGTTTATTGCCTACCACTGTTTTCTCTCCTTGTCATTGTCCTTATCTTGCCATCTGTTCTGTTCACTTATTTGATTAGAGTTCTCTCCTAAGTATTTTCCTCAGTTGGGTTCTGTGAGTGATATGCTTTCATAATCCTTTATATGTCTGTAAATATACATCTTTCTTCCGTCTAAGATTACGTATTTTGTTATACTCCTTTCCCTCATTAATCAGGATATAGTATTCTCCTGTTTTCTAGCATCTAAAATTACAAATAAAAAATTAATGTTTTTTTGTATTAATTAGTTGGGCAGTCATAATAAACTGCTGCAGACTAGATGGCTTACATTATAGAAATTTATTTTCTCATAGTCTTGAGGCTAGAAGTCCAAATGTTAAGAGGCCATCAAAGTTGATTTCTTCTGAGGGCTCTCTCTTTGGCTGTAGATGGCTGCCTTCTCCCTATGTTTTCACATGTTTTTCTCTGTAAGTGTCCTAATCTCCTCTTCTTATAAGGACACCAGTTATATTAGTAGGGCCACCCTAATGATGCCATTTAACTTAATTACTGTCTTTAAAGGACCCATCTCCAAATATTACATTCTGGGAGATTAGGATTGCAACATGTAAACTTTGGGGTAATAAATTCAGCCTAAGGCCAGGTAAACTTGGAGGCTTTTATACCATTTGGACAATAATAATAGGAAATTTAAAGAGCCCTGGCCAATTTAGCTCAGTGGAGAGAGCGTCGGTCTGCAGATTGAAGGGTCCCATGTTTGATTCTGGTCAAGGAACATGCCAGGTTGTGCTTGATCCCCAGTAGGGGGCATGCAGGAGGCAGATGATCAATGATTCTCTGTCATCATTGATGTTTCTCTCTCTCTCTCCCTCTCTCCTTCTCTGAAATCAATAAAAATATATTTAAAAAACAAAAAATACATTTAAAGAGAAGTGACAACACAAAGGAAAGGGACCTGAAGCTTCCAGAGGCTGCAAACTATAGGAAGGAAAATGTATGGGGAAACCAGTGATAGATAAGGACGAAAGAGTAAGGTTCATGCAGTCTTCTTTCTCAGTGCCATCTCATCTCCAGTGAAAAGGCTATTATCCCTTCCTGGTATGGGAAGTAGGGGAAGAGTGGGAAACCCTCATGTGGAGTATTTATGGCCCATTTTTCAGGCAGACAGGGTGATGGCAGAGAGTTCATCCTGTGTCTGCTTTTTCTCTGTTGCTTTTGGCTCAAAATAATCCTTATGCCAGAGTGGTATATTTGAGGGTGGTGTACACTGATCTTTCTCACCATATGTAGGTGACATATCCTGGTTTCTCTTGCTACTATGAGGAGCTTGATAATAAATGAAATCTCAAGAAAAAAGGAGGGGAAAAAAGAAATCCTGGTCACATTGCCTAAATCCTGACTCAGCTATTCCTGAAATCTGACCTATACCTAAACTTTTCCAGTTATATATCTAATAAATTTCCCCCCATTTTTGCCTAGGCAAGGTGAATTTTCTTTGTTTGCAAACAAGAATTCTAAGAATAATTTATTAATGAAATAGTGAAAATAGCAATAAGATAGAAGTAAAAAAAATAATTTCTGGTACTATTGAGTATCATTTATGTGCCATACACTGGGTTTTCTTAATTATTTCCATATTTCCAGTATATATTTATTATTCCAATTAAACCAATACCGAATTTGAGATCAGGGAGTTTGGGTAAATTTCCTAAGGGTAACAGAGATGAATATTAGAACCCCAGATTCTCTTTGGAAGTCCATGTCCAAATGGTATAAAAACGTCAAACCTACCTGTTCTTGGGGATTTTCTCTTCTTTCTAGATGGCCTCTTGTGCCACATAAACATTGGAACGTCAGATAAGTTTGATGGTAATGTGTCTGCTGTCATTGTATTTCACGGACCCAGCCGGAGAGCCTAAGAGGGTAGAGGAGAACTTTTTGCTCCTGCAATCATTTAACCAGGTCCAATGGTCGGATCATGAAAGAGATTGAGTGTGTTGTCCCAGCAGGCCTGGGAATGTGTTGTGATTCTGATCGGCCAGCTTGGGTCACTTGCCCAGCCCTGAGCCAAACAACACACTCATCCCTGGGTTAGGCCTGGGGATGGAGTCCCACCTTGACCTTGTTGGCTGAGAGTGGGGCATTGATGAGGGAGGGGAGAATGGATGTTGGGGAGGCAAGCAACAGATGTCCAGTCAGTTAAGAAATAGGAGAAATAAGGAGCTCTGGACAGTGTTGCTCAGTTGATAAGAACATCAGTCCCTGCATTGAAGGGTTCAATCCCTGGCCCAGGTCAGGAGCAACCAATTGATCTCTCTCTCTCTCCCTCTCCCTCTCCCTCTCCCTCTCCCTCTCCCTCTCCCTCTCTCTTTCTCTCTCTCTTCCTTCCTCTTCCTCCCTCCCAACCTCTCTCCTTCTAAAAAAATCGATGGAAAAATATCCTTGAGTGGCAATTAATAACAATAACAAAAAGCAATAGGAGAATTCTTCCCCAATTGGACCTGCTAAACCATCTTTTACTATAGGGTTGCAAATAGAAGCTGGCAGTATACTTAGTCATGATCTTTATATATAAGCAATATCAAAAATTAAGGATGAGGGCCTGTCATTTCCCATCTCCATTTAGGACAGCACTGACCAACGTGGTGACAGGAGAGCACCGTGTAGTGATGAAAGTCTTGGGAAGTGGGGAGGAGACTTGCACTTAATGGAACCTTTCTAGGAAATGAACAGAGCCAGGCAGCCATCCCCAGAACGCAGGCTGACAGGGTTAGATGAATTTTCACCAGATTTAACTGTGACCAGATTGTGGGAGTAAAAGTTTCAGTTCGAGTCGCGTTAGCTGTTTCATTTCATGTCCCATTTTTAATGCTTCCTTCTAGCCTTCTCGCTTTTTCTAAATTACATGCCTCATTGTATTTGAGTTCCTCCTGCGTTTGACAGTTCCATGGCTTCCAATTTTGCTTCTGCTGCTTTGATTATTATTCCTGATTTGGTTGTTGATGAGACATGTGGTTTTCTTCAATTAGCTCTGTCACTCTTACAAATGTGTGTGTCTCGCAAGTGTCCTAACCTAATTAAAGTCAGGAGGAGGAGGGGGGAATTACAGGCAATTACATCAGAGCCATCCTTCTCTCTCAGAGCTCTCTCCTCTCCATTGGGGCCCGTTCTTCTGGATCTCTCTCTTTTTGCAAGCACATTGAGCAGCCTTGCTCTTTAAAATTCCATTAATTTCTTCAGAACATGGTACGCAGCTGTGTCTGTGTGTCAGACATTAGCTCTCAGGAAACCTCATAGCTTTCATTTAGTTTTATTAAGTATAGTTTTCTCTCCGCCTGTTTCCACCATGCTTTGAATTTGTCCCGAGGCAGAGGGTTACAGTCACCACCATGTGGGGTCCTGTGAGTCTCCCCAGGTCTGTGGCCCTGGGAGTTCTGTCTCCTCTTGTGTGGGCTTGCATTCCACGCACTCCAGTTCAATGCCATGCGCATTTCTGGAGATCTGAGCCTACTTGCTGTGCCAGGCAGCCTGTGAGGTGCCGGGACTCCACACACGAATAAGCGCCATGGGGTTTAGAATCTGGATTGCAGAATCGGCGGGACAAGACAGATTCCAATGCCTGCTTCGCCCCATGCTAGCTGTTAGGCCTTGGGTAAATCACTTGGCTGTTTTTTTTTTCCACCTGTTAAAATCCTGTTAATAATGCTTACCTTGCAGGATGTTGTGAAGATTGGAGATAATGTATGCAAAGTAGCTAGCTTAGTGCCTGGTGTACCTCAATAAATGGGAGCTATAATTATTATCATAAGTAAGATGTGGTGTACTTAAGGAACTCACTAGCTCCTCAAAGAGAGAGAGAGAGAAGAGTAAGTTAACTTTTGTAATATATTGTTAGATGCATAATCATGGGAGAATGTAGGTGGTGGAGGAGGAGGAGACTCTGAGGCTGTACCTGCTCTCTCTGCCAAGTTCTCTGTCTCTTACTGTTTCCTCTTCCCCTCCCCCCATGTGCTTAAGCCATCACCTTCTCCCCATCTAATAAACTTTGCATTTGTTATTTGTTTTCCCTGTCTGCAAAGCTCTTCCTCCAGGTCCTTATGTGGTTGGCTCTTTCTGATCATTCAGGTTTCAGCTTAAGTGTCACCCACTGGAAAGACTTTCTATCACCATCCCTTCTAAGGTAGCTCATCTCCTCATTTCCATTCTTTTTCTTTTTTTGCCCAGCTTTATTAACTTCAAAGAAATTATCTGCAATGACCTCATGTGTTGGTTTAGATACGAATTTCTGGTATTCCCCAGAAGTATGTAAATGCCAGGAGGGCAGGGACCATATCTGTTTCTGTTCACAGCTGTATCCACACATGACCAAACAGTAATCACAATATACGGCATGTTCAATAAATAGTTGGGGGAAGGAATAGTGTTGGGGAGATAAAAGGCGGAGGTTTCAGGAAAGAGGTGGGTCTGCATTTTGCTGCTGCTTGATTATTTATTTATTTTTAAAATTTGTTGCCATAAACTTCTAAAGCTTTTTAAAAATATATATTTTTATTGATTTTAGAGAGGAAGAGAAAGGGAGAGAGAGAGAGATAGAAACATCAGTGATGAGAAAGAATCATTGATTAGCTGCCTCCTGCTCACCCCACCCTGGGGATCCAGCCCACAATGCAGGCTGACCTCCTACTTCATAGATTGACGCTCAACCACTGAGCCATGCCATCTAGGATGCTTCTTGTTTATTCAGTACTGCCAACCACTCTATTCGTCTGCCATTTGGGCTCCTGAGTCTAAGACCAGAGGCTAAGGTAATGGGAGGTTCACAAGGTGGTATCTGACCTTGTACCTCTCAACTTGGGTTCAGAAAACGGCATTTAAATATTCTCCCTAGGTCATCTGCTATGTGGGTTTTACATGTCTGAGCCTTTATTCCTAGACTCTAAGCAGATCCCTGGCAGGGGTGTGGTCTAAGCACCAAAGGGTGGCTCTCAATAAGTCTTCATGGGAAGCCATCTTTCTCTGTTCCCTTTCCTATGGCTGCCCAGAAAGAGGATGAGGATGCTTGTAGGCATTTGCATCTTTGTGAGCCTGAGTTCTTAGCTTTAGATATGGCCCTCTAGATTTTTAGGCGACCCTGCTAGCGGTTCTCCGACCCACAGGTTGAGAACTGCTGCTATAGAGTCTAAGACCATTAGAAAACACAGATATTTACCTTATGATTCATTAACAGTAGCAAAATTACAGTGATGAAGTAGCATCGAAAATAATTTTATGGTCGGGGGTCACCACACCATGAGGAACTGTATTAAAGGATCACGGCATTAGAAAGGTTGAGAACCACTGCTCTAGAAGCAAGTGCTAACTTTTAAAAATATATTTTATTGATTTTTTACAGAGAGGAAGGGAGGGAGATAGAAAGTCAGAAACATTGATGAGAGAGAGACATCGATCAGCTGCCTCCTGCACGCCCCACTGTGGAGATGTGCCCGCAAGCAAGGTACATGCCCCCAATGGGAATCGGACCTGGGATCTTTCAGTCTGCAAGCCGACGCTCTATCCACTGAGCGAAACCGGTCTCGGCCAAATGCTAACTTTTATAATGTTCCCCTGGCCTACCTCTCGCATCTGAATTGGGCTTAGAATGACAAGGATCAAGTAGTCCTTACCAGTGTCTTTTAAAAATGTGTGACCTTGATCAAAGGCAGAGTTTGGAAAAATTTGGTTGGCTCTGTGGGAATCTATTCCTCCTGTTGGAAAAACAATTCAGAGGGCAAGAAACACGTATCAAAGCTTCCAGTTTACTGAGGGGGAACCAATCACAACATTTTCCGATAAAAGACAGTTTTTGTTTTAGTGCCACCAAGTCTTAGGCTCTCTTATATAAAAATATCTGCAAGGCATGTACTTAGCTTCCAATCAAGTGGTTAACAGTTGCTTCACTGGGGCTGCTGGGGCTGCTCAGCACTCACACAGAATTTTAATTTGTATCCAGATATATCTCCATTTTCTCTTAATTGTCTCTCTCTGTCTCAATCCAGAAAGGAGCCGGATGACTTAAGTGCAATTTAAACTTTATCTTTATATGATTACATTTAAGTGTAATTTCAGGTTTTTATTGTGACACAGGAGAAATAAATACGACTAAGAGATTTAATCTAATTCATTGCGATTCATCTTTAGGCCTTGGCAGTGTCAGAAGCTCAAAAAAATTTGTTTCAACCTCTTAGTCTTTTAGACACTTGTGAGCGAGTCTACCTTGGCTTCACAAATTGCAGCTCATAAATAGAAGTTCATTTATACACACAGAAAAAAGCATTTTAGGTGAGCCACACAAGTATATTTCAAAGGTATATTGTTTTGTGTATTATAATAAATTCAAGTAGATATCAGTAGTATCTATTAGCTTTCCATCGGAATATCCTTATGGAGACTATAGGTGCTGAGCATTTAAATGATTGGGCCTTAACTTCCATTGGCAGATGCTATCAGTGTTGGGATCCTTAACAATGTCATCTGAGTATCTGACTTTGGCACAGCCTCTATTGGAAAGAAATTGGATTGTTCGAAATAATCTCTCGGATCATGATCATTTCCCCAGTGGCCATACCTGAGCCTCTTCTATTTCTTTTAAAAACAGACCTCAGTCATTAAATGATAGGCATCAATCTAGGAGCTAAAGTGAGCCAACAATAATCCTCCACCTTCTCTAGCACTGGGCTGGACATGATCATTGTCTGGCTGATAACAGCCCTTCTATGGGATCTTTCAAATCAAGTTGGGAGAGAAGAACACTCTTTGCCTTTGAATCAGGCAACTGTTATAATGTGAGTCCATTGACCCAGGCAGCCGAATTTGGCATGATGAGAAAACCTGTTTACATGAAGAGAAAATAAAGTATTCAGAGAGAAGTAGAGATAAGAGATCCATCTGCACTTGGATGCCTAGTATGGCTATCCCAGCCTCACCCTTGCCTGTGCAGGACACGTGAGCAAACAGTTTTGGCTTGTTGGTTTTGTCTGAGTAGGGACTTATGACAAGCAATCAAGGAGTCCTTCACTAACATAAACCCCAGTTTGCCCCAAAGTGACAGTAGGGACAAAGTTGTCATATGCTTCCCATGAAGTCTATATGGTAGGAAAACAGTGAAGCTTTGATTAGGAAAGAGCTTTCTCAGGAAAAGGAAAAGAGAAACTAGGGACCACTTGCTCAGATACATGGGCTAAACTATGGTTCCAACTAGTCCCACTGGAAAGAGAGCTGAACATTTACAAAACACACTGTATTAGGACTATTTGTATAATTGTCTGTGAAAATATTCTTAATATTCATATATAGAAAAGTCTTTTTATTACCTCTGATGTTTTCTTAGTCTCTAAATTATTGATATTATGAATTTTCCAAATAATGATTTTTTAAACAATCCTATGTAATAAAAGCCTAATATGCTAAGTGTCTGGTCGTCTGTTCAACCCATCAAAGTGTAATATGCTAATGAAATGCTAAGGCTGCTCAACTGCTCACTTTGACATGCACTGACCACCAGGAGGCAGACAGTCGACCAGTTGCAATGATGTGCACTCACTACCTGGAGGCAGATGCTTTGACTGGTATGTTAGCTTGCTGCTGGGGTCTGGCTGATGGGGACCTAGTGAGACAGGCCAGACATGCCCTGGAGCCCTCCTGTGGTCTCTTCCCAGGTGGCCAAATTCCTGCATCCCTTCCTGGCTCTGATCGTGCACTGGTGGTTCTCTTGGCCTGGCCTGTGCTCTCTTGCAATGCAGGATCTCTTGGAGAATGTTGGAGAGACAGTTTTGGATTGATCCCGCAGGCCATTCTGAGGGACCCCACTGGTGCATGAATTCATGCACTGGGCCTCCAGTAAATAATAAACATCATTTTAAATATTCATATACTACTGGATCATAATAAATAAAAATTTATGGATTTAACAAAATAAATTTCCCCAAATATGTAGATATCAACTACATACTTAAACTTATGAAACTTTCCTGATGATTTAATTAAAAGCACAAGTCTTTAGAAGTTTATAATATGCTTAAATATGCTAGGGTGCAGAAAATCAAAATATCTCAATGCCTAACAAATTTTTAAACTTATAATAAAACTAGAGGCCAGATGCATGAAGATTTGTGCAAGAATGGGCCTTTCTTCCCCTTGCTGCTGGAACCGAATTTGCTCTGGCCGCCTTTCTGCTCTGGCTCTGAGCTGCCTTTCTGCCTTCCCACACTGCCCAGAGGCCTGGGGCAGCTAGGGCAGTGTGGAATGCTTGTGTTGTCGTTGCTATGGCAATAACGCAAGTGTCCCGTTCCCAACCCTGGCCACTTGGCACCTGCATATGCAAATTAACCCCCATCTTTGTTGGGTTAATTTGCATACCCACTCCTGATTGGCTGGTAGGTGTCATGAAGGTATGGTAAATTTGCATATTACTCTTTTATTAGTGTTCATTTTTTTACCATAATGTAAGCAGCATGGATTGATGTGGTTTTTCATGTTTCCATTTTCATTCTTGTGCTTATTCTTAGTCCTATTCCTAATCTCATTTCCATTTTTATTCCAATTCTTTAAAAAAAATATCTTATTCTTTTAATTGGATTCCTTCCCAGGGTTACCTTTCTAGGCTTAATGTAACTGTGCTACATACTCTATTTTCATTCTATTCTTATAATAATCTTATTAGACTCAGTTGAAAAACAATACTTTCCTAGACTAGCCAAGATGGTAGGTCTGGACTGCTAACCATTTGGTTACATGGACCACAATTATGCCTGAGTATTGAGAAAAGGTGAAACTGCTGCTTTTGAATCAGAGATAGTTCTGGAAAATATATTTCTTGCTTAAAATTATGAGTTCATATTGATTTCTCCAATTAATCAGTTTATATGTCTGTCCTCTAATTTTAGTATGGTTTTCATTTTTCGTTAAGATTTTCTATCATATTGAAAATTTATTCTTAGTTTAATGTGCAGTAAAATATACCCAGTTCTTGTTCCTAAGGTTAATAAATCTATTAGGGACAAAAATAGAATATTGGGGACTAACTATAGTTATAAGAAATATTAGTCATGCTCTAGTAACTGTGATTGCCTTGTTCTAATTAAAGAAGGGACATTCTAACCTGGCTGGGAGTTTTATGCCCCCAGAACCTGGGAGTCAAACTTGGACCTGAGAATCAACCTTGGAATGTGGTTCATTCTCATTCATCATGGAAAGATGAACAACCTTGTTGCCAAACTATGAAGTCTGCCTCAGTCCGCATTGCCTACTTCCCCATGCTGTAATTCTTACTTTCCTATGTAATCTTTGTCCTACCCAATTTAAGCAGCGGGCTTATGGGGGATTGAATAGAAGATATTTGTGGATGACCTACTGCTCTTCCATATTGCCAACAGTATTGAAATAAATACTTATATATGATTCAACCCTATCTCTGTTTAATGGGCTCAAGTAGTGACAGGCAGCCTGGACCCATTGGTTGTCCAGTTTCAAATCCAGTCATTCTCCAGAATCTTCTGCCATCTTCATAAAGTCCCCAATTATATTGCAATTAGAGGCCCAGTGTACAAAAACTTGTGCACTCGGAGATAGGAGGTTCCCTCGGGCTGGCCTGCATCCTCTCAGTCTGGGACCCCTTGAGGGATGTCCATTTGCCAGCTTAGGCCTGCTCCCCAGAGGATCAGGCCTAAGATGGCAGTCAGACATCCCTCTGGCAGCCTGGGAGCCCTCGGGTGATGTCCAACTAACTGCCCAAACTATGAAGTCCCACATGCCTACTCCCTGTAGGAAGCAGGCCTAAGCCATTAGTCAGACATCCTTAGCGCTGCCACAGAGGTAGAGAGACTCCCACCATCAACTCTGGGCTGGCCAACC
Organism: Lasiurus cinereus; assembly: GCA_011751065.1. NCBI lineage: Eukaryota > Metazoa > Chordata > Mammalia > Chiroptera > Vespertilionidae > Lasiurus > Lasiurus cinereus. The sequence continues at coordinate 6,596,346 of JAAGEH010000076.1, read as the reverse complement.
ATGAGCCAGCTTCTAGCTGAGAGGCGCTCCTCCTGTGGAAGCACACTGACCTCCAGGGGCATCTGCCCCCTACTGGTCAGTTCATGTCATAGCAACCAGTCGTTCTGCCAATAGGACCAATTTGCAACTTTGGCCCTATAGATGGATTATCTCACCCACCTTGTTTGGACTTTCCTCACTTCCCTAAGGAAGCCTGAGTCAGGCCATATCCCTGACCTGTCTCCTTGAGACTTCTTTCTGTCCAAGAATGTGGCCATTGTCCTTGCTCTTGGAGCTCCAGTGACTTTCTGTAGACAGTCACACTCAAATAGACTGATTTTTGCCTGTGGGTCTGAAATAAAGCCATCGCCTCATTTCCTGGGTATAGCTAAACCAGCATTTCCTGTTTTCCTAAGAACTGTGGAATCCCTTCACAGCAAAGTGACATGCAAAAGAAACAAACAATTGGCTAGTTACTCGTTTTTATTGTTCTATGGAACATCTAGCTAGAATCTTTTGTGAGGGGACGAAAGAGGAGGAAGAGCATTTGTTTCTGCTCAAGTCTGAGAGGAGAAATTCATGCCTCCTTTGGGAGTGACAGGAGAGTCTGAAGCTCCCCGGAAAGATGTTCTATGAGCCAGGCCTCGTGGATAATTGTGGTAACCAGCTGCGGGAACAACTTTACTTCAACAGACCCAGTTTTCCGTCTCCAGAGTTTCAAAATGCCACGCTCCCCCCAGTTCTGACAATCAGTCCACAGATTGCCCTAAATATTTTCACTTTATGTCTGGAAGTTAATGGGAGCATGGTTTGTTACATGCAGAACACATTCGGACTAATAAAAAATGAATAAGACCACCTGGTGGGCTTTCTCTTTAATCTAGACCTTGAGCTCATTTCTGCCCCATTTATTCAAGGTTGGGACTGAATTCCACTTGCCAAGTATAACAAGTGCAATCGTTTCTGTTTAATTTTTTTTTTTTGAGCCTGCACATTTTTTTGATTTCAGTCCAGATGAATTCAAATTTAAGCAAAACCGGACTGTGAAACTTTTAAGAAAGCCTAAATTCATTCAGCTCTGCCAGTAGGTGGCAGGCATGCAACATGAAAAACATTAAGGCAATAAATGGAATAAGCTGATGATGAAGATGATAAAAATGAAGGAGGAGGAGGAGGAAGAGAAGGAGGAGGAAGAGGAGGAAGAGGAGGAGGAGGAGGAGAAGGAAAAAGGAGGAGGAGAAGAAAAAAAAAGAGCCAGGCATTTAAACTTGGATTTTTTACACTGCTTTTATTCTAATGTAATTTTATTGCTGTTTCTCTATTGATCCTTATAATATACATGGGAGATGGAGAAGGTAGTGTCCAATTTCCATGTTGTGAGTTGGAATTAATGAAACTCAGTGCTGTCCAAGGATTTGCCCGATTTGTTTAGCAAATTATTATCAGAGCCAGTTCTGGAATTTAGGTCTTCGGATCCAAATCCAACCTCTTACTTACTTGTGCTCCTTTCCAAAAAGCATTAAGCCCTTTTAAGGGTGAAAATTCATTAATTCTCATGAAATATAAACTGAACTTTACGAAGGAATTGTATTTCATTGACCAGATAAAGGAAAGAAGAAGTCATGAATGTGTAGGGTTGAAGTAGATATCTGTTTTGCCTAAAAAAGTAGAAGGTGTGTGTGTGTGTGTGGGGGGGGGGGGGGTGGGGGGGGGGGGGCAGTTTTGCCTGAGAGTAACACCACCTGTTACCTTTCTGAGGCCAGATCACCTAGTTTAGTGAACACCAGGCAGTGGTTTCAGCATCTGTTTATTCCATGCCATTTACAGCATGACCTCCAGACCACCTGAAATAATATGGGGTGGCCTTCTGCAGAGCTTGGGGGATTGCAGCTGTGAACAATGCTTCCACCGGCCCACAGCGCCACACAATGGAAAGAAGCAGTGCACCTAAGGGGACAGTGAGACCACCCCAAGGACAAGAACCACACTTACCAGATTTATTCTGCAGTCCGCAATCACCAAAAGCACAGCAAGGCTCTGTGGGTGGGATGCATTCTGAACCACACTTGGGTCGCAGGTGCCTGGGCTTCAGGGGGTTGAGAATGGAACATGTTATCTACAGTTTCCGTTTTCATTGTTTACTTCGCTTTTGAAGCAAAATGAGAGTCTTAAGTCAAAGCAAGATGTGTTTTTTTCTCTCTTGAGTAAAAGTCCACCTCATGGTCTGTGTCACAGCACGTAAGGATAACCACCACGTAGCTAGCAGCAGAACCTTTATTGAAAGGTGCTGTAACATGCAGACACGTGGGAATGAAACAGTTAAACTCAAAAACCGAGGAGCCTTTGGTTGGACAGCACACAGAAAGGGCACAGAACACATGATTTCCCACCATTATGGGCATGTTAACTGTAGGTTTTCAATCTATCTTTATCTTTTTTTTTTTTTTTGGTTTTATAGTGGCTCTGCCCAAAGTTTGGATTTTGAACAACTGCCGTTAGTAACTGTATTCTCTGTAAAGGGTTCATGAACTCTGAAGGCTCATCTGCAGAAGGGAACACAGGAGGGCAGAGAACAGGGGGAAACTTGGAGCGTAGAAGAAGGTTAGCATGAGAACCAGGACAGAGACATTTCTGTTTTCCTGGATTTGGAAGGAGAACATGTGCAGAGCGAGACTTGGGGTCTCACGGCAGTTGCTCATGGTGTGCTCTATTGCTGTCTTTGAAAGGAATTCTCAGGGTACATATCCTGCAATTACATATTACGAGTTGTGGGATTTTTATTGTTTTATATCGCCCACACTTCTGCCTCTTTCCTTTCAGTGTGAATCATGAGAACCTGGAGGAAGGAGAGAACTGTGTGATAGTGGTACATGTACCAGGCATTTTGCATATATTGTTTCTTTACTTATGTTATTTAATGAATATTAATTAGAGCTATTATATAGCTGGACCTGTGCTACACCAGCAAGACTCTTGGTATAAAATCTATATTCTATGGATTTAATGGGGAAATGGGACATTAATTAAATCAAGATGCGCATGCTAAGATTCTATTACCAACAGCAATGTGTGTGTGTGTGTGTGTGTGTGTGTGTGTGTGTGTGTGTGTGTAAGTGTGGCAGAGGTGGGGCGACATGTTTCAACACTACTAAGTAATTGGCCAATACCAGTCCTACAATTCAACCTAATCTGACACTGTCTACTCAGAGATAGTATCAGATCCCATAGGTTAAGGGCTCAGTCCCACAAGACTGTCCTCTACTTCACATGCTAATTCAAGTATCTATGCTTCTAGACCAAATGGCTATAAGGTAGAGGTTCCCACCAGTCCCTCCTGGGGTTCGATCAATTGGCTTTGTGGCTCACAGAACTCAGAGAAACATTTTACTTACTAGATGATGGGTTTCTAATAAAAGGATATAACTCAGGGACAACCATACGAGAGAGATGCTTAGGGCAAGGTATGGGGAAAGGGAGTACGCCACTCTCCCCAAGTCCCCCAGAAGCTCCCTGAACCCTGTCCTTTTGCTTTGTTACACAGACAGGGCAAAATATTTGGCCACTGGTGATTGAATTCTCATTTTCTCCATCAGGGGGAGAGGATGGGCTTTCTTACTGAGAGGCAGGATTGACGGTCTGAATGCCCTGCCACCCTTGGTGGCAGTGATTTGAGCCACATATTCTTGCCAAGTCCTTGCTCTTTCTCCCTCGCCTTCACTGAGGCATTGAACATAAGCTCACCCACAGGGAAAGCACGGCACTGGCAGTGGAAAACGGATTACTACCTTTTTTTGATTGCTATGATCTCCATTGACTTTGGGACTTCTAAGCTTCTAAAAGAATGTCCCGAGGTTAGAGGTTTAGGAGAGAGTAGAATGCAACATGAGTTTGCATAGCATTCTTCATAGAAGCTCCATCCCCAAATGCTTCGGCTGCAAGCAGAGCCCTACTGCAGAATGCGTTACAGAAGGCCGCTTGATTGAGGCGTCTATAAAGAAAGCAATTGAGGGGCCCGAGCCAAGGAGAAAGATGTGTTTGCTGAGACTTTCTTTCTTTGGTGAAATGAACTAGTGACAGACAGGAGCCCCTATGTGAGAAAAGAGAGAGAGAGGGAAGTACTGGCGGCTGAGTGGAGGTCAGGGGGCTGAGATAAGAGGGAGGAAATGAGACCCTGATCCTCAGCTAAAGAGTATTCTAGCTCAGGGTTTATAAGTCTTCCCAAGGACTATGATACAGAGACTCAGATATGCAAGTGGTTCTCAACCTGTGGGTCGAGACCCACAGGTCAGAACCACTAACAGGGTCACCCAAGACCATCGGAAAACACAGATATTTACATTATGATTCATAACAGTAGCAAAATTATAGTTATAAAGTAGCAATGAAAATAATTTTATGGTTGGGGTCACCACAACGTGAGGAACTGTATTCAAGGGTCGCAGCAATAGGAAGGTTGAGAACCACTGCAGATCAGATATGCATTCCAGGCCCTACGGTGGGTTATGGCAACCTAGAACAAGGACCTTGAAGGGAAGAATTAGATACAGAGTGATACTTGGGGGACTTCTTAAGACCAAGTTCGTGCAAGGTAATGAACTAAACATTTATTTACATGATCTCCTTTAATCCTCAGAACAAATCTGTAGGGTATATGTGTAGTCTCCCTCTCTAGGTGAGAAAACAGATGATCTGAGAGATTCACTCATAGCAAATAATAAAGAGGGAATATGCAAATTGATCATCACACCATAACAAGATGGCTGCGCCCACAGCGGAGGCCAAGTTTCTGTAATGAGCCTTAATGGGCAATCAGCAGGGACCTGAGGCTGTGTGGCGCTGGGCTGGGGCAGGGGACCTGAGCCTGTGCCCTGTGCCTGGTGGGGCTTGACAGGGGACCTCAGGCTGTGCCCCCTATCCAGTGAGGCTTGACAGGGGACCTCAGGCTGTGCCCTCGGCCCAGCATGGCTTATTGTGGCATCTGAGGCCACCCCCAACCTAGTGCTGGGCTGGAGGACCTGAAGCTGCACCTGCCCCCTCACCCGGCGGGGCGTGATGGGTGTGGGCCGGGCTGGATCTGGGTGTAGCCCAATGTGGGTGGAGCCAGCCGATTTTGGGTCTCACGATATTGAGATGCATGTGGGTGGGTGGGGACTTGACTCTGGTTTCCATGGCATGCCTCAAACTCTGACAGAAGGAAGATTTTCTTAATTTTCTTTCATCTCTGACACTTCTATTATAGAGAAAGGGGAAATAGCAATATTAAAATAATTCCTCTAATTAATTTTTTCTCTTAATGTGCACGAATTTCACGCACCGGGTCATTAGTAATTACAATAAAAGCTAGCATTTATTGGGTAAATGTTATGTGCTAGACACTGTTTTTATTATTTCATTAGGATTATTTCACTTCAATCTTCCTAACAACCATATGAAGTAATTACCATTTGTGGAACTACTTACAGATGGGGAAGCCAGGTAGAAAAAGTCTGAGTAACTTGCCTTGGGCTGCATTATCACTGTCACAGCCAGGGTTCAAACCCAGACAGTCTGACTCCAGTTCTGAGACTTTCACTTTGACATAACTTGAGTGTCAGTCATGTTCCCAGAACCATCCTGGACCCTGGGGATGGAGCATAATCAAGGAAGAGATGATCTCAACCTTCCCAGAACATGCTTCTTAGTACTAGGGAGGTTGAGTTGTCTAGGGTCACATAGCTATTCAGGGTTGGGGGTTGGGACTGAAGTCCTAAAAGAAGCCACCTTCACTTCCCCCTCCCCCAAATATTCCATACACTTCTGATCAGGATTTTTTTAAAATATGTTTTATTGATTTTTTACAAAGAGGAAGGGAGAGGGACAGAGAGCTAGAAACATCGATGAGAGAGACATAGATCAGCTGCCTCCTGCACATCCCCCACTGGGGATGTGCCCACAACCAAGATACATGCCCTTGACCGTAATCGAACCTGGAACCTTTCAGTCCGCAGGCCGAAGCTCTATCCACTGAGCCAAACCGGTTTCAGCCTGATCAGGATTTTAAGCCCTTTCTTACTTTCCTAGTCTGTACTCTGCCATTTAATCCTGCTCATTCTTCTTCCCTCTTCTTGTCTCTAGGACTTTGCCTCATCTTCCCTAATCCCGTGCAGCAAGTCTACATTCCCAAGAGAGCTGCCCAGAGCTTCTCAAAGGAAGGAGATAGAAACTGTCCTTGCATTTTTATTTTCCCCCACAGCCTGAGCTACAGTAAGTCTTCAGTTAACATTGTTGATAGGTTCTGCGATTTTAAGCAAAATGGTATATAACAAAACACATTTTACCCTGGGCTAAGTGATATAAACAACAGTCAAGTTCCTACAAATCTCATCAGTGTTATAAATGAAACAACGTTGAACAAAACGATGTTACCTGAGGACCTGCTGTACTGGGGAGCATATAAACTCTCACTTGGTCTAGCCCTGAAATGATTACTTTTGGTGTGTAAGGGGGTAGCCTCAACTGAATAAAGTAGCCCACTATGTTCAGCATTAGTTCCCCTCAACATTAACCTCCAAGAACCCGTACTCTGTGACTCAATCACTCACTCCATCATTTGGCATTTGTTCAGTTCTTACTATATACTGACCAGACACTGACATCTAGTGAAGAGTAAGCTTTGGATGATAACCTCAAGGAGCTCACTTCTGGTGAGGGAGACAGCCTTGTTTAGTGTCATAGAAGAGAGAGAGAGAGAGAGGGAGAGAGAGAGGCAAAATAGCTCTTTTTATTGAGAGATTGTGGTAGCCTTGGAAGTGCATTATCTCATAGCTCCCTCCAAAAGGGACCCTGAGGCAAGGAATGTGGTTAACTGATAGCCTCCAACTGCTACACCTTGGGGATCCACTGAGAGGTTCATGCTGGCTCCCCCGCCAGGGTCATGCCCTTCCCAAGTTGCTCCTAGCCCAGGTCAGCGGGGGAGCTAGAGGAGGAACATTTCTGCCCAATGCAGAACTCCTCTAGGGGACACTCTTTGCTTTAGGGCTCCCTACCCCCTCGCCTAGACCTTCGAGAAGCTGCACCACAGTCTGAGACTCCTCATACCCAGTCCCCCTTCTCCATCCAGGGGTGTTGAACCTGACCTGTGTCGTGGTTGGAAGGCTTGCCCTGCTTGTCCCTGTCCCCTCTCCTCTCTCTATCACTGTCACAGGGGTTTCCTTCAGTAAGTCTCTTGTGCTAATAACTCTTAGTGTCTGCTCCCTAGAGGATCTGAACTGACCCAGGGCACATTAGTCAGGATAGGCTTGATCACACTGCAATAACAGGTTAATCTCAGCATTTCAGCAAATGAACACAATGTTGCTTTCTCCCATGCTCCGCACTGTGCTCCCACGGGTACCCACGCTGAAGGGCTCAGGCTTATACCTGACTTCATCGCTTGCCATGAGGCCATCTGGAGGAAAGAACTTTCATAACTGGGTCTGGAAGGGACTTATTGCCTCTGTGCAGTCATATGGACCCAACTCACAGTCACCTGTAAAGTGTCACTTTTGGCCGAAACTGGTTTGGCTCAGTGGATAGAGCATCGGCCTGTGGACTGAAAGGTCCCAGGTTCGATGCTGGTCAAGGGCATATACATTGGTTGCGGGCACATCCCCAGTAGGGGGTGTGCAGGAGGTGGCTGATCGATGTCTCTCTCTTATCGATGTTTCTTTCTATTCTTCTCCCTTCCTCTCTGTGAAAAATCAATAAAAAATATATTTTTTAAAAAATAAAGTGTCACTTTTGTGTACCAGCCCAGGACCAGGCCATAGAGCAGGGAATAAGCATTCTCTGTGCTTCCAGTGGTCACACGGGCTAGGCCTTCTCTGTTTGCTCAGGTTAATTATACCTAGTTTATGAGTGAGGCACCTGAGGTTGAACTTGGCCTAGGTAGAGCCAGAGGTAGAGCCAGAGTTTGGAGTCATAGATGTTTGACTGCAAATCACATTTTAACCACTCTACGATGGGTGCAAAAGAAATACCTAAATGCCGGGGGAGGGGGGAGTGTGAGTGGCTAAGAGGTTTCTAAATTTTGACCAGACACATCCCAGTCTCTCCAGAGTGTGTTTCAGCCTCTGTGAAATGTGTGAGACACTGGGAACAAGACTGAGATTTATGCCAACTCCATTATAGCAGGTGTCTTCTTTACCCCTGTGCTTGCGTTTCTGAACAGGGAAGATAGTATTTGAGTGGCACTTCCTCCCACATCTCTAACCGTTCTGGGGGGCAGGAGGAGAAGATTTGTTTGGCTTCCATTTATTTAGGTAGAGCAGTCCAAGTGGCAAAAAAATAAATAAATGAGCTGAAAAAGTTTGGGAGCTTTTTTTTTTTTTTTGTATGTGTGCGCCTGTTTTGATTGCAGTTAATAGTTTTGAAGAGTGCTACAAAATAATGCGGCTGTTGAAAGAAACGCTTTTTGCCCAGTTTCTTTCTAGCCAAGGTTTTGAGCAAACTATAAATAGCTGACAATAAAAGAAAATTGCCTCTGTGATCTGCAGAGAAGGAACGGGAAATACAAAAGGACCGCCCTGAGAGGTTTTTCAAATAAAAATTATGGCTTCCCACCCAGGGCCCAAGATTGCTACTTCTCGGAAGAAGGGAAGGGCAAGGATGTGATGGATGCTTCCCCTCTCTTGTTTGTTTCCAAAGATGCGGGGACTTAGTTGTTTTCGTTCTCTAGAACTCGGGACTCTTCGCATCTATTAAACATTTTTAAATGAACTGAGTTTTTCTCGAGAAGTAGGTAATCATGCAACTCTTTGACTTTGCTGTGTTTCCATTTTCCTTCTGTGCGCACGTGTCCTCTGGCACAGATGTGTTGGGGTGGGGGAGAGGGAACAGCTAAGGGACAAGGAAACATTGGCACCAGTGTGACTGTTAAATGGATACTGCCCTTTTGTTTATTTTCCCCAATAAACCATTTTCAATTTCCTGCCAACGTGTTTGCTTGCCATTGATTAAACTTCACATTATTTTGGACCCAGGATTTAACTATAATGCTTATGAAAGTGGGAGGTGAAAAGAGACGAGTTGTATTTTCCTGTAACTAAAGGGCTTTTCCAAGCTGAAATCGTCTCCTCTTCATTTGAAATGAGTTTCCTATCAACTGGCCACAGCTCAGATGTGCAACTGCTATTCCCCCCACCCGCTTTTTAATTGAATTTATTGGGGTGACATTGGTTAATAAAACGACATAGGTTTCAAGTGTGCAGTTCTATAATACATCATCTGTCTCTTGTATTGGGTATTTGCCACCCCAAGTCAAGTGTTCTTCCATCATCATTTCTTCCCCCTTTTAATCATTTTTACCTCCCCCACCTTTCTTTCCCCCTGGTAATCACCATACTGTTGTTGCTTATGCCTGAATCTATTTCCCACCCCCTGTCCCCCCACTTAATCTCTCCTTTTCTTAATTTTTTAAAAAATATATTTTATTGACTTTTTACAGAGAGTCAGAGAGATAGAAAGTTAGAAACATCGATGAGAGACATCGATCAGCTGCCTCCTGCACGCCCCTTACTGGGGATGTGCCTGCAACCAAGGTACATGCCCTTGACCAGAATTGAACCTGGGACCTTCCGGTCCACAGGCCGACCGACGCTCTATCCACTGAGCCAAACCGGTTTTGGCCCCCACTTAATCTCTTCATCTTATGATTTCACTCATATGTGGAATGTAATGAACAACCCCCCGCCTGCCCCCCCCACCCCCCCAGACACCAACAAACAAAATAGAAACAGACTCATAGATAGAGAGCAGACTGACAGCTGTCCCCAGGGACGAGGGTTGTGGGGATGGGAGGAAAGAAAAGGTGCAGCTACCGTTTTGAATAATACGCTAGCTCTGCTTGCTGAAGGTTTTTGTGTGATATGAAAGTTGGTTTCCAGAGGTGGTCTTGAAATAGAAAGGCGGGAAACTGTGATCTCTGGGTTCAATGAAGACAAACCGCTCTGTGTGTTCACAGACCCATGGATATGCATGCACACTTATACTTTTGAGTCACATCTATTTTTTTTTTTTTTTTTGTGCCGGGATCCTCCTTGCGCCTGCGGACAGCGCACGGGGACTGATCTCAGACTTGAAAGAATGAATGGGTTCCTGTGGAGTTGTCTCATGGTGGCAGGTGGGAGCTCTGTCAGAGTCGCCAAAGGAGAAGAGGCCTGTCTCTGAGATCAGAGGCATCCCGACAGCTTGACATGGAGAAGGAAAGAAAAAAAAAAATGGAGTTGGAAATGAGAGCGGATAAAGTCAGAGAAGAAACTTGCCCTGGGGCCTTTTAGACATAGATCTTGTGATATGAATGTTTCCTTTATTTTTTTAAAGAAATGAAATAAATTGCTTTCCAGTGACCCTGAAAGTCATTAGTGCCAGCTGCGACTTCCTACTGTTGAGAGAGAATGACAGTGATGGGCAATGATAACAGGTAAGCAGTGGGGATGGAATCAGACGTTTGTACAGCGTAGTGAGCCTGGATACTTGGAGCGATTTCAGGCTGAGTCCACCTGAGCTGTCCCCAGAATTTAGTTCAGCTGTCACCTCTGGGTCCAATTAGAAGGCACACTGGATCAGGAGCCGGAAGACAGGGATGTCACCTTCATTCTGTCCCTAGTCATATACTTTGTTGTATAACTTCATTTATCTGTGCCGCTGTGTCTTTATCTATAACATCAAAGATGTGGGCTGGACCTGTAATTCACCCAGGTTCTAGCGAACTTTACGTGAGGTATGACAGAGCTGTGATTAGATCTCCTCTTATCTATTTTGGTCAGGAAGCCAATTAAGCAACACAAATGGACTGTGCACTTTCTCTGTGCTAAGCTCTGTTGAGAGAGGGAAGATATAAGGAGGTAAAAAACTTGGTTCTTGCTTTCCAGGAACCCCATGTGAGACTTTTTCACATCACTGGGTCCCAGAGTCCAGCACAGTGCCTGATGTCAGTGGGCTGGTAGGGGATAATACAGTGGTACCTCGAGATATGAGTGCCCTAACATACGAGATTTTTTGAGATATGAGCCGTCGAGCGAGCGATTTTTGCTTTGAAATACGAGCAACATTTGAGATAGGAGTAATCACACGGATCGGCCAGCTGCACACGACCCACCAGTTTACCGAGACCCGAGTGTCTCATAGTTTCCCACGCCTCAAGGTTACGGAACGAATTAAACTCGTATCTTGAGGTACCACTGTACTTTGTATATCATTAGAGAGACAAGGCATTAAGAAAATATGCCCAAGAGGGCAAGGTATATAAAATCAGTACCAACTGAGTAAGCGTGATGTAACTATTGTAGAACTTCTGAAAAAGTAACTTTTTTTTGGGGGGGGGGGAGGGGGCAGGGCGGGCAGAGTGGAAATGGTGTGATATTTTCCAGAGAAGGAGATTTACTTCCATGGCTAAAATCCAAAGATCAAATTCATTTCGGATCCTGAAGGTAGAAATCAGTTTCAAGGCTGAGATAAAAGGACAGCACAAATCTTGTTTGACTGCTCTTCTTGCAACAAGTATCATAATTCAGGGCTCTGCAGACTTAGGTTGTGTACAGAATGGGTCAGAGCGAGACTCAGAAGATGGAGGCCTGAGGACTGTAGGGGAAAGCAGCAAGCATTTATCCACATTGGGGTATGGCCAGATTTATTTCTCAGGACAAATTATGTGAGCGTGAAGCACACACTGAGCACCAGAGTTTATCCGTTACACATACATGGGCTTTGGGGCATCTTCCCACATTTCTTCCTCTGTGTCCATTCTCCTTTCTCTGGACTTGGACATCCTCACTGTGGTAGGTTCTGTACTAGGTGTTGGGAAGACAGAAATGAGCCGAGACCGGTTTGGCTCAGTGGATAGAGCGTCGTTGTGCAGACTGAAAGGTTCCATGTTCAATTCCGGTCAAGGGCATGTACCTTAGTTGTGGGCACATCCCCAGTAAGGGGCGTGCAAGAGGCAGCTGATCGATGTCTCTCTCTCATCTATGTTTCTAGCTCTCTATCCCTCTCCCTTCCTCTCTGTAAAAAATCAATAACAATATATTAAAAAAAAAGACAGAAATGAGAAAAAGAGATGACATCTCCACTTGAGGAGGCTAGGTCAGTGGAAGAGGAAGACATGAAATCAGAAAAGTTACAATGCCTTGATTGCTACAAGAGATGCAAATGAATAACTGCTCTGAAAGTTTGCACTCAAGGGACTAAAGGGCCTCAGCAAATCGGAAATGAGGTGCGGGTACCAAACTTGTGCTAAGTGTGGTGCAAATGCAAAGATACAGGTGCCACCGGGGGTGAAGGGGGTGTTTTGATGCCTCTCACCTGAAATCTAAGGTGCATGCTTTGAGATACTTCCTCTAGGATATGGAAAGGAAATAAACCTGCATGTTATTGGTATGAAAAAAAGAGAGACCATGCATTTCTGCATTAGTTTCCTCTTGCTTTTGTAACTGCAAATTTCATAGCTTAACATAGCACATTTGTTATGGTTCTGGGGGCCAGAGTCCCCAACTTAAGGAACTAGTAGGAACCTTCTGGAAGCTCTTGAAGAAAATGTTTTCTTGCTTTTTCTAGAGGCTTTCCTTGTTTTTAGAAGCTGCTTTCTTTCCTTGACTCAAGGCTTCTTTCCTCTGTTTCTTTTTAAAAATTTTAATATTTATTTTATTGACTTCAGAGAGGAAGAGAGAGGGAGAGATAGAAACACCAATAATGAGAGAGAATCATTGATCAGCTGCCTCCTGTACACCCCACACTGGAAATTGAGCCCGCAACCTGGGCATATGCCCTTGGACAGAATCGAACCTGGGACCCTTCAGGCTGCAGGTCAATACTCTTATCTACTAAGCCAAACTAGCTAGGGCTCCTTTCATCCTTTTCAAAGACACACGCATAGCATCTTCCAATCTCTCTCGCTTTGTCTTCGACTTTCCTGCCTCCTCCTTATAAGAACTCTGATTACACTGAGATCATCCTGATAAGATAGGGTATTCGCCTCATCTATAATAAAAGCATTCTATGCTAATTAGACCAGACAGCTCAATGACCTTCCAGACATCATTCTGGATGACCTACTGGATGAAGCTGTGGCAGTGGGGGCGAGGCAGAGGTGGTCGCCCTGATGGGTGGGTGCCAAGGTAGAGACAGGGGCAATCAGGCAGGCAGGTGAGCAATTAGGGGTGATCAGGCAGGCAGGCAGAGTGGTTAGGGGTAATAAGGCAGGCAGGCAAGTGGTTGGGGAAATAAGACAGGCAGGCTGGCAGAGGGGTTGGAGGTGATGAGGCAGGCAGGCGAGTGGTTAGGGGCAATGAGGCAGGTAGGCAGTCAGGCAAACGGTTAGGAGCCAGCCATCCTGGATTGTGAGGGGGATTATGTCCAGCTGCCAGTTTAGACCCAATTAAGATCAGGCCTAAACTGGCAGCTGGACAACCCCCAAGGGATCCGGGATAGCGAGAGGGTACAAGCTAGGCTGACAAGACCCCTTCCAATGCACGAATTTTGTGTACCAGGCCTCTAGTTTTTAATATTCTTAATGTAACCAGATTACATTAAGTAGAGTCCCTTTTCCCAGCTATGGTAATGTATTCATGGGTTCTGGGGATTAGGACATGGGCATCTTTGGACATCTTTAGAAGGCCATTATTCAACCTTCAACAATAGCCCAGTGTTCTCCCGAGAGTTTATCTTCTCTTTTCCCTCTCCTCTCCTGGACCACTGCACTGTCTGGTCCACCTCCCTCTATGGGAAATGTAAAATGGAAGCAGTGTAGCTGAACAGGTTCTGGATCAAATGTTCAGTGTAACGATGAATAAGTTTTTTCTCCTTTCAACCCCAGTTTCCTCATCTGTAAGGTAAAGATAATAGTGATGCCTATTCATAGAACTGTGTTGCGGAGTAAGTGAGGTATTGTGTATAAAGCTTTTACTACAGGAGAGTCTTGCATATATAACGCACTCAATGAATTTTGACTATTATTTCTGCTGTTTTAAAAATTATTATTAGGAAGGTGGAATGGGATACCGTAGAAAAGAGGAAGGTCTCCAGAAACCGGAGATGTACTGAGAATTCAGCTTTATCTTGGTTTGGGGGTTTTTAGTTTTCATGAAAACCAATTTTCATCATTCTAGTCCCAGGGAATCAATGTGTTGAGACTGACACCACCCCATCAGTGTACTCAAGTCCAGCTCTGGGGACTTAGGAAAAGATGGACCACGATGAAGCTTTTGATTTTGTGGGATTATTAATTATTGAAGCTCTTGGCAGCGCTAGGGTCTATAATTTCCTAAATCCATCTTCTGATTTTAGCCTGGCATCTCGAGGAAAATTATTTCACTTTATCTACCTGTGACCTGTGCCTAACTGATAGCTAGACAACCCTCCACATTTTTACGTTTCTCATTAAACTACTAAAATCTCTGAATGATGAAAATTTAAGAGTTAGAGAGAAAGATGAACATAATCTGGAAATGTAGGGGAAAATATATTTGGGAAATGTGTTGGCAGAGTTGTTAAGTGTATTTTTGCCTAATATGTAGCCCTAGGGGTCAATTGCTCTAAAATATACTTTCTTTTCAGTTTTTTGCAGTCCTCCGATTTTGAACATACATTTTTTTTCTATTTCAATATTCTCAAAGGCACTCCAAAGCTCTGGGGAAGTTGGGAGGGAAGGGATATTGAGCAGGTAGGACTGGAGTGATGGTAGACATCTATTTGTAGGGAATATTGTAGGTCCTGAGTTTTTAAGTCAGGGGCCTGCCCATGTTGTAATTTGCTTCCTGTTTATTTTCATCTGCTTGAACAGGAGACATTTTAAATTCTGCTCAGTTATTAAATATTCAATATCTCAGGATCACACGAGCAGATATAGCCTGAAAATTTTTTATTAATGTTTCTTTCAGAGCTATCTTTCTGCAAATGAAATGTAGCAGTAATCTTCAGGCAGCAGGTTTGATAAGCCCAATAAGGTCTTGGAATCTGCACCAGAAGCTATAGCAAACGATTAGGCAGCACATGGGTCTTTAAAACTCCAAAGACTCTCAGGAGCGTGGGATAAGGCACATTTATTGATGGTGCAAAATGCTAGTTGGAAAGGCCTGATTCAAATCCTATTCATCATAGAAGAGACCTTGCCAACTCCTGACAGGTGTGACTTGTTTCGGAGTTGTAAGAGTTGTTCCTAAGGCGTAGCATCATAGTCGGGGTAGGAACTTTAGTTTCTGAGGTTGATCTATAGCATATAATTTTAATGCCCCTTTTTACATGGATATCCAAGAGTGCCCTAAAAATATTAACTGGTGACCTTCTTAGGGGTCTGGGATGATGATAAAAGTTATTACTGATTGAATATCTAAGGCCAGGTGCTTATAATGCATTTTCTTGGGTCCTCATCATAATCCTACAAAAGGGATATTAGGGCTTTTCTTTTATAGCTAAGGAAAGTCACACTCAGGACAGATAAGTAACTTGTCCAAAGTCTCATAATTAATAGTTACAGAACTGGATAGGGGACCTATTCGTGTTCTCTAAATTTGGAAGATAAAGGGGAGATAAAATGTGAGAAGAGATAATTTGAAAAAATGATCTAGTTAAAAACAAGTAAATAAAAAAGAAAACCCACTTCATTACATTAAAATCATTTGCAACATTATGTATAGTACTTTTAAAAATGTAGTTTACAACCCAATCATGGGTCATGAAATTTGTTAATTATACTTCAAACACTTGAATCTTAGTAAAATAGAATAGAAAAATAGAAGAGAAAATACCAGAGGGCAGCACATATGGAATAAGGAGGGGCAGCTTTGGAAGATGTGTGTATATCTATGAATGTGTATATTGGGGCAAGAGGGAAAATGTATTACTTCACTGTGGTTTATAGTGAAAAGAATATGGAAAACACTGATGGGAACTTTTAAAATAACACTAATTCTCACCTCTCTAGTTTTAGAAATACATACACCAGTCCTTTCTTCTCAAAATCACCACTGCGAATGGAGCAGCTGTCCCCATATATGATGTGATACAGTAGCCCAAAGCAGAGCCCGCTCTCGCAAGAAGCCCAAGGGTCAGAGAGTTTCTTGGGAGGGACTAAAGAGTCAGGAGCAGTGACTATGTGGTGCTACAAACATTGACAGAGCTTGAAAGATGACTCCTAGAGTGATTAACCAAACCCTTTCATCTTGACTGCCTTTGTCTTGGTTACTTGGTTTAATTTTGGCCCTGTTGTAATTGTGTGAGTGTGCTTCTGTAAGACCTCAGATAATGTATTCGAAAAAGGTATAATATGGCGTGGGGTCCAGGTATGGTGGAGATCTCCATTTTCTGCATCCCACACGGAAAGAGAGATGAACAGGTTCTGAGTGGAGGCAGCTGGGGATTGAAAAATAAAAGAAAGAAAGAAGCACAAGATGCAGAGATTGACACAAAGCTGGAATCCGGGTGGACCACTGCTCTCTTCTACTGGACAGACAGTTGACATATAGCCGAGGCAGTGTTTTTTTTTTTTTTTTATATTCTAAAATACCAGAAGGTTTCACCGAAAACTAGGATCAAAGGAGCTTGGGTGGGCCCAGCTCCTATTCATTCAAAGCCCGCTCCCCGACACCGGGAAAAGTTAGAAATCAATACTGATAACACATCCGCCTTCTTGGCAAGATGTGTAACCAAGACACGGCCCTGCCTGTCACCTTGAATTCAGCTGACAATAATTAAAGAAATGCCCATATGCTTCCCCAGGGGGCTCTCTACAGTATAATATGAATGAATCAATCAAGTATAAATATTTCAAGGTATCCATCATTCATTTAACGAAAGTTTGTTGAGCACTTATTTTGTGCAAGCCACTCTGCTAGAAATGGGGAGAAAAAAAAGAGTGTACCCTATATTCACTGTTCTTGATGAGTTTATATGATTATAGGAGAGGTAGACACATAAAGAAATAACACAAAAAGTGGTATGCATATTCAGTCTGACATAAATCCAGAAAAGCAATTCTGTGGACTGAATGTTTATGTCTTCCCTCCCCTCCATTCATATGTTGATGCCTAATTACTAAATGATGACATCTGAAGATGGCAACTTTGGGAGGTGATTAGGTCATAAGGGTGGGGCCTTCTTGAATGGAATTAGTGCCCTTATCAAAGAGACCTTAGGGAGCTCTCTTCCTGCCATGTGAGGCTATAAGAGAATGGTCATCTATGAACTACAAAGCAAACCCCCACCAGACACCACATCTGCCAGCACCTTGATCTTGGACTTCCTAGCCAACTGAACTGTGAAGTATAAATAGCTGGTGTTTAAGCCATCTAATCTCTAGTATTTTTGTTATAGCAACTTGAGCAGATTAAAACTGACACCGAACCCAGCATCTGTATGAACATGTAGGGTGGATGTATATAGGGTATGGGAGAGCAGAAAGGAGCAAAGGGTTTGGTAACAAAAGGTTTCTGGAAGGAAGTGATGCCTGGAATCATATAATATATTCATCAAATTGCTGGGCCCCATCTCCAGGTTCTGATTCTGTAGATCTGAGATGGGGCCTGAAAATTTGCATTTCTAACAAGTTCCTTGGTGATGCTGTGCTCTTGGTTCGGGGACCAAAATGTTTTTAGCTGCCTACACTACCCCTCTTTTTATGTGACCTCTTATACAGAATGCTGATATATAAGACTGATAAAAATAGAGATGGTTGCAAGGAGACCTTATTTTCTCTCAGTCTATGTTCTTCCCCAGTGGTTGATTCTGAAACATCTCTATGGAAATTGGGAAGCTAGAGGAAAAAGCTGGTTCTACAGTTTTATAGTTTTTGCTGTAGCCATGCCCCTCTCTCCCTGCTCTGCTCTCTCCTCCTCTCTTTCCTTCTCTCTCAGAGTTAAATCAAGTTGTTTGATTTTTTTTTAATAGCCAGTCAAATGATTTTAAAGGATCCCTATAGATCTTTGGGCAAATGTTTTGGCACAGAAAAAACATCTTGTGTTTTGATTTCTACTTAAAAAAATTAATGTGGTGATTAAGTCTGTTCTTAAAAATCATTCTTTCAAACTTTGCTTTTTGATGCTTTATTCGGTCAAGTTGTGGCACTTCTACATGAGCTCTGCAGGTGTTAGCATCCCATCATAAATCATTCCAAAGACTGTTAATAAATATCAGAGTAGGAAAAATGCGTTGCGTCAATAACATAGCAGAATTTGGAAACTCGTCCATGGCCACCTAATGTTAGTTCACAGTAAGATATTAGCTGTTGAATGCCGAATGTTTTCCTATTAAAATAGAAAAATTGATCGGTCACTTATCTAGATAACCAGAATGTTATAAAAGTTTTAAAATTTAGGTGTTTGTTGTCCATCCAGGTTTTTTTGAATCACAGAGTAAATCTAGTTCATTTGTTAAAGTGGCAAAATGATCGTGTTGTAACTATTTGAATTCATTGTTACTGATCAGTAACTAAAATTACAAAATAGCATTTTACTGTTTTTATTTTCATCAGTGGTTGAAGTCTCTACAGCGGACAAAAAAGACAAATGCCTTCCTATTTTGGAAAAGAAAAAATCTTGAAAAACTTACTTTGGAATTATTTTAAGTTTTGCTTTATTCTGACAAAGATTTGTGCAATAGGCCATCCTTCCCCTGGCTGCCGGCACCAGTTTTCCTCCTGCACCCGGGACCCAGGCCTTCGCTCTAGCTGCAGTGGAGAAGCCAAGCCTCTTCAGTCTTCAGTCATCTTCAATCTTCAGTCTTGACTCAGGCCAGAGTCTTCAGTCTTTGCTCCATGCCTATATATGCAAATTAATCCACCATCTTTGTTGGGTTAATTTGCATACTCCTGATTGGCTGATGGGTGTCACGGAAGTATGGTCAATTTGCATCTTTCTCTTTTATTAGTTTAGATCATTTAAGTTGTATAGGTGGCGACAGTATCGTATTTATTAAAATTGAAAGAGTGATAAAAAGCCCAGAGTTCTAACCAAATTTAAAAAAATATATGTGTTTATTGATTTTTAGAGAAAGAGGAAGGAAGAGGGAGAGAGAAACATCAAAACATCCATGGGTTGCTTCCTGCATTTCTCCTAATGGAGATCAAGCCTGAAACCTGGGCATGCACCCTGACTAGCAATTGAACTGGCAATCTTTATGCCCAACAAACAGCCACACTGGCCAGGGCCTAACCAAATTTTAATCAATACTCAGAAGCTTGGATGCTTAACTGAAACTCATCTAAACATTTTATTTGACTTGAGATTTTGCAAGCCTCATTTATTAAGGTACTTGGCCTAAAATAAAAAGATTTCAAATGCACATAGAAATTAAAAAGTGATTATTGAACAAAAGATAATCAACATTTCATGAAGGTTCTAGGTCCAAACCACTTCTACAATTTTGGGAAACATTTTACTTAATTTACTATGCCTATTTCTGATGCTGACATTGCTTCATTTGGATTTAACTTTGAGGCCTGATTATTTTTATAACATTATCAAATCATCATTTAACTATATACCAAACTGGTGAGACTCATTGCTAATTTGCATCTGTTTTTTATTTTTCTAAAAACAAATGATGACATTATAGGGGAATGGTGGTTAATGCATTTTAATGTTTATTGAAGCCACTGCTCAACTTGATTTTTCCAGAAAAGGGGGCGCTTTTGCCAAGGAGACATCTGGGAGAGATCTGTCAGTGGTCATTGGTTCAAATAAGCATTCACATACTCTCCTGGAGTTGACAGAGACATGTGAAAATCTAACACATCTGGAAGACAATTCTTTACAGTTAGCCAACATCTGGGGTTGACAAAATGGGTGATTAAATGTGATGGAAGTTCACCATCTATAGGCAAATACAGAGTAACTGTCTGTGAATTATGAGAACATACATGCATCTTGCATGCCATAATGAGCCATTAGCACCCAGTTTATGTGAGTTGGAAAGACATCAGAACACTGAAGTATGTATGGAGATGTTTTCAAAAGTGTTTCCAATTTGTTTTTCTTTCAGAGCCACATATAAAACCACACTATAAATTCAGACAAAGCAAAACAAAAAGTTCAGCCTCTCTAAGCTTCCTCATTTCTTATCCTACATGTTTAAATTTGCTGTTTTCATTTTTGGGCCTTATTTTCAAGCCATTTTGTGTGTGTGTGTGTGTGTGTGTGTGTGTGTGTGTATGAATATCACATACCAACACTGCTGGGCTTCTCTTGGCTCCTTCCTCAGGTGCATTTTATCACCTTTGGGGCAATTTCAGATGTTCTATAACAGTAGCCAGTATCGACATTTCATTCTGTTTTAAGCTTTGAAAATAATTCACTTTGCTTAGATAACCATTTAATGTGACTCTTTAGAAGAACTCAGGTAAGAACAATAAAAATGATTTAAAGCTTCACTCTCCTCTGTGATTTTTATACTCCATTCTCTTGCTCTTTTCCTCTCACTTTTTTGGGTCTAAATTTCTCCCCAGGATTTATTTTAGCTCTAGAGACCTAACATCAAACTACACAACAGACATGTTGTTCTGACTTTCATCTTTCTCACCTTTTTCTCCCCAGAACAAGAAAATCAGTGGTTTGTGGCTAAATGAGAAAGAAGTCTGACTTTCTTATTGAAGCCGAACTTGCTCAAGTAGCAGAGGTAGTGTAATTGTCTGTAGTTAATGGATGAAGATAGGTTCACAAAAGGTATTCCTGGCACTTCTTGTTCAACAACATCTTTACAAAATGCTGCAAATGTTTTAAATGGAAGAAAGTGCAGTTATAAAACACCTTAACTGTGTTCTCTACTAGCATAAGCTGATTCTAGACTGAGTCTTTGTGGGGAGTTTCCATCAAGCAAATTCTCAATTTCACTGAAATAATAGAATTAGTGGCCCTATTGATTGTCCCTCCCCAGCAAGCAGACAAAGAGAATCACACTGGGAATGAAAATTCCACAAGCTCTCAGCACTTAGAACGAGCACCACACTCTTGATAGTATTAAGCTAGGAGTCAACAGATTTTTTTCTTAAAGGCCAGCAAAATAAATATTTCCAGCTTGTGGCCTTGAGGTTTTTGCTGCAGCTCTGTCATCATAGAGCAAAAGAAGCCACAGAAAATGCTAGGCTGAGAAGCCTGGTTATGTCCTGATAGAGCTTTATTTACAAAGCAGGTGCAACTTGAGATCATCTGATCTCTGATTGAAAAACTGATACAAAGAATCTAAAGATGAGAGAAAGAGAGAGAGAGAGAGAGAGAGAGAGAGAGAGAGAGAGAGAGAGAGAGAGAGAGAGAGACTGACTTCAAATTCTTGTAAGATACCTTGTTCTCTAATCCTTTCTTCTGCTCTCTTCTTTGGCTTTCTTCGTTTTTCTTCTCATTCCAATGTTCTCCCTTATTGTTTTCCATAACTTTGTAGATGGGTGTACATGTCCCATTCACATATCTGTTCCATGAGAAGGCTTGGGGTAGTTGGGTAGATAGCATTATGTCCTGGTTTGATTTTTTTAAAGTAAATCTTTATTATTCAGATTATTACATTTGTTTCTCCTTTTTCTCCTCCATAGCTCCACTACACCCAGCTCCCACCTCTCCCTCTATCCTTACCTCCCTCCCTTTGACCTCATCCATATGTGTATGATTTTTGTCCAGTCTCTCCCTATACACCCCTCACCCCTTTCCCCCTGAGAATTATCAGTCCACTCCCTTTCTGTGCTCCCGATTCTATTATATTTACCAGCTTATTCTGTTGATCAAAGTTTTAATTCACTTAATTTTTAGATTCACTTGTTGATAGATATGTATTTGTTGTTCATAATTTTTTGGCTTTTACCTTTTTCTTCTTCCTCTTCTAAAAGAATATCTTTCAGCATTTCATATAATCCTGTTTTGGAGTTGATGAACTCCTTTAGCTTTTTCTTCTCTGTGAAGCTCTTTATCTGCCCTTCAATTCTGAATGATAGCTTTGCTGGATAGATTATTCTTGGTTGTAGGTTCTTGCTATTCATCACGTTGAATATTTCTTGCCACTCCACTCTGGCCTGCATCGTTTCTGTTGAGAAATCAGCTGACAGTTGTATGGGTGCTCCCTTGTAGGTAATGAACTGTTTTTCTCTTGCTGCTTTTAATATTCTCTCTTTGTCTTTTGCTCTTGATATTTTAATTATGATGTGTCTTGGTGTATTCCTCTTTGGATTCCTTTTATATGGGGTTCTGTGTGCTTCCTGGACTTGTAAGTCTATTTCTTTTATCAGATGTGGGAAATTTTCAGTTATTATTTCTTTAAATAGGTTTTCAGTATCTTTCTCTCTCTCTTCTTCTGGCACCCCCACAATTCTGATGTTGGTATGCTTGAAGCTGTCCCAGAAGCTTCTTACATTATCTTCACATTTTTGGATTCTTTTCTCTTCTTGCTTTTCCAGTTGAGTGTTTTCTGATTCTTTATATTTCAAATTTTTGACTAGATTCTTGCCTTCCTTCAGTCTGCTGTTAAGTCTCTGTATAATATTTTTTATTTCAGTCAGTGTATGTTTAATTTCTAGTTGGTCCTTTTCCATCTCTAGTTGGTCCTTTTTCATCTCCTCTTGGGTGTCGCTAACTTTATCCATCTTTTCTAGGATATTCTTGAAAAACCTTATAACCGTGGTTTTGAACTCTATATCCAGTTGTTTGTTTCCCTCCATTTCGTTTGTTTGTGATCTCTGCCTTTGTCTCCGCATATGCTGGGAGAACTTCTGTGTTGGATTAAGCTTTATGATACAAGACTTGCAAAACTGCAAAAGCCTCTCTGTTGAGCTTGGGAGGGGTGGAGTCTCAGGGCTTAATGGACAGCCTCGCCTTCCAGTTGGCCCCGTCCTCCACGGTTCCTGAGTCTGGGTAATCGCTGGAGCGGACCCTGTGCATGCGCACACTCTCGTAGTACCTCTAGACTGCTGCTCCTCCGGCTCCCGTGTGCTTTGGGACCATATGAGTCTGGGTCCCCAGGGTTTCCCCTGAAATTGGGGTTTAGTGGAGTTAGAAGTGGCGCAGTTGGGATGCTCTGTCTCCCGCCCACTCGTGAAAGCCAGCAGCACAATCAGCAGTTGGTCTTCTGTGTGCAGTGCTGTGCGCACCACCAGACTTCTGCCCTTTCATGACTCCCCTAAATTTCCATGCACTTCTCCCTTTTCACAGTCCAAACTCCCCAGGTTCGGCTGGACCTGGGGTTTAGTGTCGTAGGATAAGGGGTTCAATGCAGTTGGGAGTCTACGTCTCCCTCCCGCCAGAGAAAGCCAGCCAGGTACTCCAGCACCCGCTCTCTCCATGCGCGCGTCTTCGTACCTTAGCTTTTTGCAGCTCCTCCGGGTCTCTGTGAAACCCTCTCTTTCCTTCTAGTTTGTAAAATTTCCACTCAGCCAGCTTTCCTGTGGTTCTGGATGCTGTCCGTTCTATCTTTTAGTTGTAGTTTTAAAATTGTTGTGCGAGGCAGCAGTGTAGGTGTTTACCTATGCTGCCATATTGGATTCTCCCTGGTTTGATTTTTATTTAGAACCAGAGGCCCAGTGCATAATATTTGTGCACTTGGGGGAGAGAGGGTCCCTAAGCCAGCCTGTGCCCTTTTGCAGTCCAGGAGCAGGTCTAAGCCCGCAGTCAGACATCCTTAGCACTGCTATAGGGTTGGGAGAGGCTCCCACCACCACCACTGCACTCACAAGCTGCCAACCTGGCTTCTGCCTGAGCGGCGCTTTCTCTGTGGAAGAGCACTGACCATCTGGGGGCAGCTCCTGCATTGAGTGTCTGCCCTTTGGTGGTCAGTGTGCATTATAGTGACCAGTGGTTCTGCTGTTTGGTCGATATGCATATTACTCTTTTATTATATAGGACTAGACGCCCAGTGCATGAAATTTGTGCATGGGGAAGGGGGGTTGTTCCTCTGTGGGATTGGGCCTAAACCAGCAGTCACACATCCCTTTCACAATCTGGGACTGTTGGCTTCTAACTGCTCCCCTACCTGCCGGCCTGACTGCCCCTAACTGCTTCTGGGTGCTGGCCTGATGGCCCCTAACTGCCTCTGACTCAGCCCCTGCCACCGTGGCATTGTCTGGAAGGACATCTGGAAGATGTTCGATCTAACTAGCATATTACCCTTTTATTAGGGTAGATGGGAGTGGAGGAACACTCTAGTCTCAATTACAATATTGTCTAATCAATGGGCTGTATATGTATGCAAGTTTATCATAATAGATTAGTTCCTATTAAGATAAAACCATCATGGGGCAATTTTTTTCTGTCTGCCACATGTAGGCTTCTGCCTAACTGAGCAGTTCATCAATGCTATAGAATTTCTAAACATTCATATTCAGAAAAGTGACTATAGAAAAACAGCAGCCTCACACTTTCCCTCTTACATTTACTCCTTTACTGGTTTGACACATTTTTTAAAAACTCTTCTTAGCTCAGTTGAGCCTGTTGGATCCCATCTGGCCTCCCAACCTTACACATTAAATCAGCCAAGTTCAGATCTGTGGTAAGCAGGAAGGAAGAAAAAGCACAGAGGAAACATTGTACTGAACACTGGCAGGCTTGGAGAATAGTTTCCCCAAACTGGTCACTCGAACCTTGGACCCAGCAAACTTGCTTGGTACTCCAGTCATATTGTGGGAAGGGTAGTATTGAATTGGACTTGATTTAGCCCTACCTCTAACAGTCGTTATATATAGAATCTCAAGCAAGTTACAAAATATTTCAGGTCCTCAGGTTTTTACAAAATGCTTCTTGTACGACTTCATTTGAAAATTCTTTTGGACTCTAACTTTATAGCAGTGCATTTAATTTACTAAGGGTCAGTGCTCTAGCTCTGTATTCTTTAACAAGCTACTATTCTCTAATACATTTGTCTTCCCTAAAAAATTTTGTGGCTGAAAACAACAACAGCATATATTTTGCTTACAAATCTTCAATTTGGGCAGGAATTGGTGAGGACGGTCATCTCTACCCCACTCAACATCAGCAAAAGCAGCTCAAAGTCTGGGGGCTAGGACCATCTGAAGGCTGTTTACATGTACACTTGGCAGTGGATGTTTGCTGGTAGCTGGAACCTTAGCTGAGACTGGTGGCTAGAACATTTCTATGTAGCATGTTCATGTGTCCTGATCCTTACAACATGGTAGCTTGGTTCCAAGGACAAACATTGAGCTAGAGTCAAGAAGAAGCTGTGTTCTTTAATGAGCTAATCTTGAAAGACATGCACAGCTTCTCTTACCACATTCTCTATGTCAAGGAAGCCAGAAAGATCTGCTTAGGTCAAGGGGAAATAAAATAAAATGATAGGGGTATGGCAAGGTAGTGGAAAAGCAAGCAGATTACTAATAGTGTTGTGGCCGTTTTGGAAAATGTAATCTGCCACACTCAGGTTGTAACAAATGCTAATATTTGAGTAGATCTACTATAGGATAGAAGTTCTAATGTCATTGCTTGAGGATAGCTTCCTCATCAACCATTAAAAAAGAAAAAATGAATGATTCTATATAATACCAAAGTTCCTGTTTAATATCCATAAGTGCCATATCTTATTTAATCTTCAGGTTTACAGATGAGCAATCTATCGCTGAAGTTCAAGTGACTTGCATAGGCTTTCAAAACAGTCAAGTGTGTGATGGAAGTGGCTTTTTAGAGTACAGCCTGCCACATTTCAAAGCCCAGGCCTCTTCTGTTCCATCATGCCTCACACTTAAAAAACTCTGTTCTCATTAGTTTTCTTCCTTCCTCCCTCCTTCCCCTCCCTCCCTCCCTTTCTCCCTCCCTCCCTCCCTCCCCCCTCCCTCCCTCTCCC